>CM068824.1:94441523-94986523 GCA_028554795.2 Sinohyriopsis cumingii
GAGACACATTCTGTGCATGTGCAGTGAGCTTTTACGTTATCGGTCCACACTTCTACTGAGAGATGGGTTGACCTGATTATATCCACTGTCTGCAAGAAACAATCGCGCTGCAGATACGAGACACAATTACATAATGCATCAGTGCAATCAACCGGATAATTGAAATACTTTAAAATATAAGATTGGGCCTAACGCAATAATTAAATGCCAAATGTGAGTGCCTACTTCTTCTCAGGACCATGTTATTGTATTTGTACATTAGTTTGACACCTGGTAACAGCCATGAAGATTAATGATGGATAAACAGAGGCGGCTCGAGAGTTCGGAGGCATATTCTTTAGTGGCACCCGTACTTTGCTACAGAGAACAACTTTGATGGCTATTGCTATTTTCCCTGCTCCCCACCGTCCTAAATATGTTTTGTGAAGAATTGCTCCATTGCATTAAGGTGACGGTTAAATACTATAAAATTTAAGCTTCAAAATAGCGCCCTGGGGCAATTGCACTCTCTGGCCCTATCCCATATCCGCCTCTGAAGATAGCATGTATTTTGTTAAATAGGTCAAAATAGACGTTAATTCAGTAATTGGGATTGTTACCCGCATGTCAGCCGAAGTACACCCGCTCAGTAATTAGAATTATTAACGTCGTATCAAATGAAATGCATGTGCCTCTAAATGTACAATGTAGACCTGCACTGTTCGTTTTCACTTTCATGGGAATAATTAGGAACAAACAATTTAATTTTCCACGATGGTGATGGTTGTGGGTGGGGGTGGGGAGAGAAACATTTTTTCTTTTACCTCATGTTTGTTTTCAACTAACATAATACATGTAAGCAGTTATTTTTTCTACAAATCAGAAATAAGAATATTTTTTCAAGCCATTTCAAAAGTACCAGGTGCCCTACCTCGCCCGAATAAATGGTCCAACCAATATGCATGTAGTGACGTGCATGCACTACACATGGTTTATCTGAGTTAATTCTGCCATATTTTGCCCTATGATGCCTGCTCTGTAATGCCTATTTTTCAAGTGGACCCAGTATCCGATGAATATATCAGGTCAATCTGGTCGACCCCAGCCCAGTGCCTGATTAAGCTAGTGCGGTGCCTGTAGCATGTGTTATTCAGGAGCCCTAAATGAAAACAAAACCCACATAAATATTTAAACACGTAAATTTTTAACTTGCATAGTAAAGTAATTGTATTTTTCCATTGCTATAAAGCCAGATAATACGACAAATATGTCTGACATTTCTAAAGTTGAAGGCAGTATAGTACTATAGTTATAGAGTAAGTGCAGAATCGCTGAACCGGACTTGATAGCTTGAAAGCATTTAGCGCAGGGCCCATATCATATGCTACTTTTGCTACTAGGATAATCCGGCACTTCTGCAGTCTTTGTGCCAATTTTTGGTATGTAAAACAAGGTGTAGAATAACAATCACTGCTGACAAAGATAATACAACAATCATCGGTGTTTCTCTTTTCTAGTTGAAACTTCTCATATATTTAACGCCATGAACCGTAAACATGTTCGTGAAAAAGAACATTATTCCAAGAACCACTTGTGTAAACTTATAAACGAAAATCTAGTTTATGCCTCTAGAAGGAAGAGTATATCTTGGAAATGAATTATATTTGCTCCATATTTAAAATTTTCAGGCAGGTGACTTTCTAGCTAATGTTGGAGGAGTCATTGGATTATGGATCGGACTTTCTGTTCTTGCTCTATGCGAAGTCCTGGAGTTAGTCGCAGACTTATTTGCCTACTGCATTTATAAAGTTCCACACAAGGTCAGACCAAAGCAGAAGAAAAACAGAGACAACAGTGTAAAATCAAAACAATACAGAGTGAAGGATAATGCTATAAATAAGCCGCATCATATCATCACACGCAATATATATGATTTACCCCGCGAAGATCCATACATTTTATAGAATCGATAGTAGTATCATAAAAAGGAGATTAAACAAGTTGTAGCATCAGCTACATGTCCATAGATACCAACTGTAGCATCCTCCGCTTTTTCGTGGAGGAGGAGCTCGGATGGGTCGTACTGGCTGCCATTTCGAATTTCGTCCACGTAACGGGATCACATGAAGAAAAACTACGTGAGTGTTTATAAATGAAGAAAAACTACGTGAGTGTTTATAAATGAAAACTACACTGTTTATTCATTGAGAAGAAACAGAAGATTAAAAAGTTACTTTTAGTTAAAGATATCTTTCCAACTTGAATATGTTTAAATGACCTGTTATTTCGTCCAGAAAATACATCATAGTATTTCTTGTTGAGATAACAGGTCGAACTTATTTCTACTGGAGATAAAGACAGGGCTTTCTAAAGACATTCTCTTAACACCGTTCTCGAGATGAGAGGCTGCGCAATAGAGAGAAGCGAGAAGTTATCCTAAACTACGGATAAATATTTTCACTGGTCATGGAAGTTTTTGGTTTATTGGCATATAGATATCATTCGAGGAGAAAATCACGATTTCATTTCATCATCTGTTTGCTTGATAAATCGAAAGACATCATGTTAGCTTGTTCGAATAACCTTGCCTCTATCATTGTATCCATACACGTTTTGTTTTTTTTAAAGAATGATCTTGAAATTGCAGGTTGTGGAGATGTTATGATAAGCTGTAATAGTATTTTAATATTGAATATAGTTATAAAAATAGGTCATTACACAAATGTAAATCATTACAAAAACAGTTATAAATTGTATGATGTAGAAGGTTAAAACTCTATTACAATGAACAGCATCAGAAGAGAACACATTTTCATCAGATCACACGGTGATACACGAGGATAAAGATTAAGGTAAAGGACCGAATGAGACAAGACAAATACAAAATTATATCCATCAGGGTTCAGCACAGATTTTGACAGAATCTCTATAAAGATACAAAGATTGCTCAAGATGTGTACATTTGTAAAGTAAAATAACAAGCTAAACATATGTGAGTTTTGATATTCATAATTATCTGACTTTATATAGATCTGTATGTGTTTGATAATAATTACATTACACTAGAACATAGTGGGACTCGTTTCCTACTTCGTTTAAAGAACGCATTTCACATTTTCTATCGCTTTTTTATTTGCCATCATTCAATTTCTTTGGGTGGATGACAATTAGGCGTGGAATTGTGCAGATACAGAGGTGGTAATAGTGTCAATTACGGCCCTAGACAACACCCAACATCGCAAAAAGATTTTCTAAATAACGTGTCCATGCATGTAGATAACTCTGATTAGAATCTTTAAGTAATAGTATGTAACAGAGAAGGATAACTGTGACGACTTTCTAGAAATAATATTACCCAAAAGTACATCTTCTGGGTTTTTACACTATTTCTAATTGTAATATTCCGGGCTTTCCATATCGCATCATAAACGGAATGCTGTTTTAAATGAAAACGTCTGAGGACACATGTGTGGACTTTATTTTTTTAACCGTAAAATTTCAGGTCATATATAGATGAAAATCATTGATCGAGTAATTTTACTTGTAGATCGATCGGATTATCGGGAATCTCATTTTCAAGATTATCACATTTTTATTTACAAGGCTTTGTATGCTTTTTATTTTCTACTAAAGAATTTTAGATTTTAAAGGTTTGTAGTTTTTGTAAACCAAATTCCCAAATGCTATAATGATCCACAATTTTAATTACATTTCACATAACTTGAAAATTATTTTTATATTCATTCAATTACTAAATACGATAATGTTGTCTTGCCTACGATAAGATATAGCTTCCAATCTGTGCAATATTCCAGACTTTCATCTGAATTCGTGTTAAAGGTTTTCATCTTGTATGATAGCATAGACTCTATAAAATTCCCGTACAATTGTACAAAAGCAATACATTTTCAAAGTCATTTCAGTACATACAAAAAAGTAATGTTTTCCACTTGACGAACTTCATTATTGCATTTTAAAAGTCATAAAATTTTCCTCTATGCTTTTACGCATGATTTTCGCATAGATGCATATTGTGGTTATATTCACAAATTTGCCCTCAATACCAAAACCAAGTAATTTTTTGTTGTTTTCCCTGTCGTCAAACTGTGTCAAAAGCCTTAATAAAAATCGATAAATCTAGAACAGAGTTTCTTTTTTCTGACCCTCCAAAATATCCATCAAAACATACAATACAAATATGCTATCAAATGTGGAGTAGGCTGCCTATTTTTCTTGAATTAGATTATTATCATCAGGAAAGTTTTGCAGTATTGAAATGCAAATAAATAACTTGCCTAGATAGATAAGGATTATAATTCAAGACAGTTTCTTATGTGTTTAGATTGTCTTTGCCTTTATATATTTTATTAAATACCCATTTAATATTATATTACTGATCTAGCGTTTGATATAGATGTTCAATTTGTGATCCCGTTTTGCATAACTAAAATTTCCATATCGATCA
The DNA here is from genome assembly GCA_028554795.2 of Sinohyriopsis cumingii. Taxonomy (NCBI): domain Eukaryota; kingdom Metazoa; phylum Mollusca; class Bivalvia; order Unionida; family Unionidae; genus Sinohyriopsis; species Sinohyriopsis cumingii. The sequence continues at coordinate 94,445,968 of CM068824.1, forward strand.
CCCAGCCTGGAACAACTTTTACTGCTAGAATATTCAATAATAAATAGTCCACTAATAAAATATTTGGAATGACTCTAATTAACAAAATTATCACACTTTTGTAATTTTTAACAAATGCAGTAATAATGGGTGAAAATGGCTGCTTTTTTAGCTGGAGTTGATTGGAGAGTACCATTAATAGCGACGCGCAGTTTATGGGTATTTCACGGTATCTACCACAAATAAATTAGAATCACTTGAGGATGACAACACTAATTTGGACAGATTGTTTGACAGTGAGTTCTCAGATGAAGCTGGTGTCCACAAATAGCAGAGAGGGAGAGACTCAATACTTTGCCGCTGAAATCTTGTATTGGAATTTATAAAAATCCAGAACAGTAAGAAAGACTGAGGGAGTCATGTCAAGATTCAAGGCAAAGTTAGAAATGTTCCCACGTTAAGGGAAAATTTATCCATGTAAGTGTTTAGACACTTAAATTGGTGCCTCTCTGGTTACTTTAAGGAAACTAGATGGTTAGTACAATGAACCAGATACTCTTAATAGTTACAAGACAGCCATAGACACATAATTATGGGACAGTAACTACGGGTGCAGCATTTGATCTTCAAGTGAGTTATCTAATTGCCACAGAGTGTTGAATTCAGGGCGCAAAACGACCTCAAACAAAACTGTTGAAGAAATCGAGGAAGAAATACTTTCCAACCGTGCACCCGTTGATCTAGTTTCCAGCTGCAGCACTGATAACAGAAATACATTCCACAATGCAAGTCATCTAAAAGCCCCGAAACACTCAAAAAAAAGAGCCACATTTCAGCTTCAGAGTTTAAAAAACTTGGTCTGCGAAATTTGTCTTTTTTATTTTAGTTTTGTTTTGGAGCAGGTATAAGTGGAGTAAATTTCAATTTGTCTGTTAATATGACCAAAGAGTCAGATTCGTTTGACAAATCTGACGATAAAACTGAAAAATATTGACAACATAATGGTAGACGTATAACAGATAGCAGCAGCTGTTCTAACTATGACGCAAACTTCGAAGAATCACATCTTGTTACAATGTTCTGAGATTTTTTTCATCCCTGGGGCGCAGACACGGAATTTGTTTACATTTTAAATTCTCTCGCAGTTGTTCAAGTAGAAAATAAAAGGAAGAGAACAGAACAGTATTGTTTAGAATTTTCTTGTTAAAAAATAGCTAAATGATTCTTACAAATCTTGTCTGCATTTTAGAATGAGACTGAATCTTCGTTTTGTTAAATTATATGCCTAAATTATTACCTTTAAGTTCAGTGCATCAATAATTTCTTGTAATGAAAACAAAAACTAGAGAGCTTAGATGTGTGTAAATTAATGAGCTTTCTCAATAAAATTGAATTTATTTAATTACTATTTTTATGTTAAATTTGCACCCAAATTTGAACGGAAGTAGAGTATGTATATTTAGTAAGTAGGGTGTATGAAAAAAGGGTAAATTACTAGTCCAAAACCTATGTTCTGTTAAAGAAATAAGAACAAATCCACTTGCTTGTGACTGCTGTTTAAATCCAGTTATATATCTTCATATGGCCAATACGAAATGTTTGAAAATGTCAAACTTAAAGAGTAAAACACCATTTAAGCAATGCAGTCAGACCGATGACACAACTGCACAGATTAGTCTCAGTTACCTACGACACACTGGGCTTTTTCATATGGCTGTACATTATCTTTAATAAAACTTCCAAACCTGTAAAGAATGTATGACTAAAAAGGGAATATGTAATAAACAGAGAACCACACAAGTGCTTTGTTCTGAGCCGGGGGGAAATAACTTGTTTAATACGGTGAAGGAACACACGTTTCGGCCTGACGCGGCCTCTACACCAAATCAAACTAGTTCTGTCCACCCACTCGGAAAACAAAACACATGCAGTTCTGCATATATATATATATATATATATATATATATATATATATATATATATATATATATATATATATATATATATATATATATTTTTTTTTTTACCGATTAACTAAGATTCTGGTAACACACCATGTTCACATAAAATGTGAGATTTACAACAAATGGGTAACATAAGGTTTTAAGTTTATTTTATATATTCATTTCTAATACTATAAGATTTTTGATGCAACCGCTGATTTCTTCAGAGAGATAAATTCACCATTTAACATGTCCACATAATCATAAAGATTGAATAATAGTGTATTATTATAACGCTCATCTTTCAAAGTTTCTTTTTACGTTAAATCTCGTTTCCGTTTTCTTTTTGAACTATATAATTAAACAAATGTTCTATGTACAACAGTTAATCAAGCAGAATTTGTGTACATTGCGTTTCGTATTTTTAAAATCTCAGCGTAAGAAAATGGGGATTCTGATATTTTATTTCTGTAAATTCAAGTTCAATAAAGTCCTGAATCAGTATTTTATTTTTCAAACCACATATTTGAAAAGCATATTTTATTTCAGAAAATGAGTATTTTTTATATGGATTGGTTTGTATTCTTATCGTGTTATAAGTAAAATCGTTGTTAATTGGCAATATTATAAAGTATATTGAAACTAACCTAAGTTTGGTATTATTATTGTTTTTGGTTGTTGTTTTTATTATTATTTGCATCAGACACTTCACTTCATTCATATTTGCATCTGACACATCAGCAGGAACTACACTTTCTCTCAATGAAAACTCAGGTTTCATTTTTTTCCCTCTAGTTGTCAGAATTTGACATCTCTACTTTGAGTATTGCCTAAGTGTAATTGCTCGTGCTAAGCGTGACAGTCCTACTCAGATCAGTTTAAATCGGAAAAGGTGATTTTCAAGAGCGTGGACTAGAGGAGATAATCGCTGACTATGGAGGTAAGCGACAAAACATTTCTACAACCCGACACGAAGGGAGCTGCGAGGGTTCAGTGGATAGCTATCCGCGCGTGCAACCGAAAGTCACATCTATTAGTTACAAACAAGATTAAATTCTGAAATCCCAAAACAAAATGCATAATAAGATTGAAAGGCAAAGGCAACCGTATTGACGAAGTTTGACAATGACTGTCTCCAAATGAAGGAAGAATAGGTCGATCAAACGTATATTAGAAAAAATTAAATAAACAGATAAAAAATGTATTGAAAAAGATTATTAAGATAAAATATCGTATTATGAGGGATAATTTCATTTTTACTGAGATCGATAATGAGAGTCAACAAGAATGTAAGAAAGAGATTTTTAAAAATTTTAAAGTGATGTATTGAAGAAGAAAAAAATGAAATTCCCGCTGAAAAGATTCACAGGTTGGGTGTCGCAAAATGGCCACAGAGCTGAGCAAAACCCAGTCGTAACTAAATTTACTTACTACAAAGATGGAAATAGTGCTTTGAAAAGCGCTCTCTTGTGGTTGAAAGAGTTACTGTTCTTAGGAAGCAAACCCAATATGGAAGCTATACATCCATAAGCCTTGTCTAGAAATAAACATTTGACTGTAAAAGGAGTTGTGGGAGAACAATAAGCTTGCGATATGTCACATTGCCTACGATGTTGCTGTGAAACATCTTCCTATGAAAATATACCGGCCAATCTAATTTGATCAATTTCTTTCATCTGCATCGAGTCAGAAAGCGGAATTGTCGATACTGTTCAGGATACCTATTGTTACGACTCAAGTGTCTTAAACTAAGAAACAGACAAAAACGAAACCATCAAGTTTAGTAAAGTTCAACAATGTTTTTCCCCAAGAATACAGAGTGAAAATTTAAAAGGAACTTACAATATTATGAATTAGATCCCAAATTATTCCAAAACTTCTATTACAAACGACAAGAGGTTACAACGTGCATTATTTCTTCTGCTTATACACCAACGGAGGTCGATGTACAATCTAACACCGACGAAACACAGAAACACATTGCAGAGAGTTCCTCAAAAGGACAACATAAATGGATTGTCCATTCTCTGCAGAGGAAAACCATGAAACAGTTAAAGGTATGTAATGGAAGGTGTGTATTGGTGGTTGCACACGATTCTGTTTTATGGCTATTCACAATACACACAAATTCTTTATATGAGAGAGTTTCTACGTGGAATGGTAGTGATTTATAAACAGCTGTAGTATGGTCTCATGTATCTAATTCCTAACCTACCCATCAGAGGCTCATCCAAATGTACATGATTATATTTAGTGTGGAGACAATTTCTAACTATCAGATAAAGTAATTGGAGATGGGTGTAAAGGAGAAAGAAAATTATATCATGCATAATATGTTAGAAATCAGTCAGGACGTAGTTTTGTATTGTTAAAGAAATAAATGGGAAATCAACATGTACTCTGAAGTGACCTACCTTCCATTTGCACCTAAGATCACCAAATTGGCTCGTTACATGAACACCTTACGTATATCAAAGCTACATTTTTAGATGACGAAACTACTACATATGCAGAAGTTTGATTGTCTGTAATCGCGATTTTCGTTCATTTTACACCTAACACAAGCTTAATTTTACAACTGTTCGATAGCACTCATTTAACCAAGTTATTATTTTTGGTTTTTTGGCTCTGGTAAATTATGTTGGTGGCTGCTAACTTGCAGAAAAAACGATTGTAGAAACGCCATGCATACTAAGCTCACCCCAACATATTACACTCCGTCATGTTACTGGAAGACGTGGCAGCAATGCAAAAGAAACCGACAGAAACTGTCAAAGTCTCAAAATATATTGCCCTAGAATGATTCAAGAAGTAGACCATGTGGCAGATTTACTATTTTAGAACCACGGTTTGAAGTTCAGCCCCTAAGGAGGTGTACTAGGCCGACCTATTGGTTCTGCTCCACGACAAGGTTGGGCGATACACGTACATGTATGAGCAGACAATAGCTAATGTGGCTAGTGGTTACAAGGAGGATGATCCCTTGAACAAAAATGATTCTACCAAAGTCGCTAACACACTGGTACGTGTCTACAAGCGGTTGCAATTAAAGAGGCCCGGAGAACTGCAGATTGGCATCAGCCAGATTTTGTGTGCCGTGTCGCAAATCTCGCCCAAGAATGGCATGCATATAAAGCAGGATGAGGTCGGCGTGTTGATATTTTCCGGATTGCCCACAGGGCCTTTCACTGGCATGTTTAGTGCCTTGGACTGTGCCATACGTGATCCATAGAACATGGATCTGACGGTATTGGTTCTGAAACGACAAGATATCTTTGCCCGCCTACGGCTCAGCTGTGTTGTTTTTATTTTCGCCTATTGTACGGCAGTTTTTAGTTAGGCTTTCAGTAGGCTCGCCCGTCTAAGACATGGAAACAACTGCATCAGAGCTCCTATGATGTTACATGACGATGACCTCGTTTTGTCTCAAAGTTTGGAACATTGCGAAAGGAAAGACCGAGAATAGCGACGAGATTATATTGTCTCAAGTTTTGAGTCTTGTTGAAAAAACTGATTTAAGAAATAATTATATCGGAGATGCTATGAAAGTGTTTAAGTGATTTAAGCAAGAAAATATTTGTGCTCGGTATAACTAAAGCACGTTCTTTCACGAAGGATATGTGCCTGAAAGCGGGACTATGACGTCGGAGCTACAATTGGCCATAAATACATCGAGTGTTCCTAATCAAAACCGTCAGATAAAATGCTGCTGGTTACTTCCAACATTCTTAAGACCCTTCAGACTGACAAAATCTCAATTTATTTAAAGCCTAAGAGCATTGGTTGGCAAAGAACGACTTGCGGGCCATATCTGACCCGTGACCTGGTTTTATCCGGTAAATTTACATCATAGGGTGTGGCTTTTAAAATCGTTTCTCAGGCCTCACCCTGGAGGAAGTTGCCCATGCCGGCCTACAAGGTACCTTAACAAAACTTTGTAAATCCAACTGAAAAACTGACAAATTGCGTGTTTAACGTAAACATGAGTAAGTGTTGCAGAATGTCAAAAGCATACATTTATGATTATATTTGTTAAAAGATTTCTTTGTTCTGTTAATCTACTTGATTCACTTTCTCCTGTCCGAATCATCTTACATTATTTTGTATCTGCTTTAGTGGTTTCTATAATAGATCATTTAAAAATATGTGACTTATTCTTTTATTCGAATATTTAAGAGCTCTTTCTGTGTAAGACACTGTGTATACTTGGAGTCAAATCGGGATAATGGCTTGGTGCAAGTATTGGCTTGTATTCACAGTACTTCTAAAATTCGTTGATCCTAATTAATAATGATTGTGCCCTGCATCGAACAATAACCGAAATATGCTTACAACTTCAACCCAACATTCCCAAACACAATACAATTTTTTTAAAATATATCAAATGACACAATCAATTTGTTTCACCATTATATAATAATGATAATAATAATAATAATAATAATAATAATAATAATAATAATAATTTGATAAAAATCACTATCTTAGAAAAACTTCCAAAAGAGAAAAAGGCTGCATTTAGTGCCAAGTAAAGGCACATATTTACATTACTTCTGTCACTCCAGGATCCAAATTAATAAATGACTGGTGCCTCATAGCGGCTAATAATCAGAATAGTTCAACCACTCCCTAGGTATGTAATAAAACCATCCACTCCTATAAAGAAACAAAAATATAAAATAACAATATCTAACAAGAAAACATGGTTTCGCTATCAGATAATATTATTCTACTACTACTAGTAATACAAATAATAACAATAGTTAAAAAGTGCCGGAATCGTATATCCAATATGGCTGCCATTGTGGGTCAGCTTCAAACTCATGTTTTAGCTCCTTTACCTGAACGGATTGTCATATTAACATTGAGTGAACTTTTAATATCTCCATATGCTCTTCAACTGCTCAATGAAAACAATGGCACTGATCTGATGTCCAATATTGCCAGCATGACAGCCACCTTGAAAAACTTGTTATCACTGCTCATCCTAAATAAAATATCATTTCAAAATGTTGTGTTCACTAGAAGCCTATACTTATTTGCTTCTCTGGTTGCTCTAAACGGAAATGTTATCACTGAAATGTCCATTATGGTCACCGCTGTACCCATCTTGAAAATGTTATTGCAACTCCACCTGAATGAATGAACCTATCAACATGGGGTTTTCGTGAAATGGCTTATTACGTGCAGTTGGTCCTAAACGAATTCAGTGACAATCTGACATACAGTATGGCTACCAGCACAACTATCCTGAAAATATTGATATTGCTATTTGTTCTAAATGTAAAGTAAAATCAACAAGGGGTTTGCACCGGAAGACTTAATGATACCAAAGAGGCTTGGAGAATCTTCTTGCTCAAGTATATCTACAAACGGTTTTAACATTCAGACGTATTCATAAAAATTCTTTAAGGACAGTTGAGTGACAGTGCCTTCATGGGACATTTGTTACGCGTGACACCTGTGCAAATATAAGACATGCTCTTGAATGCAACTGGCTATTGTTTTACCACTACAGAGCGTATTTATAGTTGGCCCATTTACTAGGTGTGGCCAAAATAATGTTAAAATTTCTTGAGGGGTCAGCTCTTGGTTGAGTACAGTTATTAGTGAAATTAATGCGTATTAATGATGTGACCTTATATTTGATTGAGTGAGCTTGTCACGCAATTATATTTCTGATCAGAATTAATCAAACGTTCTAAATAATCTTGTATTACTGGGATCTTGGATGGTTCAATTATGAGCATGATCTATGGAAACAAACACGAAAATCATTTTTCGTTGATTGGCTAAGATTTCTTACAACTCTGAAGACAAAATTTAATCAAGATTTGCGCCACCTCGGTAAAAAGGAGCGTTTTATAAACTTTCAGTTGTATTCCCAGATATTGCATTTGTGAGGATGCTTTCTAGAATATTATTTAAATGAAGCTTATGTTATCATTGTCGCAGACAGGATACGTTGCATCTTACTGAGCTTGTTTGCTCACTTGCCCTTATTGCCAAATGAGCTTATGATATGAACATGTGTCCAACAGATGACCATCATCATTTTCTTCTTGCCACTCTGGAAGCCATACTTTTGATCCAGTCTTGATCAAACTTGGATTAAAGATTTATTTACTCATTATCTTAGACAAGTTTGAATGTGATCAAATTCTATGCATGAGATTGTACAGAATCCGATCAGCTGATCTTCTGACCACTCTGATATCGACAGTTCTTATTTGATATACTTGTATCGTCAAAATCTCAGTCAGGTTTGATAATGAACAAGATCCATGCATATGAACAAAGTCATTTTGCGTTTCATTGGCTGAGCTCTGGAGTGCACATTTCTGATAAAAGTTTTATTGCAAAAGAATTATAATGCATGATTATACCATCTAGATGTCAGATCAGGACAGTAATACACAAGATCCATTCATACTAATGAGGTGATCTTGCATCTGACTGGCTTAACTTATTACTCCCAATAGAATATACATTATTAGTATTATTAGCAGTATTATGCTGTTCTTTATAGTGGCAATCATATGCCTGAAATATCAAATTTATTGCTCTGGGAGTTCAAATGTATTACTTACTCTACGAGTTCAAATGTATTGTTCTGTGACTCCAAATGTATTGCTCTGGGAGTCCAAATCAATTGGCATACAGTCCAAACGTATTGCTCTCGGTTTCCAAATGTATTGGCATGCGAGTCCAAACACATTAAAATCCCTTACAAGCATCAAAACTTCAGGTAAACAGTGTATATTCCAATCTGAAATAAAAGGCTGAATCATATAGATGCTTTTAATGTTATCATTGTCACTAAATTAACAACAATGGGTTTAAGTTAGGTGCAAAAATACAAAAACCAAACAAAAAACACAGTCTCAATTTTAAAACCTTCCAAATTTTACTGAGAAATTCATAAATCCACTTTTACTTACATTTGGATCAAATTCATCTGTGTTCTGTTTACATAACTTAATTTCTTTGAGTCGACTCTACTGACATAAAGCCAGCAGGCCATAAAATATTCATACTTAGGCCAAAATTAAAAACAATAACTGTGTTTTATATTGCACTGGGTTTCAAATTCTGATAGGCAGGCCGTTATTTTTATTTTTATTTTCCATGTTGGAAATCGTTCTAGAAATGGCAATGAAAAACAGGTCGGTTTGCCGACCGGAAACACTTATTATTTTGGCGTAACGGTATATTTATCAGAAGGCTCCACCTTCCAAAACCAACATGTGTTATTTTCTGATGATTTGATACATTTTATAGATAATAAATGGTAAAATATATTTGACCAAAAATGTTAAGTCTTCATTTGATGAACTACATCAAACATGTACAGTTTATAAATGGCACCCACATCTATGTTTATATGGATACACTGTGAAGCTGTTCCATTTAGATATCACAGCACTATATATATTTCTTATCACCTCATTGTTGATGTTTATAATTTATATCCTACCTCAGCGTGTGTGTCAAGCAATGTCATGGAGAACAATACCCACCCAAGAACATGTCAGCAATATTCACACTGTTTACACATCTGTTGATCCATCTCTCAGTCTAGTTTAAATTAACAAATACAAGGTCATTCAGTATCTTCTCACCAGCTAAAGTGAATAATTGTCCTCAATATTAGAATCTATGATCAAACATGTTGGTATTTTAGTTAAATGCTGAATACATTGTGAAATTTTTGTTCAATGTTGAGTATATTGTGAAATTTTAATTCATTGTTCATTCTGTTTAATTTGAATATTGTAATTCGTTCTGTTGAATTTTAATATCGTGATTCATTTTAATAATCTTGAATAAAATGTGAAATTGAACTTCCTTTTTCAATTTGTTTAAATTGCATATTGCGATTAAATGCTTGCACATATGATGGTGTTGCTGACAATCTACTGCTTGTTTTTAAACGGCATGGGCTAGTCGGTCTGTCTGTCTTTTAGTCCAAAGAAATGTGCATTCCGGATGAGAACTTCATCATTGTTCATCTAGAGTATACGGGGTTGGTATAAAAGTCAAAACTGACACTATTAAATGAAATTTAACTGCCTGTATAAAATCATTCATGGGATTATAACTTTGTCTTTCTTTCTGCTCAACTCAGATTCAAGCTGAAATAGCAAGTCTTTTCGTTTTATAAGCAAGTTTAGAACAATAGTGACATTATTTCACGTATCAAGAACTATTTTTCTCCAGAACTTTGTTTTTGATTTGAGCATAAGATGTTGAAACCTTGATTTGAGCATAAGATGTTGTTGTTTTAAACACAGTGACATTTGTCTGCTGATTCAGCTGCATCATGCATGAAGGTAGATGAACAAAAACAATCTGGTTAAAAACAGATCTCCACTGTCCTACGAGAAGATCTCTTCAGCGATCACTTAGGGGTCATGCTCTGGTGACTTATGTTATTACCATAATCGTTAATTTTATTGTCCAATTAGATGTAGACTTATACGAGATTTAGTGTGTGCCTATCGATTTGATTCACTTTCACATTACTGAAAGCTGCATTTCCAATGGCCAATTCAAAGATCATCAGAACATTACCCCTGTCAGATTCTCACCCAAGACAGTGGAGATCTGATTTTAATCAGACTGTGAACAAACATGCACTATCATATAATTGTCACTTAAGGCAATGTAAACTGTAAATATTAAACAAACATACAGTGATGATAAAACAGTAACTTTATAATAACAGCCACGCAATTTTCTTGCAAAATATATTAATACATACCTTGTTATATTCATTTATGATACTACAGGCGTACGACGTTACGTTAACCCGTCACCAAAATTAAACAACAGCACCGAGGCCGGTGGGTATAATAAACCATTATCAATTTTAATGTATATAATTAGTAAGATTTATAGATACATAATTAATTTAAAAACTGTACCGTAACAGTTTTTTCTAATTATGCGGTTGATTTAACAACATTTGTTTGTTCGTTTAATGGCGCTAGAAAATGACCCAATATGCCTCTAAAGGGTTTTAAACTGGAAAGTCATAGATTCACAATGATAGGCCTTCTAATGATGGAAAGACTGTCAAGTTCATATGTGTATACAGGGTTGTATGACCAGTAACAATACATGTATTGGTATTACCTGCAAGAAAACTGTCAAAATTAACGAGCAAAATTCTGGCTCAAACTCAAATAGGATTATGTTTGAAAACTAGGTTCCTGTGGTAGTTTTCATACTTACCATTTAGACTAGTCCCTATCGTCCTTATACTTATGGGCGATTCCTACATAGGGCCGGGAACTAGGCTGAAGTATCACAGGCACGTGATTCTAGGGGAAACTAATGTGTACAGTCACCAATGAGTATTAATTGCAGACTGTACATATTAGTTTCCCCCCGAATCAAGTGCCTGTGTAAAGTATCCTCCGGGCAGCAAACAATGAAAACCGTTAATATCGAAATTTGGTCTCTGCCTTGCTTTGATCAGAATGTCGATTTCTATTGAAAAAGAAATCCTTGATTTATACTCACTTGTACAGTTACTACAGTTGAGGCAAATACAGCTTTTGAGAAGTTGATCATGAAATTACTCCGTTAGCTGACACATGTATTAGTTAGACTTTCGTTGAGGTCACTATTGCTCCTGGCATGAATAAGTCAAGGTATTCATCAATATAATGTAATGGCGTTCGGGAGGTTCGCCTTGTATTTTTCAACGTTTAATGAACATGATTATATCTGGTCTACATAATTGTGACGCTTACATAGATGACGTCATCCTCTACAGCGACACTTGGAAATATGATTTGGAAATGATTTCGGAATTTCTTTGATAGACTTAGTGATGCAAATTTGACAATTTAAATAAAAGTGACTTTTGCTGTGCTTATGTTACATTTATAGGACGTATCGTGGGAAACAAATAGTTAAACCTATTGTAGTTAAGGTCAAGGCTATCTCTGAATTCCCTGTACCCATCAGTAACTAGCAGCTGTGCGATTTTTGGGTATGACTGGTTATTATCGGACATTTGTTTCCAGTTTTTCCCTAATTGCGGAACCCCATAAAATGCAATGAGTAAGAAAACCAAGCTTCATCGGCCTGTAGTAAGTTAAAGGCCATACTTAAGTGTTTCTTTCAGCTCCAAGTATCAGTCAATCGGTTATTATGTCCGTTGATGCAAGTGACGTTGGGGTTGTTGCAATATTGATCCAAGAAGACAAAAATATTGTAGATCATCCAGTGTATTATTTTTCTATAAAAGTAAATAAGCACCAGAGAAATTATTCCAAAATCGGGAATGAATGTTTGGCTTTGATACTGGCTTTGCAATTCTTTGAAGTGTTTATTATTTCAGCTACTTCTCCGATTATTGCATTCATTGATCACAACCCCTTTACTTTCATTGGCAAGATGGAAAACAAAAGGCAGAGATTATTAATATTGAGTTTGACATTGCAGAAATACAATATTGACATCGGCATATAAAGGGAAAATATAATCTAATTACAGATGCACTTTTATATGTATAGAGGTATTATATTGCTTCATGTATATGTTTTGTCATTCATAAGACTTCACATATGTAATTTTGTTATCAAATGTATATTTGACTGAAAGTTAAAAGATAATTTATGTGTAGAAATATTTTGTATATCGGAGGGGCGTTATGTATAATTAATTTGTATTGTTTGTTAGTTTTTCTCCATGATTATGTTATGATTATATTATATTTTGGAGTTTACCTTGTCCAAAATCAAGTTCATTGCTTATCTGACCAGTAAATTTGTTTTGGTACACAAATAATACATAGCTAAAATTTTTATAAGTGTTGGTTAAATATTAGGACCATTATCGTAGTATGAGTCATGGACATTATGTTTACCATGTTCTTTTTTATAATTTTAATAACATATTTTATCTTGGAAACAACCCAGTATTTCTAGATTGGAAAATTCCACTAAATATATAAAATATTTTAAAATGCTAATTGTGACCTAGTCAGGTAGAGGGGTTTAAAATCTTGTTAACTTGAGAAATTAATCATTATTGCTTTAACATCTTAAAGAAAGAATCGATCTTATTTTTGTGTTCAGTATTTGATTTTGGTGAAATTCTTAATATAAATTATTATTCACTGGAAATACATAGTGCTCTTAAATAGTATTATTGGACAGAAACCTTAATTAGAAATTTTAGTAAATTTGAGAGAAGGGTATCTTGGATTATTTGGTTGTGATTACTTGGAAAACTGTTAGTACACCATCACATTTCTGGATATTGGTACATTAGTACTTTGAAGACAACAGGCACATGAACACCTTCAGAACAGGATCTTGTTTCGATGTTTCGAACACCAATTGGAATTAGAACTGTATTCATTAGGACTGGTGATAGAAAGTTTTGTAATAATTGGGATTTAGTTTGCAATGCTGTAAATTCTTTATAAATTTTCACTTTGTATTCTAGGGAAATAAATTATTTGTTGAAATTATTATGGGTTGTTTTCTCAGACAGGAGGGGAGGTACCAAGAGGCTCTAGATGTCTTCCATCTGTCCATGTAGACCCACTGTCCTCATAACGCTGCGATGTTGCACATTCTGGATCTCGTATTTTGACTTTTTTATTTACACTGAAGATTTCCCTTACTTTACTGACTTCCAATTTTCAAACTGTATCTGGAGTAATAAAAACAAAATAGATATATCAACTTACGTGTCAGAAAGCTTATTTTTACAGTTCTTCATGAAAGAGTCAATGCTTTTTTTTTAGCTGTGTATGTTACATTATTAACTGATGCAATTGTGTGATATTTAGCAGATATTCTATATTAATGGATGCCTCTTGAAGTTACTTAATCCATATGAGGGATTCTTTGAGCCGCCTCAGTAGTTTTGTGACTGCTTATGTATAGCGTGGACAAGAGTGACTTGTTCCATATTTATATGCTTATCATAGGGCAGAGAGTGTTATGTTATGATATATCCATCAGTGCCTGAAAAGTCTGTTTCTAGCTCGTTGGTCTAGGACCAATAGGATCCTGCATTGCCCAGGTCCACACAAGATGGTCAGTGGTCTTGTAACCAAGCATACATGTACAACCAGGGGCGTGTCAAACATAAACAAAACACGGGAAAAAATAACAAATTTAATTCACTCTAAACATTCAGACATTTATTTACTTTACTGCTCATTGAATCATGCATTATTTATTTAGTAATTTTCCAATTTTGTGATTTATTGAAGTACTGTAAAAGTCAAAAGATATATTTACATACATTTACACTCATAATGTTCATAAATACTCGTTGAAATAGTTGTTGCCGCCCAGTTCCTTATGTTTTACTTTGGCCCACGTAAATAAACCCATCAAGAACATTCGCTAAGTCCATAGAGAACATGTCTGATTTTTAGATGGGGTTGAGGAAAGACAAATCTTGATCAACAAGATAAAGATTAGACTGGTGCTCTGCTCGAATTTACCACCATTTACAGTTACCAAACATTGTGAATAGCTTTCATTTGGGTAAAACAGAGCCTTATTGATTTCATTTTTAAATGGTTAAAGGTCAAAGTCACTGTAATTAAAACATTTTAGTTGTTCACCCTGTGCAGTTATCAAATTTCATGGCAGACTTGTACTTGGAGTAAGAAAGAATTTAATTAATTTGGGGTTCATAATGCCAATAATTATGGTCTCTCTTACATGATAGAAGAAAAAGCCACCTGAACGAATATCTAAAATGGCTTCTGCATAGTAAAAGAACATGCCTCAACCAAACTTAGTGAATGGGCTTGCACTTGGGGTAATGTAGAAGATTGTTGATTTTTGGGGTGGAGAGGAGAAAATGTTAGGTAGTAGTATAATAATAGCTCTACATCGCATGCCTGACCACAATTTTGGGGATCGCTTGTATTTAGGATAAGTAAGAGGCTAATGTTGTGAGGGTCAGAAGGGCAAAGTTCAAGATCACTCTGAAAGAAGAAAACAAATGGTTTTGCAGAAAACATTCACTAATCAATATAGGGTTCATAACGCTTTGAGGGCATGTAGTGATTATGGTTCTCTAGCTAAACTATGTCAAAGTATATTGATTATTTTCAGATTTGACATGTGGTCAATTTCAAGGCTCAAGAAATGCCCAATGTAAAATCTCTTGTTCATTGCTGTTTAATAGACAGTTTCGTACTATCTATGGAGGGAATAAAAACTAAAGAATATCTTAATTTATATGCATATAAACGAATAATGCATCATAAATGATCTAATGTACTTAAAGGAATTATTAACTGACTAACAATTAATTCATTATCTTGGATATGTCTTAATAAATAAAGATAGCGTGCTCATGGCTGAAATCTGATGAGTCTTGTGTAATAAGCATAATCAGCTCTTCATAAACTAGTAGGCATTCTTCCAGGTAATATCATTGTTTTCAGGAGGCTTGCTTGACAACAACTGGTAGCTTTAGCTAATATAGGATAATATCAGTTTCATTTATCAACAGAACGGTGTTTACTGCTAGCAAATGAGATTTCACCTTTTTAAGCATATCCATACGTACACTTGCATCAATGCACATAAATAAAAAATACATATCCACACACACACACACACACACACACACACACATATATATATATATATATATATATATATATATATATATATATATATATATATATATATATATATATATATATATATATATATATATATATATATATATATATATATATTACACATGAGGTAGTTGTGGGATGTCTTGGGGTAGTCTTTGGGACTTTAGATGGACCGAACTTAAACTCCTTGGAGATGGCATTGTCACTCAAAGCGGTGATCTTGAAAATCATTGCAATGGGAGTGACAATGATAGTTGATGATATTCCAATCTTTGCCATAAAGGAGCAAAGAGAAACACCTGGGTTTCGGATTTTTCAGGATAATTCCGTTATAATGAGCACATTGTGGAAGTTTAATTGTTTATTAGGGGCGAAAGAGTTAGGTCCTTTGCGAATAACCACCTCTAATCTATCGACATGATGTTCTGGCGAGACTGCGATGATGTTCAAGAAAATGTCAGTTTACTTAATATCGTTAGATCTGGCAATGACTCGGTCTTCAACACGTCCGTTTACACGCTCGCCAGGAGTCACTTGCTTCCTGTTCTAAGGTTTATGGATTGCTTGATTTTCAAGCCGATTACTTTAATGCGACAGAATATATATTTTTCTAATATAACGTTTCACGACGGTGAGTCAAGTGAAAGTTGGCGTAAAATACCCATTTAGGAAAGATAAGTACTGTGGTAGTTCCTCTAAAAAAACGTGTTATAGCTACCCATGAACCAGGTGGACAACACTTTTAGTTTATATGATGTCGTCTGCGAAGGCAAATTACTTTTAGCGGACCGCAGATTGCCTTGTGGTGCTCTATGTGTCCGCAGTGGTCAATGTCTGCCTTAATTAAATCCAATCTTAACCTGCGCGTATTAACCCCAAATTGGCACATATACTCTTGTGCGAGTGGTTTTTATTCCTTGACGATATTAGGTACTTTTATTGCAAGCTCCACTCATACCCATCGTCGATCTCAGGATTTGCCGGCAGCACTTCAGCCAGGAGAAGTACGATAGTCTCCGAGATTTTGACATTTAAATGCCTTACACACACTATTTGTGTGTTCGTGGTCTTTCGCTTCGATTCCAGTTCTGGCGAATTTTCTAGAGATGATCTCCATGAGTGGAAGCTAGTTTTTTGTTTCAAACCACGCCTAGCTGCCCATGAACGGGTTGGTACCAAGCTGGACAAGAAGGTAATGCGCTTTTTCTGTATGCTGTGCTGAAATATATAACCTTCCTTAGACATATTCGCCGCCATTTTCGCAAGGCAGCTGCTCATAAACTGGAAGCTGTGAACAATTTGTAACAGCCCAGTGAGAACGCCAAGTTCAATTCTATGTTGTTTTGAATGGCTGATGTATTCCATCGAGGCGTTTCCAATGGCCTCCTTGACAATGTGATTAACTGTGAGTCACTAGCTTTCTGGTCTAAGGTTTATGGATTGCTTGATTTTCAAGCCGATTACTTTAATGCGACAGGATATATATTTTTCTAATATAACGTTTCACGACGGTAAGTCAAATGAAAGTTGGCGTAAAATACCACGCAGTTAATCACAACTGCCACCTACATTTTATTCTAGGTAGATGTGCAGCTTTAGGCTATATGCATTGTGGGCGGCACCGTGGTAGCTGCCAGCAGTGGGATACCATGTCGTTGACTAGCTCTTCTTCTCAAATGTGGAAGTCTGCTGCTTCCGGAAATTCTTTATGATCACCTCAGCCTGATTTCGAAATAGGGTTTATTGCTTGTTTATTGATTCTGCAAAAGGTTCCAATCGTGTGGAAGATAATAAACTGTTTTTTCTTGTCCAGAAACGTTTAGATGGAAATATTTTAAAACTTAGAAAAATGTGTACGAACATAATTTTTTGTGTCTTTTTCCACTGATGATTTATTTAAAAATTTAAGAACGGAGTGAGATAGGTATAGTTTCATCACAGAGAAAATATAAATCTTTGTGCCTATTGTATGAAGATGATGTGGCTAGTTGTGCTGAAGCTGTGCTGGTATTATAACAACACATTAATGCCATGCATGAGTTTTGTATTCCAAGAGGATTGTAAATTAATCTTGCAAAAACAAAAATAATTTCCTTTCGAAACAAACAATTATGAGAACTGGTATTATAGGGGTAAACCTTTTGAAACTGTCATTTTATAAATATATTGGGTTGCTTATCACGTTGAGGTTGACGTGGTCTAAGGCTTAAAATATTGGCATCGCAAGCGTTGTAAGTAATATTTAGAATTATTAGGTATCAACAAATATTTGGAGGATTACATGTACGGGATATATTTAAGACATTTGCTATGGTGAAATCAAGCTAATGGTACGGTTCAGCAATATCAGTGTATGCATATTTCAAAAGAAACAGAAGCAAGTCGGCAAAGATTTTGCAAAAGAGTGCTAATTATATATTCAGTTGTGTAAATCGTTTGTACTTAACTAAAACATTACACATGCGGACAAGTAGATGTCCTTGTCAATAATATTTTATTTTAAAGAAACAGCATAATGCCGGCAAAGGTACATGGGCCAACAAATATAAATGGCTAACGGAATAAATGGGTGACATGAATACTTTTCTGTCTTATGTTACAACTATGTGGTTTTAAAATAATAATAAGTCTTTTGTTGAATCTCAGAAAAAAATTATTCTAGTTTTTTAATTCTGTATAATTTCCAAGGAATGTCTTTGTCCAAAAATTATTAGAGTACTTACGTATTCCCAGATAAATGAATCTCATGTATTTCAATAATTGAAGAAAATATAAAATTTCATCCTAAACTGGATACGGCATAAAACAACTTGACGTCTTAAGTGTTAAGGCACAACTGCTAGAATTCTTATCATAACATCACCTATAAAACTAACTACAACGCAAAACAGGTTCCCGAATGGGGGTCAAGAGTTCAACCTTCTGGAAGAAAAAGAAGTCTGTTACATGATAAATATCATGTTGACCAGCTGTCACTTTGACTTAACTTAATAATTCTTACTCTGAGAAATAATAAAAATAAAAAAGTTGTTTACCGAAACTGTCACTGATGGTGAAACAAGGTCAGTAAAAAAAATACAATGTATGATTTATTAGTTGTTTACGTTGAAAATCAAAAAATCAAAAAAATCAGCCAGAACTTAACTCTATTATGGATAATATCAAATCGAGTAAACACAATTACAGTACAGTAGTATGGAATAAAATTGGTTTAAACTAACAGGCCAACAATTAAATTGAGTATACATAACACAGCATAGAAACAAAATCCATGCTCATTCATTCATTTCACAATACGACTAGAAATTTATATTTTAGACCAAAACAACGATTCTTTTTTAAAGTGATATAGAGCTCGAGACTAAGTTTTGTGAGCTGTTTGCACATAAATATAGTTATTGGGTATTGACGAATCTATGTTTTTTTATTTTCAAATAAAACCTAATTCAATTGCATTATTTCTTTAATGTCTTTTATTATTAAGCCTTAGGTAGTTAGACAAAATAAACATGTAGTAAAAAGGTTACTGCATTTGTATGGGACAGAATGAACTAGTTATTCTCTCTGAAAAATACTGCACTCGGCAAGGTCATGCAGTATTTATTTTCTTTTAAAAAACTAGGTTATATTTTCCCATACAAATGCAGTAACCTATTATTCATTTATGTTACTAAGATTAGATTTAACCCTACTTTAAAAGTAGCAAAGTTCCATATAGAGTAATCCACTGGTTGAGAAATATCATTTTCAACATCTAAAATATTTGTTCTCACAACTTCAAACAGAATATTTTCTTTTTTTTAAACACTAGTCATCTGGGAGTACATAGCTATAGACTGATTATTTTTATAAACCTGCAAACGATCATTAAAAGTTGAATGCATAACTTATTATAGAAAACCCAAAATATGTATACACATTACTTGTCTAATGTAAGTTTTGTACGTCGTCATATATTAAAATAAAAAATAAAAATTAAAATATGTTGCATTGTCCAAACTTTACGAAGAGACGTTTCTTTAATGCAGCATATGTTTTATTTTGTTTTACTAAACATGGCAAAAACCTTCTACCCGCCATGATTTTGTCTTCACATCAGTCGCGAGTGCATGCGAACCCGCAAAGCAAAATTATCACGATGGACCCATGCTAGAGGATAATCATGTAGTGTAGAAACCTTTAACCTAGAATAGTAACCAAGCAAACCGCTATTATCATACTACAATAGGCACAACTGAAATAAACAAGGACATAAATTCACGATTTGCATCAACTCTGTCTAATATAACTTTTGCGAGTTGTCAAATTTTAAATAAAGAAATAAAAATTAAAATGTATTGTTTTGCACAAGCTTTGCAAAGCGATCTTTCTTTAATGCAGCACTTTTTTGGTTGTGGATTTTATTTTGTTGCCCCGTGAAATAGTCATGGAAGCTCAGGAAATCCTGCAGGTTTGCAAGCAAGGGAACATTAAAAGTGTGAACGTTGTTTTATGTCAAGTTCAGAAGACGTGAGGCAATAGTTCCTCTTTTTATATACTCATTTTTATTTACATAAAATATTTCAAAATAGTGAAGGAATTCTTCATACTCTACAGATTAATACTCAACGACACGTGTGTATAGAGATATCTCTTGTTTTCAATGTTACAATTTTAAATAGCCTCTAGCGCGTCAGTTTATGTTTCACAGATTGTCATGTCATATCAAAGGTGTCTGTTGAGACAGGTTAGTACCTCCTAACAGCACAGAAAAAAAGAATGAAAGATAAACTTCTTAATCGTATCGCATACAAAATATAGTAACCTGTGCATACTGAAGACTGTAACGCCACTACGGAAGTTATACAGAAATTAACATATATATGATATTAAACGTTTTAAGTTTACTATCAAGCAATCTTATTAGAATCTTCCCTCTTCATTGATTTGTCAGAAACACTGTACACGTAATGTGTTGTCATGGTGATATTGCTAATCCAATTATTCAAACTTTTGCGGGTATTGATGGCAATTTAAAGATCAAGACTGTTTTTGAACAATGTCTTTCCCTCCATCTTCTTAAGATGTGTTCAGATATTTAGATTAGCAGGTTTATATTACACATAAATGTTCTAATATTGTGTAGACAGCAAATTATTTGGGGGAAATACTGTGATTTTCTGGTTGCCTTGCTAGTAAAGAATAAGGGAGTGAACCGTTATTGTTAACCATATTGCCGTAGTTGTGTGAAGATCATTTCAGTACGATGTAAATATAGTAAGAGCTTATAAATTTATTTAAAAGATTGAACATTAAAATACAGCAAATGGGTTTATTATGCACACACACACACTTTTATAATATCTTCACAACGTTGTTTTTACATAATGAAAAATGTTTCTTATCACCTTGATTAACCCAAACTTCCCTCATTCCGTATGAAAACAGTAGATTTTTAACTTTATTTACTCAACAAACACAGTGATCGCCGCATGTCAGTTGTATGTTATAACTCTGTGTAGGGAATCTCTCAACAATCATCTTTAATAATTTGAACCAGTACTTAAGAATACTTCTATATCTTACTACTTGCAATGGCATTCTACCCAACGCATTATATATAAAAACGTTTGGAGTGTGTTTTATAATGATAATTATATATTTACAAAATGAGGTAAGTACAGGTCCATTGTAATTTGCTTTTAATTAAATATTTGGAATAGAGCTTTTGTAGAAAGTTTACCAAAGTCTAGTCTTTATACTATATAGTGCCTTTGCCGCTTGTAGTGCGAAAATTTTTTGACATATATAACATGAATATTTAGGAGATAATTCACAGCCAAGATATACATAATATGATACCGTCTCTATCAACAATCACCAAAATACCAACAAAGTTTCCAGACGTTGCAATATTATTTTAGTCTATTTAGAATTTGTTGAAGTTGAGTAGCTGTTTCGGAAAAAGCAACCAGGTCATCTGTGTAAATAAATTTGCAAATTCCAATGTTACACCGTTATTTTGCTCATAAATATGTGTCTTTAAATCGTCTAGAAATAATGAAAATAAAAAGGCGATAAAACACAACCTTGCTTTACTTCAGCCGGAAAGTTAAAATTTCCGTCAAGGCACTTGGCGCTTTCACAGAAGCTTTAACATTTGCATGTAAGGCGTTTAGCATCTTTAGCATTTTGCTGCTAATATTTTCAGTTAGGAACAGCCCGTTTAATGATTAGTATTACAGCTTCATAACAATAAATGCCGATATAGCTGGATCCAGAAATAAAGTACCACTTTGGCCGCTCCAGAAGAAGGTGAAGCCAGCTCCTTCTTCGGCGAGTTATCCTTCCTCAGCTAGGCGAGCTTCATTCAGGGCTGCTGTCTGGACGTTGAATCTGGATATTTTTCCACCAACTAGAGCTGTTCTTCTCTTTGGTCTATCTGCTGATGTACTGATCATTAGTGTGTATACATTCCAGGCACCGAGGGCCAGTTGCGTCAACATTGTCCGCTTGATAAAGTGGGATTCCAACCAGACCGTATGCTGACCTGAGTTAAGGTACAGCAAGCAATGTTTAAAGCACATTTTCTAGCCCCCTTTTTCGTGCTACGGAGATGAGCAGTGTAATCTGAAAAGGCTGCTCGGACATTCAGGGGGCTGCTGAATCCCACTGCTGCTTGAGACCAGTAGAAAGCCCAACGTCCTGAGTAGCCTGTGTGCGTTCATATCTGCTTATTTGCCGCTCGTCCATCGCACTTGATACTATTGTAAGTATTCTAATATAGCCATTTCTGGTACATTGATTTATCGAAAAACATGTGGGGATTTTTACCATTTTCTAAAAATTTCCATCATGACTGGGTGACGTTTCATATATTTATACAAGTGAATATTTACAGTGGTAATTAAATGCCGTTGGATTTCAATACTGTTAAGAATTACTGTTTCATATGATGAGAATTTCCGAATATTTAACTTCCTGCCAAACATAGTGCCTGAGTCTGATCAGCAAAGACTTCATCACTGGAAATTAAGCACACTACTCGAAGGAAGAGAAAAAGTCAAATCCCAGTTTCAAGGATATTCAAGGCTTCAATTTGTTATGGCCGATCAAGTCTTAAGCAATTATTTTCTAAATTAATGTTTATCCATTCAATTTGATGTTGACAGTTTCACTTTGCGGACACAAATGGGAATGTATCATCTTTGATAACTTAAATGCACTCTTAAATATAAAAACAAAGCACTAACAAGACATGTTAAGATGTATTAAGGTACAGATAAATTAGGACTATTCAAATGTCTAGGCGATTCGTCCCTCGTACAGCTGAGATATTATGAAAGGATGACCGGACATTACCTTAGGACATTCCTTAATAGCGACATTACCTTAGGACATTTCAATAATATCTCCACCTTACTTGAAATTATCAATTATATCTCCTCTCTAATATCCAAATAGTGTAAGGCTATGCCCAAGATAATATTTAAAGTTTATTTTGCATTTCCTAAACAGCCACCTTTCTTACACAGCCAAAGTTTTCCCACCCACCACCCCATATATATACGAAAGAGAAGTTGTACTGTAGAATGAGAATCCTTGAATCTGAATGATCCCTTTCTTTGTAAATCCTATAATTAATTGTCTTACGCACGAGTCCATCTTCTGTATTTATCAAGACATTGATTAATTCTATCAATGTGTAGAAGGTTATCTTATCGTGCCACGGTGGTTGACTCCGATGTTCATCATTCTGCTTGAGAGCTTGGCACGCTAACCACCAAGCCAACGCGGTTAATAGTCGATTCGTCCATCCATCAATCTATATATGTATTAAGGGAATAGCCGTGACCCAGAATTAAACATGCCCGACTCGCGGCCGTAATGTTATAGGTTAGCATCGTGATAAGACCAGGCTGGGTCGGTTCTATGATGTGTCTCAAGGCAAAGTAGTATATGTACTATACTCCATTTCTCCATTTTGCTCTGCAGGCTATAATCTTTCATATGTTGATTTGCTGTTTAACACAGACCAATCAATCAAGCAATCAATGAATCTCTCTCTCTCTCTCTTTTTCTCTCTCCGTCCGTCCATCCGAAATGCAACAATCCATCTAACTTTCTGTGTATCAAACAATTGTAATCTATGTATCTAATTGTATGTCCACTCACCCAGTACAAGATTTAAACACCCAAATAACATCATAAGACCGGAAACACGACATTTTAGTACCGCGACATAAAATCATGATTAGCATCTATTTAATGGAGAAAAAAAAACAAAAAAACATCGCCGTTAAATAGCAAGTCATCAAATGCCTGATTTAATATTAAAAAGGAAAATATCGGCACTTGTTTCAAATTATAAACACATTTTTTAAATGTACCTAACGTAGCACATGAAACATACACTGCAATGGAGTGTTATTGGCTTATAAAACGTCCTTTGCTCTCTCAATACACAGTATAAATTGCAAATTTCGTCTTAAATATCCAAAGAAGCTAAGTCTGATTCATTGTGTGATTCTCTGTTTATGAAACTTTCAGGTCAACGGCATCATAAATGCTGAAGACCCAGTACGTTTACCAATTAAATCAAGCATATCTCTATTTAAGCACGAAGATTAAAAATGCTACGAATATTATACGATGTGATCACCACTTTTCTTTTGAGATCCCTGAAAACAATTTGATAAAGGTGAAGATTATGGTGCTACCTTTTTCTGTCAAATAAAGTTATATGTGTATATAAATTTACATCGCATCTTTTTCATAATATAACCAATTGTGACAAGAAATAGCAGCATCGAAATATTAATTTCTTCAAAATTATAAGTGGATTATAAAGTTTGGTCTACGGAAAGCGGCTAAGGCATTTATACTCAGTTGTGTTGAGGAGATAAAACAAATTTAACCAAGAGAGGTATATTTATGAAAGAAATATTTAGAACGATGCTCTTTTTAATAAAGTTAAGAAAACTTGTTAAGTCATTTAGAATTTTAACACACCATGACTTGCTACATATCACAAATAATAAACTCATTAAATGAATTTAATGTAAAATGGCACCATGCATAAGACCTCTTTGATTATGACTGTTTCCTTCAGTTATAAGTTCGACAATATAATATTTGTTTTTATAATTATATTTATACAGAGAAAACAAAATTCAGTAAATGTTACATTATTACATATTTTAACATTTTCGTGATGTAGAACAAAAAAAAAAAAACAACACAAACCTCAAATAGTTTTTCAAACAATCTTTATAGCCCAAGGAAAAACCATATACGCTATGACTTACTACAAAAAGTAAACTAGTTCAATAAATTAGGTTTAAAACAGTGCTCGTTTTAAGATCTTTTCTTTTTCATTGCTTTTGTTTGCTTCACGTATATAGTTACGTACAAAAGTAAAAGATAAAAATTGAACATTTTGCCATAACTAGAGAGATAGATAGACAGAGTGTTAGTTTTACAGACCAAACTTACCTTAAAAATGATATTAATTTATATAAAACTAACATTCTCATTATTAATTGCACAAGAATGCTATTATACAGCGTTGTATTAATTTTCAGTAAATCGGTAAATATTAAGACTTGGCAAATTAATATCTTAAGCACTCCAAAGGATTCAAACCCCAACCGCCTTTATAAAAGTCTGATCGCACTCGAAATGTTTTGTACGTTACATAGTTGTGAGAATTAAGGGGGAGAAAATACTATTTAAAAAAACAACAACCACATAAATATTATTTTTATTTTTTCTTTATTAACGGCAACTTTGATTTAAAGTATAAGTGCAATACAGACTTAAATTTGTTTGATACTTCGTGCTAGCCAAGTACAGGTCCTTCAAATCGAGTTTCACAGTTGTTACCGGTAAACCCTAAAAAAAGAGAAATATTTTAATTGTACATATAATCAAATTTTTATTCTTAAGTTGTTTCCAGTAACGCTTTTATAGGAAATATTTATTTATTCAAATTATTAATTAAACTTACAAAGTGCTTCTTCACCTTTTGGCGTTACAACACTACTTTGGGATTATTAAAAACTCATTCAAAAACATTCCTCATTACATCATTGTTGAACAGCAGCACATTCAAAACTGTTGGTAAATCATGTCATTCAAGACTACTGGTAAGCAGGACGATCAAGACATTTGGAGCATCAGCACATTCAAGACCATTTTCTAGATCATGTGCTGATCTAGACTATGTGCTGATCAAGACTATTGGAATTCTTTCGGAACATTCTATACTTTTGTACTTGTGACAAAACATTTAGGATTATTTTGACAATAATTCACAATAATGTAAGTCCAGTTTCAATTTACACCTTAGATTGTAGAGAAAAAATAATTTTTTTGATTTCACTTAAGTTGTCGGGCTTACATCTTTCTGTTACATAGTTTAAGACCATACATTCGTTTTTGTGTGCGTATATATATATATATATATATATATATATATATATATATATATATATATATATATATATATATATATATATATATATATATATATATATATAATTATGTTTACAGACACCTGAATTGGACTTAATTACCTGTTTTAATCCTCCTTGAAACAACAACAATTTTTAAAGCAATTTTTTATGAAGCACTTGGTATCAACTGTCACATGAAAGATAAACTGCTACAGTTTAATAACAATTAATTTTTCAAAGCAATTCATCACATAGAATTATTATCTTTCTTTTTTTTAAAAAAAAAGCTCTTGCTGCAAGGCAAAATTTGACACAGTTTCCCCTTACGCTGTGTAAACAAATCTTTTCAATCTTTTAAAGCATCTAAAATTCCATTGGCCATTTCAACATCAATTGCTCGTGAAATTGAAACACATTCATTTCCTGCACTACCTGTCATCATACATTATAGCAACTTTTTATTCCATCATATTATGGGCTTTTTCAAGACTGATGTATTTCATATATTGCATGATATAAATAGGTATCGAGGGGCTGGTTCGAATTTTTAGGTTGTTAGGATTCAGAGGTGGAAGGTAAGCAAAACCTTAATGACAGGACTGAGCAGCTAAATCGAATAATACCGAACTGTGAGTGATTCATGTTTATCTGATATTTTACTTTGATTAGAATTTATGATTTAAAGAAATTCAAGCACCTTGTACTGTATTCACATTAATGTACCTAACAAACATAAACGAGCAATTTGATTTTTCAAGAAAAGTAGTTGTTTATACATACCAATATAACAACAGTAGTAGTAATCATTTCTGTTCGTTCCATATCTTATACAACTTCCTCGAAAATTGCAGCCACCGAAATTAAGTAAATTATTTAAGATCTTCACATAAGTTGCAATATCAAAATGTTTTTATCTAATGAACAAGCATTATTATTTGACACAAGGTTGCTGTTAAGTAAATTAATTGACACCTAGTTTTCTCTGCTTGATGACGGTGATGATGATGATGATGATGATGATGATGAATATTATTATTAGTATTATTATCATTATTATTATTATTATTATTATTATTGAGAAAATTGTTTTATAAATCACCATCTTGTCTGGAAATATGAACGCCACAAATACGTCTGGTGTCACTCAAAAATGCAATGGATCCGTCAAGTAAGAAGTAAATTCAACTCAGCACTGGTGCAGACGAACTCCATTATTGGAAACTTTAGGTTGCTTGGAGTTTGAACGACAAGGAGCTTGGCAACATGGGCGAATTTCCTGTGATTAATTTCGGAATGTTACCAAATGTAACATAACCATTAACGGCAATATTTCCATCAGCAGCAGAGGGGGCGAATCGGACATTTTGTCCAATCGTTATTTTGCTTAATTATTACTTTCTGCAACTCAACGATCTAGTGTCGTCAGCGCCTGGTAAAAAAAAAACGACGTCGTCGTCGGGGGATCGTCCAATCGTCATTTGGTTTAATTAACACCTTCTGCGCGTCGATCCCCAGCGTCGTCAGCGTCCGGTAAGCACATCGACGACCGCGTCGATGTCATTGCCCCCCCTGCTGCTGAGTGGTTATTTACAATGAAAATTATTTACAACTAACCGAATATTTGGTCAAGTCCGATACGATATCGTGTCCGAGGATCATGTAAATTTATCGTTACGAATCCATGTGGGGTCGACTGAGCATGACTAAAAAAGTTTCGAAAAACATTAAAGTCCATGTCACCGCCGCACCATGTCTGCCAAATATTTCGTAGCGTGTGTGTATCAACGCCGTTGAACACAGCAAGAATATTACAGTTGTCTCTAATTACTTTTGGAATCTGAGTGTATCGTTGAGTGACATATATCACGTCAGTGTTTTTATGCCTGCCTCTGGAAAATATCCTAGCTGGGTTTTTTTGATTGTCTAACATAACATCATCGTACACGACTAGATTGTTAACGTCGCCATCAATATCATCAATACCCGGTGCATCATTGATATCCGTAATAAACTCAATAACATTTTTTTTAGCGATCGCTGATGCATTCTCGTTGAAATCTTTCAACACCTCGTAGCATCGTTGATCATCTACGCTAGGAGCAACCAAATACAACTTATCCCACTTCATCCATCTCATTATTAAATTGAGTAACAATTGCGTCTTGCCGGATCCAGATGGTCCGATGATAATCATCCGGATCGAGTTTGGTAACGCTGCAACATGCTTAACTGGTTCTCTTGTTTTAGTCGCCGAAAAATCAATTATATTCATATCTCTATACATAAATTATGGATCTATATTGTGTAAAGTGTAGAGTGCGTACTGGCACAAATGATATGACAACCGTTACAACAAGAAATAATAGATCGGCGCTTACTGGCAAGTGTGTACAATGCGGTACAAAGAAATTTAGATTTATTTCTATTAGACCCGGAGATGTTTTAAAAAAAAGCGAGGAGGTGACATCGCAGCCAAATTGGCAAAACTCCCCGGAACACCGTGGGCAAAGTATCCAGGAGAAAAACACCTCCCAGGATATAACTACTGTGGCCCCGGAACACGATTAGATATTAGACTCGATGATCAAAATCAGCCCAAACCCGGTGAGTATCCAATAAACGCTATCGATAAGGCGTGTCATGCTCATGATGTTGCTTACAAAAGTAGCGATCTGCAACAGCGTCATATCGCGGATGTAAAATTAATTCACGCATTAAATGCTATTCCTGATAAATCCGTCAAAGAAAAATTGGCCTCATGGTTGGTAAAATCGGCTATGAAAGGTAAATTAATGATTGGAAGCGGAGCTTCTGGCGCTGGTAATTGAAAACGATAGCGTTTATAATAACAACATGGAATCCATCTATTATTCTCCGAGAGGATACTGGAAGGGGAAGGCCGCAATTGGTAAGCTTGCAAGCGCTGCAAAGGTAACAAAGACCACTGCGGCTAATTGGTTATCCAAACAGGCTATATGGCAAATCTATCTACCACCGCCTAAACAAATCAACTTCTCGCGCTTTGATGTCAGCGTACCTAATGAAGTTCATCAGGCTGATATACTATTTTTGCCGCATGACAACGGTTACAAATACGCGCTAACCGTAGTTGATGTTGCGAGTCGATACAAACAAGCGGAGCCGTTAAAAACAAAGTCGGCAACTGAAGTAGCCGCTGCGTTTGAAAGAATTTATCGAAGAGGCCCTCTGCGCTGGCCAAATCTATTACAAGTTGATCCCGGTAGTGAATTTCGCGGCGCTGTTTTATCAACGCTGAAACATCATAGCGTCGCGATACGACGAGGTCATACTGCGCTACATCGTGATCAGGCAATTGTTGAACGATTCAATCGGACTCTCGCTGAACGGTTATTTGGATATCAATACGCGAAGGAATTCATCCAAGAAAAACGATCTCGTGAATGGGTTAAAAGGTTGCCAGGTGTAATTGCAGCGTTAAATAACGAGATTACCCGAGCAATCAACATGAAGCCCAGCGACGCGATTAAATACGAGTATATACCCGGAAAATCAAAAATAAATAGCGTTTCCAAGCCGATTCTTGGCGATGTCACTGTTAGATATCTATATGAACCAGGAGAGCTTGAAGGCGGTAAAAAAAGGGCTACCGATCCTATTTGGAGTGTTACCACACATAACATATCAACGATAACACGATCAACTGGTAGACCACCGATCTACAGACTGGATTCAACTGCTCCTCAGCGCGGATTTACACGCGAGCAACTACAAGTGATACCTAACGATACTCAATTGCCCCCACGTGGTCTTAACTAGCGCCGTTGCGTCTATTGCACTCAAAACAGGTCAACCTCACATTGTTTTTGACATGACCGAGACTGTTATCGATCCTATCCACGGTAAATTGGCGAGTGTCTTTATCCGAATAACGCCAACTCATTATACAATTGCAACTCGCGCAGTGATTATTCTGTTGTTGTCGTAGCGAGATTATTAATTCGGCATCAATATCAAAACGCCGCTGTTTTTTTTTATCCTGTTGGCGGTAACCCGAGAGTTTTCTATCAATGACGCTTGCATCGATGGTGACTTTGTCGCCGGCTTCGTCGGTGGCTTCGTCAATAACAATTCTTCGAAGCTGATTTATCCTTCGTACTCTGGACACTGCAAGATAGACTAGATTCGACCATTCGATGCGATTATCAACTATCCAAACAATTGTGTCCGTGATGGTTAGTCCCTGCGAGGAATGTATTGTTGTTGCGTATCCTAGCGTCCACGGGGATTTATCAGCACGTAGCGCGTCCTCGACGACACCGATATCAACGAGCACGATATCATTCAGCACGAGAATTTGTTTTTCTGTCCGGCCTGGAATTTCAACTTCAATGTTCTGCCGCCGTGTGTCCGCGGGTCTATAACATAACGGCACTGGACGCGTTGGAAACTTTTCCTTATGCAACGTAAACAACTTCCGCTGAAGTGTGTCTCTGACTATCTTTCTACTCGCTACAATCAAATCGTTTGGTCTCCATGTTTCCCAGAATTCATTCAACGGCGTTTCCGGAATTACCTCGCGGATTATTTCACACTGAACTCTATCCGGCTGTAATCTGATTAGTTTTTTAACCTCGCGCAGTTGTTCATCAAGTGCTCGGTAATCAGTATCGGTTTCTTCATAATAGTCCACAAAACCCCTTAACCAATCATGTGGACCCTCGCCGACAAATGGTGGTGGTTGGCCATGGTCGCCACACATGATCACCGCTGTATTCGCGCGCAGCAACCACTCAAGAAACATTTGTAAAGTATCTAACGAAACAGTACATATCTCATCCCAGATGATAATGTCGGGAATAAATTTTTCACCCATTCGATCAGGAGTCCACTCACCGCCGCTGTATCGAAAAAAGCTGTGATAAGTAACGGCGTCAACATTTCGTTGTTTTATCTCTCGCGCTAGTCTATGGGTCGGTGTAAGCACGATTATACTTGCCCGCGTTCGAAATAATTAAATTGCCCGAGTCGTCTTTCCTGACCCGCCACAGCCGCTTAAATAAACCGTCTTGTGTCTACAAATTGGATCAGAACACGATGGTGCATTAGACCATTCTGACAATTTATCACCACGTAAGTAGTTGTTCTCAACGGTGACATCTGCTGACGAGGAATAATCGCGTCGTATTTCATTTTTAATTCTCCATGTACCCCAACTCTCGTCCGGACTAGTAAACTCGGCTACGTTTCCCTTATACTTTACGTCAATATAAAACGAATCAACGGCTACTCTAACCGCGGTATCGGGGAATCTATTTATCATCGAGAATAAATTGATAGCGGCATAACCCAGCATAGACGCCCTCAAATGTGGATACGCCGGGCTGTCTCCATCGCTGTAGGTAACAACTGTACCCAACCTCTTTCCATTGGACAAGAAAGCTGTTTTGCAGTTCACGTATCTATTTTTTGCCACTGCGTCCTTGATTACGAAATCATATTCTGCGTCATCTATAATCAGCCGTGAGCAATATCGTTTGTAGTCGCAGTTTTTTCCACCTTGTGTGAACTTACCAATTATTCTTCTACCGAGATCTTTTGCCTCGCGGTTTCGTTGGTTAAATATCCTCCTGGACCATTCGATGATATATTCCTCGTCGGCATCAATGTTTTTTCTGGACTCGTCAATTATGCTATCTAGACGCTCCGGTTCTGGTAACCAGACTTCAGTCTGCGCCCGGTATGATATAATCGCGTCACTGACAATCAACGAAACTAGCATGCTACAATCAATCATATACCGTAGCAGCGCTATTGGCAGCCACTTCTTTTCAGCCATGTGTCTACCGATCCAAATATAGCAACAGCGATGGAGTCCTGCCGCGAATTCAAATGATACTATGCGAGCGAATCCGGTTAAATCAAAATCAGGCAGTGGTCCATTAATAGCAACACGAGTCATTTCATGACTGGGGTGTCCAAATCGTTTGAAATACTCAGCGGCGGATCCATACCCGAGAAAACTCGCTGGATAACAGGCAACCATATCAACCGAAATCATAGCGTCGCGGTTGCATTCAGTGTTCCATAGTCCACCGTGATAGTATTCCAAACAACTGGATTGTACATCCGGCAGAAATTCCTTGCGCGTTGGTCTCCACGCATTTTTCCTTGCTGCAACATGAGCTACAACCGATGGAATCGTAAAACAATTTGTTAGCAGTTGTTCATCATGCTCTTCAAATTCTATGGCGGTTTTTTTCATCCTGTTGTGAAATGCTTCAGTGCGATATAATTCGCCGTTTGGTCTTACAAACTGATCAAAGGTATCCGCATCGTTTTCAGCGCTGCGAAGTAACCACACTGATACAGGGTCGTTTTTACACAAGTAGGCAATAGCATCAAATAGTTTCCTCTCCGCGAGAAAACCATCCCGGGAGAATTCTTCGGGGATATACTTTACTGTTCTATCCCGTGGAAATATTGTGATCGCGGGCGTCCATGCGTGTTCGTTATGATCAATAATTTTGATTGGGGCTCCCTTCGATTTATACTTCGATTCGTATAATACTTCACCGGTTATCGTTGTAACGGTTATTGGAAATCTCAGCGATGTTTCTAATCTCGCTATGTCGCTGATGGTTGCTCCACGCTCTTTTACGGTTAGTTCCCACTGGTTGATTTTGCTACGTCGTAAATCAGTCAATTTGTTTCCTCGACATGCATTTGTAAAATGCTCTATTATTCGTTCTGCTACACAATTTATCCCCGTTGACTGTTTCATCGGTTTCAGTTTTCCGATATCAGGTTTCTTATTTAACGGGTATATTCCATAAACAACTGCTGTTTCAGGATACGCTCGTTCATAGTATGGTCTGTCAATTCCGGTTAACAACCCCGGCTTGGAGTCGCGGCTGACAGTGACTGTTTTCTTGTCGCTGAGAACTGGTTCAAATTTATCACGTATGATCCAATCACCTGATTCCACCCGGACAATGAATTTTACTCTGAAGAAATACTTTTTACCGTCAAGTTGTGATATTATCATTGCTGCGCGGTTGTCGTTCATGGTAGCATCAACAACACCATCAATTCGAAATGTTGACCAACTATGAGATGCACCATCACGTTTGAATTCATTGATACAATCGCGTATTTTACTCAACAGGGTTTTATCGTTTATTAACGCTTTTGGTGTGTCCTTGAGGACTCTATCGAGATTGAACTTAATATTTTTCCAGGGCTTAATTGCTGCCAATCTCTCGAACTCATCCATATAATTAAAACAAGTATTTAAATGAAAGAATATAGTATAATGAATCACTGCAAATGGTTGATGATTGGGTCGACAACCCCGTGCAATAAATCATGTAGAGGTGAATTCTGCGGGTACCATTTACAAAGCGTTCGTAATGGTTCTCTTGGCCCCCTCCCGTGCTTGGTTTGCCACGTCGGTGTAAGAGGAAAATCGCAGTTGTGTATCAATTGTGGCGGAAAGCGATACAGGGAACTAAAACGCTATTATGACAAACGAATAAAAAACGCCGTCATTGACCCCACCGCTGACTTCGTCATCAAAACCCCCCAAGACTACGTTGAAAGATTCATAATTAAACCAAATAATAAATTAGACAAGTAGTATTATTATATAAATGGACCAAGAGTTCAGACCTCACCCCTTGCTCGTCAATTACGAGGCATCTCGCGACGGCATTGTTAGAAACCGCAAACTGAAGAAGCCGGTTGGTACCGTAAGTAATCAGGGGTATCTGATGTTTGGTGCCGGAAAGAAGAAGTACCATGTTCATAGGGCGGTATTTGAGGTATTCAACGGATTAATCGAAAATGGACTTGTGATTGATCATATTAATAATAATAAGACTGATAATTCTCTTATAAACTTGCAAGCTGTCTCGCAGAGTCAAAATACCAAAAAAAGGCCAAACCGGTAAATACCCAAAGAAAGCAAAACCCGTAAAGTCATTTGATACAACAACTCACGAGGAAAAAATATTTCAGTCGATGAATGAAGCCAGTAGATACTTTGACATTTGTATCGCCTCAATACGAAAAGTAGCAGAACGAGTATATCAAACAGCAATCTCAAAAAAGACCGGGCATAGAATTCGATTTTCATATATAGATACGAAGTCACCGGCGCCTATGGCGCTGACGAAGTCGCCATGACAATAAATTGTCCATTCCGGAAGAAAACAAAGTATTCAGTATTGTTGAACACCTCGGGATTGATACACGGGGTTTCATTTTTTTTTATTTAAAAACAAGATGTTCTATAAGAATAATGAATATCGAAGACATCAATAATATATTAGCCGAGATTTCAAAATTAAAAAATCAAGGAATTGAATTATCTGATGGTCTCGACAGTGAAAAAATATTATCCGATTATGAGATTATTAACGAACAGTCGAAACGGGGGCGTTTTACCCTGGCCCGCGAGTACTTTTTTATAAAACGATTACAACATACGATCAATGAAAACTTGTACCACAATGACGCAAATGCATTCATTGGACTATTTACTGCCGTTGAAATAATACGAAAAAAACTCGGACGTGTTTATGAACGACGCCGGGAGATTTCTAGTAAGATCAAAAACATTAGAAGGATTATAGACGAAAACTCCGTGGAACCCCCGATGGTACACTCGGCGGAAAATTAGAAAATTGCGGATCAATTTACAATAATGGTAGGTGAATCACTTACTACTCGGCTAGCCAGAGAGCGACTAGCAGCGCTTAGAAAGTTTATACCGTTACGAGACAGAGTGAGAGAGAAACTTCAAACGCGACAACAAATGCAAACTGATTTTGCTGTTGGAAGTGAACAGTTATTTGCCCCGGTAACTAAAGCGACTAAGGATGTTACGGCGGTAACTGTACCCGTTCTTGGTGCGCTTGAAAAGATAGCAACTCAGACCGAACAAACAAAAAGGTCTTTAGAAACACTCCCTGCAAAAATAGCGGCTGCTACAACACGGAGGCCACCACCACTCGCTATAACCGAACCACAAGAACCTTATGTTACAATGGCCGACGAAGAAGAACTAGGTGCTACTGCGAAAGAACCAGAAGAAGAAATACCCGAAGAAACACCAGAAGAAGAAATACCGGAAGAAAAAGAAGGGAATATACCCCGTATTGTACTCAAGAAGAGCACAATAGATCAAATTAGAGGCTTCAGCAACAGGGAAGAATTAATTAATTTTGCTGCCAACAATTTTGCTAAGAGCATACGAGATAAGAAGCATATCAATAGCGGTTACGAGAAAAATATAAAGTCGTTAAAGGACTGGGCAAGAATAGTGTATTTAGCAAGTAAACATAAAGATGCATTACCACATCGTAGTAAATCCGATTACGACGCATTCCACAAGGAAGTTAAGAGTATAACACCAAAAAAAGGAAAAGGATACTCTGTTGGTAAAGAATCCTACGGCGTTACCTGTCCTGGTAGTGTTCTCAGTGATATATCACGGCTAGAGGTACTAATTGGAGGAAAACGAGCCGGAAATAACTCTACGGAAATAATCAATGAGGCCGCTGATATTTGCAAGCGGTTATTTACAGGCGGTATTATGGACATTAATGCATATCGAACGCTCATAGACGAACTCGTGGATGATTAATTGGAAAACTGGTGTTTTTAATAAGGATGATCATACACTACAACCATGATAAACCAGTACTCGTCTACGTGGTAAACTCGCGATTGCCTGTTTACCACGCGTACTATGGAGACGGTCTCGGTAGCACCATTGCGGGGTTATTTACAAGAATGGCTCCAAAAGTAGCGCCGTTAGCCAAACAATTAGGAATGAAGGCTATTGATGTTATTCGTGATAAGGGAATTAGTGCTATTGGAGATGTTGCCGGAAAGGCGCTTTCAGCCGCGCGAGACAAACTAATGTCGTTGGTGAAATCCAGGAGAAAAAAACAGAAACCACCGGTAATGCCATCAACGACAGTGATGCCTGCAAATGTCAGTAAAGTAATAAATAACGCCGTGGAAGAAAAACTAGAGTCGTTGGCGGCGACTCAGTCGTTGGCGACGACTCCGTCGTTGGCGACTTCGCCATCCGCCGATGCGGCAACCAACGCGCTCATGAACGCGATAGCGGGGAGTGGTTTAAATTCAAAGAATTTACGACGAAAAAATCGCAATTGAAAACATCAACATGATAAATAATAAAATGTTTGCGCGTACCGCTGACCCCGCGTTTGATATGGACGCCCCAGTGCGCAGGGATGATTCTGTCCGTGATTATCAATATTATTCTTATTATGCAGCGCAACCCGACCTACGATCGCGAATTGAACTTCAGGTCCAAGATACCAGTAAATACTTTCTGCCGTGTGAAGCGTTTATCGAAATCGAGGGAGAACTCGTGACAAATGCCGCCGATAATGCACCATACGCAGATGACCATCGTGTTCGAGTTGGCTTCGTCAACAACGGTATCATGGCGTTATTTGAGAGC
Source organism: Sinohyriopsis cumingii (assembly GCA_028554795.2). Classification (NCBI taxonomy): domain Eukaryota; kingdom Metazoa; phylum Mollusca; class Bivalvia; order Unionida; family Unionidae; genus Sinohyriopsis; species Sinohyriopsis cumingii. The sequence continues at coordinate 94,482,427 of CM068824.1, forward strand.
GCCAGATATCTTATTGACGGGCGAGAAATTGAATCAATAGAACGCGAGGTTGATGTTGCAACGACGATAATTGGGTTGGCGAGATACTCGGATGATTATACAAGATCGGCGGGCCCATCTATAATGTTCGCAAAGGACACCACTAATAACGCTGACCATCTTCAGTACATCAACGTGCTGGTGGAAGGAGATACCGCAACTAACCCACAGGCTGAAGCAGCCAATCCAGACCGCAGAGCAAGACCAGGCGCTAATTTCACTGTTATAAAAAGCACCAACAATGATTACAATCTAGGATTCGCAGCACGAGTAGGAATGTTGCAAGGACCACGCCGACAGTTTTCATGCGCGATTCCACTCCATCACATATTTGGATTCTGCAGAAATGTCAGAAAAGTTGTCTATGGGGCTAAGCATACAATCGCGCTGACGCGAAGGGGCGATGATAACAATGCAATATGGCGTGCTGCTGGCGTCGCTGCCGGTAAGGTTGTTTTAACTAAAATGGCATTGTGGATGCCGGTGTTGACTCCATCAGTTACCACGGAAGCACGATTGTTAGCATTTATGGAACAGGGAGGGAAATCGTTGTTGAGTTGGCTAGCGGTAACAACTGATGCTAAAGAGGATAACGTCGCCGATACGTTTACATGGCACCTGGCATCAAAACAAGGTGTTTCAGCCCCGCGTCATATATTTGTTGCGTTACAGAATAGGGAACGATTGGGTAATCAAGAACGCAGCCATATGATATTTGATCAATTAGGAGTCAGGGATGTTTCGCTGAGAATAAACGGACAACAGGAACCATCCGAGGATATACAGCTTAATTACGGCGACAACCATATCGCACGTGTGTACCATCGATTGCTGTCGTATATGGGTCGTGATCAAAACGTCGACACTGGTTTGCAAATATCACAACTTGATTTTAAAAACCTGTATCCGATTTATTATTTTTCGTTGGAACATCTTGATTTAACGAGACAATCCGTCGTTGATATACACTTCCGAGCTCGTATAGCCCCGGGTGGCGCCGATTATAGAGCGGTTGCTGTCATTCTCAGCGATAAATCAATGCTGCTAGAAGGCGTTGGTGGACGAATGAGAATCGTTGATGCGCCAGTGGAAAACATGTAATTGAAAACACAAACGCGTTTACAATAAAATGTCGTATAGTGTCGTCAGTGTAGAGTTGACTGATGGTCAAGTCAAGAAATTACGATCAAAGTCGGCTAAACAATGCGGGACCACAATAACGCTGAAGCCGTCGCAGATGGCAGGTGGTAATCATAAGATATCGTTGACGGCGCGTCAAATAAAACATTTCAATGATGCGATGAAGAATAAAAAGGGTGTTCAAATAGATTTTTCAGCCGCAGCAATTAAAAACATGGAAAAGACCGGTGGGATATTTCCGCTGTTAGCTGCGATTCCAGCGTTGATTGCCGCGGCGGCCCCAGCAGTGGCTAAGGCGGCGGCGTTAGGAGCCGTTGGTACCGCGGCGGGGATGGCATTGAAGAAGGCAACCGGGAAAGGCTACAAAAAAAAACGACCCGTGGCCGGAAAGGGTCTAAGACTACCGGGAACCCCGTATTCATGGTACTCGGGAAAGGGTCTAAGACTACCGGGAACCGTTTATTGACTCGGGAGTCAATGACTCCTGAGTCTATGACTCCCATGTCTAATTTTGATTTAATAGACGCCGCAAACGCGCTAGCGATAAAAAACTTCAGAGGTGTTTTTATGAGGGATCAATTACCGGCGGCCCCAAGGAATACTGAAACAGGCATAATTAACCTCGATGGGTCCTCCGGAGCGGGAACTCATTGGGTTGCATACGCGATTGATCCGCGTGCGATCGTCTATTTTGATTCATACGGGTTAGCCCCGCCGAAAGAGTTCATGCGGTATGTCCGGGCGTGTTCAGCCCGGGCGTGTTCAGCCCGGGTTTTTTATTCCACGCTGCCAACACAGCAGTTAAGTGACCCACCGATATGTGGCCGTGAGGTATTGAACGTACTTGCGGCGATTTCATCATCGCGAAAACCACCTCATATGGTTGTAAACGAATACACTAGTGGGGTCGTAGAAGCTCAACGGATTTTAGAGAATAACATTTACAATAATAATGATTGATATCTGGGGGCGACCGGTTTCGGCGCTGAAAGAATCCACGGAAACGGCCGCCGCCGACATAAAAAAACTAATTGAGGATGAAATCGCTGATATGTTGAATCTAACAAGTGTTGACCCGGGCGAAATAGTTGTATTTCAAGACCGCCAGGGTAAATTGAAATCCGGTAATGTGTCACTGAATGACGTTTTAATACGACAGCGTGATGCCGCCGAGGACACTATCGCGCTGTATACCAGCGACGGACGACTCAAACCGGGTGAATCCATCTTGACGATAAATGGAAAAATAAGTACACTTGGCGACAATTATATAACCATGTCAAATTCGTTAAAAGGTTTACGTAGTGAATTTAACTTGCATGAAAAACAGTTCATGTCGACGCTAACGCATTTCGACGATGTGCGACACATTGTCGATAGTTTTTTTCGGGGGCCCCCGACGGCAACCGAACCGAATTTTATAATAATAACAAATGCTATTTCGGATCTTATGACGCTGCCGGGCCAATTTACCTCGTTACGAAAAAATGTTAACAGGATCGATGACAACTTTGATAAATTCTTTGGTAAAAAAAATACCAAGCCGGATGAGATCACAATAACTATAAATGATATCACTGCGTATAGACAGGAAATAGAAACAATCAAAACTAATGTTGCAACGAACAAAAAGAGTGTAGACTCGCATGAACGGGAAATAGAAACAATCGGCGCTAATGTTGCAACGATCATAAATAATGTAGACTCGCATGGACGGAAAATAGAAACAATCAAAACTGATGTTACAACGATCATAAATAATATGGACGCACATACACAGAAAATAGGAACAATCAAAACTGATATTGAAGCGAACAAAAAGAGTGTGGACGCGCATACACAGGAAATAGGAACAATCAAAACTGATGTTGAAGCGAACAAAAAAAATGTAGACGCGTATTGGCGGGGAATAGGAATAATCAAAACTGATGTTGCAGCGAACAAAAAAAGCATAGACGTGCATACATATGAAATAGGAACAATCAAACTTGATGTTGCAGCGAACAAAAAAAGTATGACCGAGAATACACGGGAAATAGAAACAATCGAAACTAATGTTGTAACGATCATAAATAATGTAGACGCGCATGGACAGAGAATAGAAACAATTAACACTAATGCTATAGCGAGCAAAAAAAGTATAGACGTGCATGAAGGGGAAATAGAAGTACTCAAAATTAATGTTATAGCGAACAAAAAAAGTATAGACACGCATATACAGGAAATAAATACACTCATTACTAGGGTTGCAGCGAACAAAAAAGATGTGGACACGTATATACAGGAAATAGGAACGATTAAAACTGATGTTGAAGCGATTAAAGACGGACTACCGAGAGTAGCAGAGCAATTCGAAAAAATAAAAATCCCTCATGAGAACATCATCAACACAGTATACACAATTCGGCATGGATCATTCGATTGGACTCCTACACAGAATACAGTAAATATTACCGCAACTGTCAAGGGTATTTATCGATTGACACTGGTTTCAATGATGCAGTTTAATATATTATCGTCGAGTTCATCCGGGTTTAACAATACAATATCAACAATTATAGACAGGAACGCAACTGAACAGTTTACAATTTATGCCGTTGATAGAAATCTAGCCCGGGCAAACATTACATGGTATGTGGAATTTGCAGCGAATCTAAGTAATTAAAAACACTAGCTCTTTTAAAATAAAAATGACCACCAAGGAAATTGAATCAGAGGTATCACCGACGTCACATCAATATCGATTCGATACCGCAAAAGAATTTTCCGCGAACTTGAAAACGCTTTCCGAACAATACCGTGCAAAAATAAAAAAATACCGCAGAAAAATAACCGCCATCGACGCGGTCGTGTACTCGGTATCGGGTATAGTAGCTGGCGCCGGTGTTATTTTATCCACGGTGACCACGATAGCCCCGATCGCTGTTCCAATCGCTGTCTCCGCAATGACAACAGTTGCTGGAGTTGCCAACGCAATCACTAGGAAGATATCATCGTGTTTTCAGAAAAAACTCAACGAGTATACAGTAAAACATCAAATAGTATCCGACGCATACTCGAAATTATCCGGGTTGATCTCGTTATCGATTGATAATTTGTTCGTATCCGATGTTGAATTCTCCACGATGGTCCAGTTATATAGCTCCGCGATGTCAAAAATCGAGGATTTTCAACTGGAAGCCGAAACCACCTGGTTGTTAAAATTAGACACTAAAAACAACGAATAATAATAATGTCGCTGAACCCCGAAGGGTCTCAATTACTTCAGCGGATCGCGGAGAATACCACTCCGGTACAAACAAATATGATATCGATAACATCAACGAAACCCGAATTCAGTGTAAACTTTCCATCACCGGTTCCAGTAAAGGAAATAGCGCTGGCAAAATTGCGAGTATATCACAGTTGGCCTAATATCCGAGCGGACGCATTTAACGGACAACAACCTAATAACTCGCTGGTTTTTGCACGGACAAATAAACCCGATGGGACCCCAGACTGGGAGGAGGTTACAATACCAACTGGGTCATACCAAATAGAGCAAATCAATAAAGAATTTCAACGCAGGATAAAATCGATCACAGGAAAGGAATCAAAAATCGCTATTACGGTTCATGAACCGACGTTATCGTCGACGATTGAAATAAGCACACCGGGGTATATGGTTGATATTTATAACAGTTCAATAAGAACCATACTAGGATGGCCTGAGAATCCACCCGCGGACACCCCCCCATCAACTATCCTCAGACACGATAACGGAGATGGTGGTAGGCATATTGCTCCATACAACGTAAATATTGCATCGGTGATAGCGATTAATCTAGTGTGTGATGCTATCGAAGGAAGTTACCAGGTAGATACCAAGCAATCAAATCAGGCTCAACAGGGATATATCCTTTATTCGTTTTCACCAACAGCCCCTCCGGGATTTTTAATCGTTGAGAGTCCGATTAATCCGGTCTATATGCGATGCCATGATCGGTTTTTAACGAGAATTAATTTTAGAATTACCGATCAGTCAAATAACCTAATTGATCTGCAAGAGGAGGAGTTAGTGATCACTCTGTTTGTAAGATCATAAAGATTTTCATTGTAAATAACCACTTAGCAGCAGGGGGGGCAATGACATCGACGCGGTCGTCGATGTGCTTACCGGACGCTGACGACGCTGGGGATCGACGCGCAGAAGGTGTTAATTAAACCAAATGACGATTGGACGATCCCCCGACGACGACGTCGTTTTTTTTTTACCAGGCGCTGACGACACTAGATCGTTGAGTTGCAGAAAGTAATAATTAAGCAAAATAACGATTGGACAAAATGTCCGATTCGCCCCAGCGTCCGGTAAGCACATCGACGACCGCGTCGATGTCATTGCCCCCCCTGCTGCTAAGTGGTTATTTACAATGAAAATCTTTATGATCTTACAAACAGAGTCGCCCCCCCTGCTGCTCCATCCGTCTTTGTAAGGTTTAATGCGATCGGAACATCAGCCTGCTGTATGGAGCAATTATTATGTGCCAGTCCATGAACTTGCTCCGAAATCTGGTCGATCTGGTATAGAGAATAATAAACGGTACAATAGAAAGAACAGATAATTAAATATTAAGATTAAATTCTGAATTCTCAAGAACTGCTTGAAAAGCAAATTTTGCTGATCGTATGTAGTGGAATGGAACTGTGGCGCACTTAGGGTAAGCAGTGCATGGGGCGACTTTAAAGGCTCAAAGGGGTTTGGTGCACCAGGACCTCTAGCGCACGTGGTTTTGGCACCTAAAGACCTCTGCCGCCCGGGGCAACCGTCCCGCCCACCCCTTCCGTTAGTACGCTCCTGGAATTTAATGACGACTAGCTAGTATGATATATCATTCCTAGGCATCAGCACAAGTCCGTAAACCCGAATCAGAGCGTTATAATCTTCTATAACATGCAATGGCTACTTCCTCCAGGGCGCGGACCCGATAAATGATTCTTAAAGCTATATCTTATACTATAAAAATGAACAAATACAAATAGGCCACTGCCGGATGTGACCCGCGGGCCATATTTTGCCCACTCCTGTTCAAAGGAATGGTTCAGTTTTCTTTGCTAAATTGCTTGGAAGATTTAGATTAGACTAAAATGCACCCAGTGTGCTAGTGTCAAAATCAATAGCAGGTAACAGATACAGATGATTCAAACCAGTCGGAGTATATGAGAATGGGTCGAGCAATCTAGTTCGTATTAGTTAAAAACATTCTGCAGACATGACGTTGGTTTGGATAGACCAAAAATACGGATTACTGAAGCTCAGATATCAAAGTTCTAATGTATTTTGTAATTTCTGAACACGAGGCCGCTAGGAAGATATTATTTTATTGTTTCTTTGTTATTGCAACAAAATTGGTTTGTATCTGAAAGATATTTCCTTCCCTATTGTGACTGCTTCGCTCGGAGTCAGATACATCAATGCATGACATATCCAAACCTACGTTCAGTTAGTTATTTTTGAATGATTTTGACTTCGTAAAGGTTAGGCGTAAAACCAACTGGCATGACGGAATATTTATGCAGACGTACTATAGTGGAGATCTAAAATCATATGATTGCAATAATGTCTGACATTTTTTAAATATATTTAAATGTTGAACAATATTCTCGAAAAAATTGTTTTCCTATATCTCCATCAAAGTAAAGAAGACTTGTGACAAAATTCAACGAACATTTCTGGCTGAAGAAAACGATGAGGAAGATAATGAAGACGGAGAATACCAACTCTTTCTGACTTTCTTGAGTCCATTGTCATAAAATGAACTGCGAAGAGTAATACTTAGTAAAGGAAATGCAATAAACATTGTATAAACTGTTAAATGTATGTTGCTACTTACTTTCAAAAGATCTCACTTCATATTTGTCTACGTTTTCCAAAAAGGTTTCGAGCTGGTTTTAATGCATAACCTTTTTAACACTTTTTGACACTGTAACAGTCATTGCCAATTTAAAGGGTTTATATTATCAAAAGTCTTGTTTATCAGTTATATTTTACCAATGTTTTAGATTTGGCTTCGCACTGGCATATATTTGTCATAGTCACTTCACAGTCTATAACCACTTCCCCAAGCAGAAGTTTTTCTCCTGAGTCTTTAATATCTAGAAATAAACTATGGGGTGGGAGAGATTGAAAATCATCATGTTGTTTGGAAATTTCCATGTCCTGGTGAGTCTTCTTGAAAAGAATCATTATAATTTACCACATAGCGTGTGCAGTTTGATATTTTTGATATTACCACACGTTAACATATCACTTTATATAACTCTGACTGGTCTTAATAAGCCATTGAAATGCTTGTGCAGTATTCTCTTTCCATATTGGCTGCCATCGTGGGAAAATTTCTTCGCCCCACCTTCTGGAAAAGGTTTTTTTTTTTATACCAATATTATGAATATTTTGGCGGTTTTAGAATCGACTGACCAAAACGGAATTGAGAAATAAAGGTCAGTTCTTTCTGAATAGGGCGAATTTTACCCTCAACAACAACAACAAATAAAATTAAGGGTAATGTCCATTGATGGCGTGCATGAGGGGATTGGTGGGTGGTAATCCTATATCATGGAATGTACCCTATATAAAAGAGTGGTTTAAATATTAACTTCTAGAAGCAAATAAACTCACCTGTGTTTATAGAAGAATATAAACATAAACCGGCCTCTCTACTAGCAGAATTTTAGGCCCTTCAATCCAAAATATTTTACTCGGTAAAATAGCTCAAACGATCTAAGACTAATGTCTCCTATGTGATGCATCTCCCACTGTCTCCTGTTCGAAATTCAGCTAATGCAAATATCTGGTCACACACACGTTACAGTAAATATGGAATTTCGTCATCCAGCAGTAATCCTCTCACATGAATATTCAACAACTTCCAGTACTGAAAGTGACTAACTTTAGGTATCAACATTGTTAACATTGGTAGTCTAACATCAATGAAACAAACTATGTCATAACACACGGAACTTCCATACACATTCTGTATTGAGAATTGTGTTCTCTGAGTCATTTAATTCATTCATTCTGAAGGACAATTACTCCTTTTATTTGAATTTATAAAAGAAAATTAAATTTTAAATTGTAATGTTTATAAAACTGAACAAATATCCGACAATAGTTTAGGACTTTTGTTAAGCACAATAAATGAAAGGTACATCGACTGAGTCAGAATGAATAACATTATTTCTTCTTTCTATCTATTTCCTTTACAATAAAAAATATGCGATGAAAACAATCTCAAGTGGTTACAGATTTAATATTAAATATGCGATAAAAAGAATCTCAAGTGGGTACAGATTTAATATTAAATTTATGAAACTCTTTGATTAAAGTCCATATATACATAAGAAAATTATGTACGTAACACTTAAAGTTAGCCTGCTGTAGGAACATATTTTCTGACGTATTCTACGTGAAGAGACATCAGACATGGTCAGTTTTAGACTGCTATCCATGCATGTTAAAACTCTTTCAGAAATGTGAATTCAAAACAAGTGCTATCATTGCTGATTTGTAAAAGCGTTTAGTAAATGATGTTGTCTAAGTAAATTAGTGGTAATTAAACATAGGCATAATTCATTTAAAAATTGAATGTGTGATCCGTGACCGTATCTCTCTGCTAGTACTTTGAAACCGTTACAATCATTCTGGTTTGTAAAAATGAGATCGAGGTTTTGCAATTCTTAGTTTACCATTGTAGACGCGACAATCCGCTTCGCCTGCATTTATCTGTTCAGTACACTCGGGGCCCGACAATCCGGGACCACACACCTTTTTCCCTTTATCATCACAACTGTAGTGACCATCACACCCGTTTTGGCCGACACATTTGACGGAGCAGTCGTGGCCGTAGTAATGCTGATCACAAAAAACAGAAACGCCTAAGAACAACCTGTAATTAGTAAAGAGTATGGTTATATTAGAAAAATGTCATTGTTAGTGTTATTAAATATTAGGTTTGGTTTCCATGCTTTCAGACTTTTTATTCAAGCTTGATAAGGTGTGTATTTTGTATACACCCTGATGAGAACAATTTGTGATTCATTCTTGCCTGTTGTGAAATGACCGAAACTAAGTTGGTGGAACTTGCAGTGAGATCCCTTGGTATGTGTAATTGCAATGAAACATGTTTCAATGGCTTTTAGTGAAAGCAATTCCAACTTTGTAAAGCGTGCCATTAGCATAGCGAGCGTTGTATCGCACGGGTCGTAATCCATTCATTCATGTGATAACCCTCAAAATTTGACTTCTCTGACTGATTCGTTGCGAACAGAATAACAAAAGACAGGTGTCAAAAGTTTTTAATTTTTATATGTTCTCACTGCATTGTTTGTAAACGTGTTACCTTCAGTTAAAGTTGCATTCCCAAGTGGCATAATAGTAAACTGGGATGATCAAGCTCTCTCATTATCCCATTGCCACGATCAGATGAATTGTACATAACCTAAAGTCAGACTGTTCAAACTAAGAAAAGAATATATTAGATCCTCTCAGCATGTTTACCTTCTAGGAAAATTGAGTCTTGTTCTTAAACCTATACGTCAATGAGCATAATTTGTACTACGTTATGTTCCCAGCACCATGTTTTCCAAGCACTGAACAAGCAGAACTGCGCGACATGGGTAGATTTTGGTGTTAAGGCGATCGTTTAACATAGTAATAAGCTCTATCCAAGTCTGGTTTGGTTTGTCGTTGCATGGCCAACATACAAAAGTACGTTATTTTGTTCTCATACAATTGGAATAAATGTCTTGGGCAAGGACAGACCAATCTTTCAGACTCGGGCTGAGTTGATGCTAGAATTCAAACCCGTACCATCTGGATCGCCAGTACAGCACGGTAGCCAATTTACCACCTAGATTCCTGCCTTCACTAGTTCACGATGGGCCTGTCTCACATCTCCGAGGAAAAAAGAGTTTTTGAGAAAATGCAGCTTTTTTAAGTCATATGCAAGACTAAAAAAGGTGTTGGCTGTAAATTCTATAGTCAAATGATATTTCCGTACATCAGTGACGCAGGAGGAGGCTGTACTTTCTGTATTCAATTGATATTGCAGTAAACCAGTGACGCATGTAGCGGCTATACAAACTATAGTCAGATGACGTTGCGGTACATCAATGACTCATATGGGGGCTGTACATTTTATAGTCAAACGATGATGCAGTACATCAGTGAATAATGTGGAGGCTGTGAGTCTATAGTCAAATGATGTTGCAGTAGATCAGTGACTCAGGAGGAGGCTGAAGCAACCCAGTGACACATATGGAGGCTATACATTCTGTTTGTCAAATGATGATGCGGTACATCATTGACGTATGTGGATGCTGTACATTCTATAGTGAAATGATATTGTAGTAGATCAGTGACTCATGAAAGGCTGAAAGTCCATATTCAAATGACATTGCAGTACATCAGTGATGCATGTGGAGACTGTACGTCTATAGTCAAATGAGAGTGCAGTACATCGGTGATTCGTGTGGTGGCAGTACATTCGATTGTCAACTTGCGTTGCAGTACATATTTAACACATGTGGAGGCTTCACATTTTATAATCAAATGATGTCGCAATACTTCAGTGACGCGTGCAGAGGCTGTACATTTTATAGTCAAATGATATTTCAATACATCAGTGTCGCATGCTGAGGTTGTACATTCTATAGTCAAATGACGTGACAGTACATCATTGACACATGTGGAGGCTATACATCGTAGTACGGTATGATGTTACCTTACAACACTGACGCATGTAGAGGCTGTACAATATGTATTCAAATTATACTGCAGTACATCAGTGATTTATGCGGAGGAATTACATTCTAATTATCAAATGATGACGCAGTGCTTCAGGGATGCGTGTGGAGGCTGTACATTGTGTAGTCAAATGATATTGCAGTACAACAGTGACGCGTGTGGAGGCTGTGCATTCTTTTGTTATATGATATTGCATTACATCAGTGAGGTTGTGGAGGCTTACAGTATATAGTCAAATGATATTGCAATACACCAATGACGCATTTGGAGGATGTGCATATAGTCGAATGATATTACTTCAGTTATGCATGGACGACTGTAGGAAATGCCTAACTTTACAATACTTACAATCCGTTAAAGTTTCTTACTTTTAGCGGGATGGTCAAATTCAAGAATATAATCGCCTCTTTTTATTTTATTTCATTGACTTCTTTAAAATACCAGACATTTATAAACGGTTCTTATGACTTCAAGTAAAACTATATCACACGATGAACATGGCGAACATGGAAGCCGTAACTTATCTTTGCTTATTAGGTGAATTTGCGGCTGGGTCCTGGGAGGTAATTTCTTTTGTTTTTGTTTTGTATTTTGTTTCTTCTTCTAAAATCAGAAACAGACACTTTCACTGGGGAAAATGATCAGACTTGTCATTGAAATTAGATGAAAAGGAATAAAGCGACAAAGGGAATTTAACATGGGAATGGCACCTGGTGTCAAAGGGAATTGAACATAGGTAACGTTATGGGGTTTATTGGGTAAAACATATTTACAGGGTGAAATGCATTTATAGGGACAAAGGTTGATAGTCTCTATCATAGACATACAGAAACAGATAGAACAGAGACTCCAAAAAGAAAAACCTTTTGTATGGGTACAAAACATTGATTCAAGTATATACATGGGCCTGTGCTTTTCTCTACGCACTATCCATTTAAGATATACAAATTTGGACATGGAACAAACCTAATTACAAGTTATCTATTTCTAGAAAACTACTTTCAAAAATAAAAGTTCGTGCATTCAAGACAACAGTTCATATACACGCTTTTTATAGTTAATAAAATAATGATATTTTTCATACTACTTTGAAGAAAAAGCTCAAACAAAACCAAAAACAAACAATCCTGTAGGTCAAAGTGTATGCTACTCTTGTTATCCGTCACACGCGTTGTTTAAATCTGGTCAGAAAGATCAACTACTCTACAAGATAAGAAAGAAAAGGAACAAATATCATTGACCTCTTTCATCACCATTTCGTCACATCAAAGTGACTCCAAGAAGGAAAAGGATTCAATAGACCTAAAGGATTATTTTAGCATCCAAATGACTCAGACAGCGATTTCGAGATAATTTAGGACCACAACTTACACCTACGCGGTGAACTTTAAAGACTTTGCGTCTGACATTTCACCCGAGGAAGCAGCGGTTTTCATTACGAACTTAATTTTGACCCACTGTTAGAGGAACTCAAACGTCAGTTCCAATTCAAAGATCGAGGTCGTTTTAGCCTATCTATGTATCACGACATGTAACTCTCCTCTATGTCTCGGGTTTAGTACACCATCATAATTGCCTTCTTCCAAACGTTTGAGGGCTTTTTAAAGACGCGCAGACGATGAGAGAAAAATTTGACATCACCGATGGAAACGTGACCATTCGTATGGCATACGTTGTACCTCGACTAGAAGAAGACAATGGCCGCACTTGATCTGCTTATCGATAAGTGTACCTAGCACGATAGATATAGCAACAGATCTACGAATGTTAGGGAGTACGTGAAGCAGCAGGGAAGTTCTACAGACCAGACCCCCAGACCAAAATAAACCTTTCTACGAGAACTTTCTCCGTAGAAGCCTCAGATTTCAAAAATAAGCCTTCCTGCGAGAATTAATTTGCGTAAATTCGTTACCGATTGCAATTTTTGTGTGCAAAAATCATTGATTTTGGACAGCAATTTTAGGGGGGGGGGTAGGAGAAATTTATTCCGTCGATGAAGTTTGCGAAGATTTGGCTGCTGATCCTAATTTTACCTCGCATTAAAACAATATAGTTGAAAATAATATGAGTCGGAAAGCTAGTAGAGTTGGAGAGCCTCATTCTGCCAGATTAGCGCGAGAAGAATTAGCGGCAGTAAAGAAACTTATCCCGGCAAAACAATTATTTAAGAAAAAAGTTCGTGATTACGAATACTCGCAATATGGAATTACTGAGATATCGTCAAAGTTGTTGAGTCCAGTCACTGGAGCAATCGAGCAAGTCGCATACGGCGATAAAAAGGAAGATAAGGAACTTAGGAAGCGCGGTCTTATTCCTATGACGAGAGATATCGAGCAACACACTCGATTATTGCCGGAGCGAATAGTACAAACACAAACACAAGCACAAGCACGAGCACAAGCACGAGCACGAGCACAAGCACAAGCACAAGCACAAGCACAACAAGAACAAGCACAAGCACAAGCACGAGCACAAGCAGAATTGAGGACGGGTCAAATTCCTGAAGAATTAGATGAAGATCAAAAATTACGGCAAGAACAAGCGCAAGAAGAAGAACAAGAGCAAGAGGAAGAAGAAGAAGAAGAAAAAGAGGAAGATAAAGATATTCAACCTCGAGATATAATAAAAAAAAAATTTACCGAGGGTGGTTGGAAAACACTTCAAGAACAATTTGACTTTTTTGGTAAAGATATTGAATTATTTGCTATTTTTGCTGAAGATTCCTTTGACAATAGAAAGGCTTTTTTAACGGAAGACGGATTGAAAAAAATTAAATCGCGGGATTCTTGGTATAATAATTTATTTCGAGCTAAATATAATTTATCTGAGGCGAAGAAAACAAGTTTTCTTTATAGTGATTTTCTGAATCTCGCAAAAGCAAGAAAAGAGGAAAAAAAATCTTCGGGGATATCGCAAAAATCAACTCAACAAGAGAAAGAAACTGCGAAGTCCGACTATGAAAATCTTCATAAAGCTATCGGAATTGTTTTTACCCGTGATGTGCATGAACAAATCGCAAGGGGAGAAAATTTAGTAGATATTGCCGCGGATTATGATGATAGGGATAAATATTTTAACCCCAGTGTTCGTGGAAAACCTCTTGAAAAAGGCAAATATATCGACTGGATATATTTTGCTAGTAAAAAACCACCTTACAAACGTGATGACGAATATTTTAAATTTATGGAAAAAGTAAAACAAAAAGAAAAAGAAAAGGAAGAGAAGGACGTGTTAACGGAGTGGTTTAACGAACCATCAACACCAAAACCAAAGACAGGAAGCGGATATACCATTTGCCCTGACAGCGTTGTCAACGATGTATCTCGCCTCGAGGTATTAATCGGAGGAAAACGAGCCGGAAATAACTCTCGTGAAATAATCAACGAAGCCTCAGATATTTGTCAGCGATTATTCCGCGGCGGTGTCATCGACTCTCACATTTACAAGGAACTTGTCGATGAACTCATCGATTAAAACAACACAATTGAAATAACATGATTGTTCACAAACATCAGCGCAGACCCAAACAGGTTCGCGTAGTAAACTCTAGATTGCCCGTGTACAGATATATCCACGGCAATGGATTCGGCGATATCATTGGAAGTCTCGTTACGCGAATAATACCTAAAATTGGACCCGTGATCAAACAGCTCGGGTTAAAAGCAATAGGAAAAATTGGCGAGACTGCCATTTCTGGTATCAGTAATTTGGCCAGTAAAGGCTTCAATGTTGTCAAAAGTAAAATATTAAATTTAATGCGTAAAAAACAACCCGTCAAATTGCCTATCACCAGAGAAATGCCACCCGAAATCAGCAAAGTCATAAACGACGCGGCAAATAAAAAAATAAACGATCTAGCGCAGGAAGTTGCTAAGACAAATTTAGCGCAGGAAGTCGCTAAGACAAATTTAGCGCAGGAAGTCGCTAACACAAATCTAGCAAAGGAAATTGCTAAGACAAATCTAGCAAATACAAGCTTCATTTCAGGTAGCGGTCTTCGTTTTAGATGATATTCTTAATAATAAATGTTCGCACAAGTGTCAAATGAAGTGTTTGACATGGACGAGCCTGTAGGCAGAGATACATCCGTGCGAGATTTCCAGTATTTCTCGTACGACGCAGTTGACCCAAATACAAATAATCGCTTGGAAATTCAAGTTCACGATACAACGAGATATTTTCTTCCATCTGAGGCATATATCGAGGTTGTTGGGAGAATTATTAGGACAAACGATACCAACTTTGGCGAACATTTTAAAATCGGATTTGTCAATAACGGCATCATGGCTTTATTCAAGAGCGCCACTTACATGATCGATGGAAGAGAGATCGAATCAATTACAGATAACGTTGATATAGCAACGACGATTATAGGCCTAGCGAGATACTCGGATGATTTTGCCAGATCAGCCGGTCCTAGCATGATGTTCGCCAAGGATAATTCTGATCAAGCTGATCATGTCCAGTATATCGTCAGGAGACCGAGAAATAACGCTAATAATGCTGACGCTGACGTCGAAAGCATGATAATTAACACCAATGATCATTACAACCTTGGATTTGCCACGAGAAGAGCTATGCTGACTAAGAATGAACTAAGATTTTCCTGTGCAATTCCGCTATCTCACATTTTTGGATTTTGTAGGCATTTCCGAAAAGTTATTTACGGAGCAAAACACACGATAACTTTCGTTCGAGACGCTGCTGGCAGTAACAAAGCCATCTGGCGAGAAGCTAGTGCGGATGCCGCTAATGTCGGTAAAGTAATCCTAAACAAATTTACCTTGTGGATGCCAGCGATAACCCCATCGATACTTGAGGAAGAAAAATTATTATCATTCATGAATCAAGGCGGAAAATCCGTCATGTCCTGGTTGACAACGATGACCGACTCCTGCGATGTTAATATCAACGGAATATTTACCTGGCGAATTGCGTCACAACAAAGTGTTTCGGCACCTAGACACATCTTTGTTGCTCTTCAAGCCGCAAACAGATACGATCAAGAACACAGTCATATGATATTCGACAAATTTGCAGCAACAAACGTTTCACTGAGAATAAACAGCCAGCAAGAGCCATCCGAGGAAATAGCCATCGATTTTGAAAATTTTTCGACGGCCCGCGCGTATCATCGCTTGCTAAGTTTCATGGGCCGCGATCAAAATATCCATACCAGATTGCAAATATCACAGCTAGATTTTAATACTCGCTATCCTATCTATTACTTTTCCCTGGAGCATCTCGATTTGGTAAAACAATCCGTTGTCGATATCCATTTCAAAGCCAGAATTAACACAGCCGGAGCAGCAAGAGCCATCGCGGTAATCCTCAGCGATAGAACAATGATCTTGGAAGGCATCAGCGGCAGAATGAGAGTCATCGATGCTCCTGTCGAGAACATGTGACAAATTCCAAATTTAGATTAAGCGATTATTAATATGCCATACGAACACGTCAGTGTAACTCTGACCCCAGGTCAGATGAAAAAGCTCCAATCAGCGATATCAAAGCGATGCGGTATGAAATTAACTTTGAAAAATGATCAAATTCACGGTGGACCTAACAAACTATCGCTAACTAGAGGTCAGCGTGAACGATTTTCCAAGGCCAAATCAGCGAATTCCGGTGTTCATGTGAGTCTCTCCATAGGCGCCATCAGAGACATGGTCAAAACGGGCGGCATTTTCCCGTTAGCTGCTCTTCCGGGACTGCTAGCTGGGATTCTTCCGACAGTAGCAAAAACAGTAGGATTAGGCGCGCTCTCAGGTGTAGGTTCCCAAATAGGTTCCACAATAACAAGAAAAATTACCGGAGGAAGATACCGTAAAAAAAAGGGAGGATTATTTCCCGCCTTCTCTCCCCTAATCGCGAAAATGTTGCAAAAACAACAAAAAGGATCAGGCCTTTATCTAAGACGCCCCCCATACGGATCCGGCCTAAGACGAGTCTACCAGCCTCAAATTTAGATTTGATCAGCGAAGCAAAGAATAAAAAAATAAAATTTTTCAGAGGTGTATTTATGCGAGATCAACTACCAGAAAAACCAAACCCTACCGAGACAGGAATAATAAATCTCGATAAAAATACCGGCCCTGGCACGCACTGGGTTGCCTACGCAATTAATCCTCGCGAAGTCGTTTATTTTGATTCGTACGGATTAGCACCGCCAAATGAATTTATCAGCTATGTGTCAAAACTAAATCTTCCGGTTTGGTATTCGACACTTCCAACGCAGACATTAGCGGATCCACCGATATGCGGCCCTGAATCAATTAACGTCCTCGATGCAATTTCAAAATCATCCGGTCCGTATCACAAAATTGTATTTGAATACGCCGTAGATAAATATCATGGTTGATATTTACGGTAGATTTATCTACAGGAAGGAAAAGGCAGAAGTGACTGACGTCGATCTATCAAAGTTCGCAACCAAGAGCGATATTAACAATCTTCTATCGCTGTCAGAGGTGGACCCTGGCGAAGTTGCTGTTTTTCAAAATACCGAAGGAAGATTACAAACCAGCAACGTGAAAATAACTGATATAATCAAGCGAGACGAATACCGCGATCATATTAGTCAATTTACTCGTCAATCGGAGATGGTATTAAAATCTATTGCTGATATCGCCGATATTATAGCGAAGTTACCCCTGAAGGCCAATATCGCGGATGTGGAAAAATCCGACAAAGAGTTATCAGCAACGTTGCTTCTGAAGGCTGATAAAGCATTACACGACGATCTTCAGGACAGAGTGACAAAAAGATTTACCAAGCTAACTAACGATCTTAAAAAACTAGACGATACATCAAAAAATCTCAGTAAAAAACTCGACGAGGATATAAAAAAATTCATCGAAACCTCCTCAACTACACACAGCGATCTTACCGAGAAAACAAAGAAAATAAACGAAGATATCGCCCAAATCAACAGAGAGATTGAATCGGCACGTGCATTAATATTTCAAAAAACCGATAGAACATCACATAACGATCTCAGCGAGAAAACAAGAAAAATCAACGAAGATATCGCCCAAATCAACAAAGATATTGAATCGGCACGTGCACTAATATTTCAAAAAACCGATAGAACATCACATAACGACCTCAGCGAGAAAGTAAAATCCATCAACGAGGAAATTACCAAAATAAATACCGCGATGGGTCAGAAAATCGATAGAACATCACATAACGATCTTACCGAGAAAACAAAGAAAATAAACGAAGATATCGCCCAAATCAACAAAGATATTGAAGCGGCACGTGCATTAATATTTCAAAAAGCCGATAGAACATCACATAACGATCTTACCGAGAAAACAAAGAAAATAAACGAAGATATCGCCCAAATCAACAAAGATATTGAAGCGGCACGTGCATTAATATTTCAAAAAACCGATAGAACATCACATAACGACCTCAGCGAGAAAACAAGAAAAATCAACGAGGATATTACTAAAATCAGCGTAGATATTGATGTGATGCGTGAATTAGTAAGCCAAAAAGTTGATAAAACATCACACGACGAGAAAACAAAATCCATCAACGATGATATTAATTCGGTACGCCAAATCGTAAATGAAAAAGTCGATAAAACATCATATGACGAAAACGTTATAGAAATTGACAATAGGGTTACTACGGTGGTTGGTCTAGTAAATCAAAAAGTCGATACAACAGTATACGACGGAGAAATTCAAAATATCAACACGAAACTTCTCGAAGCAACTACAAAAATTAACGATATTAACTTACAAATATCATTGTTGGATATTCCTGCGTTGGCGCGTATTTCGATACCGGATGAGGTGGTAACAAATAATTTATACTGCCCTGTGATAATTCTTGCTAGATCATTAAATCCCATTTGGACCCCCGATAATGATTCTTTTAAATTTACCGCGTCAATGTCTGGTATATATCGAGTTTATGTTATATCCAAGATAAAATTCAATATAAAATCGACTTTTTATGAAATTTATGAATTTTACCCGGGAATTTTCTTTATTATGTTAGATGATGGTAACATCGCAAATTTCACACTAGAACCACTAGACAGAACCAACATGGGACCAGAGTATTATTTTGTAATTTTCGAATATTTACCGACTGGGGGTACAATCGGTCAACCCAAGCCGGTCGCAGTTGACGAGGAAGAGAATCACGAGTCAGTTTAAAACGGAAAACCTCGATTTTACAAAGAATTGGCTAGATAAATAACTAATAAATGACCGCATCGGATTACCGTTATAATCAGGCGCGATCATGGCAGGATTCGTTAAAAAAACTACTAGATGAGTATCAAACAAAAATAAAGAAATATCAGCGTAGATTAGTTATCATTGACGTCGCCGTGTACACGGTATCCGCGGTAGTCGCTGGTGCTGGAATAATTTTATCCGCGGTAACAACAATCGCGCCGATCGTAGCAACGATAATAATCTCGTCAACAACGACAATCGCAGGTGTTCTCAATATCGTAGCGAAAAAGATATCCTCGTGCACGAGTGAGAAATTATCGTTGTACAAAAACAAACTAACCAAGATCAACGACGCGTATTCGAAATTATCATCGCTGCTTTCGGAGAGTCTCAACGACGGCGTTATCTCCGATCTAGAATTTTCGGCAATGATAAGTATTTACTCGGAGATTGAACAAATGAATATTAATAATGTCCGAACTAGCCCAGATCGTGACAAACACGACACCGCCGACAACAACGTTAATATCGTTAAGCTCAACTAAGCCAGAATTTAGCATCAATTTTCCAACACCAATCAGCGTCAAAGAAATTGCGTTAACACAATTGCGTGTCTACAACAGCTGGCCCAATGTTAGATCGAAATCATTTGGCAGATTATTATCAAATAATTCGCTTGTTTTTGCCAACAAAAACAAACCCGATGGAACACCTGATTGGATCGTCGTTGGCATACCAACAGGCAGTTACGAAATTGAGCAGCTGGATAAGGAATTTACCAGCAGGATATCAAATATAACCGGCGATGCTACTCCGGGAATAAAGATATCTGCGCATGAACCAACACTGTCATCGATGATAGAGGTGAAATCGCCGTACATGGTAGATATTTACCAATCATCGATTAGGACCATATTAGGTTGGCCTGAAATCGCACCTCTAGCAAAACCAAAAAAATCAGATTTTATTATTCCAGGTTGGTACGAGGAAGCTCCTCCAGAACTACCGGAACCAAAAAAAGAAGATTTTACTACTGATGAGGTATTGAGGCAAGATATCAAACACAAGCCTCTGATTGATAGCGCCATCAACCTCATAAACAACCACAAATTTAACCTGGTAATATTCGCTTTTACTTTTATTAACGAAAGAATTCTCTCGTGGTTGCCTCTTCCTAAAATTCCCCCCGGTGTGGAAATCTTCGACGCTACCCACATTAAGATAATAGCCCCCATAGACGGTATCTTGGTAAGAAGAACCCTCGACGAATTCGAGTTGATCAAAAATTCAGGAGAAAAACAAAAATTCATGAGAGTATTTAGATTAACCAAGGAAACGCTACCAAATTTCAAATTTCCCGATTATGATGTTGATAAAATGAGAAAATCCGTCACTGATACCATCGATGATTTATTTCCGAAGTTACATGCCGCGTGGACTAAAAAAGTACAATTGGAATTGATTCTCAAACACAATAACGATCCCGCCGGGCAAGGGCGGCATATCTCGCCAGGTATCGTTAATATAACGGAAGTTATCGCGATTTATCTTCACGCGGATGTTGTCGAAGGCAGCTACAATGTTGATTCGTCAGAGTCAAATCAAGCGCAGCAGGGATTTATATTGTATTCGTTTTCACCTAGCGCTTCTCCGGGTTATTTGATAATAAAGGAGCCGGTGAATCCGTTTTATCTGCGATGTCATAATCGATTGTTGTCAAGGATAAATTTCAAACTGACGGACCAGAAAGGAAATTTGCTTGATATCCGCGGGGAAACTGTTAGTATCAATTTACTGGTGAAATCGTGAGAATCTGTACACCAGGGAAAAATAAAATAAAATCCAGGGAAATTTTCAAATCGTGAGAATCTGTCTGCCAGGGAAAAACGGGCCAAAAAAATAAATAAAATCCAGGGAAATTTTCAAAATTGGAAGATTTTTTTTAATTTTTATTTTTTTTTGTGGAATTTCTTCAGGAAGATATTTCCTTGGCCTTGCTCTCATCGACTAGCTTTTTCAACTGCCTGACGCGCGAGCTTCGATAATTTAACAAAATCCTCAATTTGATCATCGCTGACTGTAGCTAACGATTGATACATCGCAATTTGGATTTTCTTTATTAATTTGTATTCGGATGGTAGCGTGTATTTGTATTCGAGTTTCCCCTGAACAATCGCCTCGAATTCGGATCGGATTTTATTCGTGTCTAGATCCGATGGGAGATTTATTTTTTTTCTCAGGTCATCGATGGCTTCGATGATGTTATTTATATTTTCTTCGTCCATTATATAATTTTTGTAATATTCAATTATTCTTCGTCGGATATTATCGGAATATAGTAAAACTCAATCCACTCGCAAAATTTGTAGGAAAATGCTGCGTTAATTTTTTTTTCTGCCGCGAATTTCACCGAGCGTGATTCAATACTGAAATATTTTGCGGCGGCGCTCATCGACGTGAATATAATTTCTTCATTTGTCTCTTTATTTATCGATTTGACCGCCTTCGCATACTTCGGATATTTACCGGTATTACCAGATCTGGAATTTTCACTCTGCGTTACCGCGCGAAGATTGGATAATTTGTTATTTAGTTTATTTCCATCGATATGATCGATAACAAGGCCTATCTTGATAGGTCCTTTGTGACACTCGTATATAAACCTGTGACAGAAATAAGTCGTACATCTTCGTTTTTTATTCTCGCCGACAGTAAATCTGAGATAACCCGTATTATCAACCTTACCAACATTTTTCTTCGTTCTGATATGTCTGACAACACCATCCGATGAAGCCTCGTAACCCTCGATAGTTGGATGCGATTTATACTCGTGTGTGATTGTCATTGCAGGAATCGTCGATTTCATTTCCATATACAATATTCTGTTTGTTTAAATCGTAATTTGCCTTGAATCGATTAATATAATCTTCTTCGCAGGTTATTATCGAGGAAGATTTCTTTTTGTAATATCTGAGCAATTCTCGATAATTTTTCCCTCCACAGGACAAACACAACCGTGTCTTTCCTCGAGTGCCAACTTGACAAACTAAACACCGTTGTGGTCCCTTGCTGCCTCGTCGAATTGCATATATTGCAATAATCGTCTCTGCAGGATTTGTCGCATGATTTTGTTGATCCGATTGGTATCCACGAACATTTATTCATTATAATTTAAACATTTGTCTAAAATATAATAATGGATACATTTGATCTTGATGAGGCAGAATATATCATTCCTGAGGTTGATCGTGCCAAAAAAGAATTTTTCGATGATGGGGGGATTCATGTTTGGTCGACATGGAAAACTAACGCTGTTGATGCTACGATGAATCTGGAGCGGGCCAAGAATATAATCGAGCACATAAAATTCGAACACAAGGAAGAACGATTTATCTTTGGGATAAAATTTATTGCGCAAATGCCTGACGACACTTGGATTATTCGCGATAAACGAGATCCAATACGTGGTGGTAAGAAAAACGTTATTCTTGATAAAAATTCAAAGCCAGGATTGTTATTGGGAATCGATAGTCCTTATTATGCTAGGGCGTATCCATCTAGTGCTGTTGTTTATGGAATTTATCGGTTGAATAATAATCCTGACATGAAAAATCTACCTGCGATGAAAGAATCACCGATGATAAATTGCGTTGCCGAGCGTGTTATCGAGCATATGAAAAACGCTCGTCGTGGATCTGGTCTGACTCAGCTGAGGTTGAATAAAATTAACGCGTGGGCGAAGACAGTTGTTGATGGCGCATCGATTGACGATGTTGCTGTGTTGAGCAAGAAACTTAAATTTCCTATTACCGTGAAAACGCTATCGGGAGAAATATTATACTCATCACCGTATAGATCTCGAGGAGTACCAATCGAAATTGTTGATCATAATTCACATGCGTGGTCGCAGTCGGTAATGATATTCCCGCGGGATCGTGCTGTTAAATTTTATCCTGTGGAAAATTCTGCGAAGGACAATTCCGATGCCATGTTCCGATATATCAAAATATTAGCCGCATCTGATCCAATATCAGTTTGGTTATTTTCGAGCGAAGAAAAGTATGATCAGTTTATATTGCCGCGAGGAGATATTTACCGTGATGAAAAATTACATGAATCTATGAAAAATATCGCGGTGAAATATTCGTCAAATCCTGATCAGTTATTAACGAATTGTTTTACGGTTCCGTCTGTTGCCGCTCACGCTGCCAGAGAAAGAAATTCGTGGAAACCTACAAGGAACGAATTTCTCGCTGATATTCAACTTAGCTGTATCGAATTCGGCCATGGCGGATTGTGGAATACCAAATATTATTTCGAAGATATGATCTCCGTTGATATGAGCGCGTGCTATCCTGGAAGTTTCCTTGGATATGGTGATTGTGCGGATTATTTTGCTAAATTTGGCCATCCCACCAACGAAATGACAAGTGTAGCAATTAACGGACCGTTACCTGATTTTGTCATGACCGGATTCGCTTGTGTTACTTCATTCGAGTTTGCTGAAAATTTACATAAAATTTGTTATATTTGGTTTGGTCGGCATTTATCTCAACGCAGATGGGTCCCTATAATGTTGTTGAGATATATGCTGGATTCGTCAATGTTAGTATCGTTGACGGTTAGCGAGGCGATTATATCGTATAGAAAACAAACTGAAGTGTGGTTGCCGACGGATTGTGAAAACGCGAAGGATATAGGAAGAAAAATAATTGGCAAATTTACTCAAGGAGGATCCGTTGATCATAAACACAGGCATGCTAGGTTATTTATCAACGATGCCGAGATGGACTTTATTATTGCCGATACGGTATCGCGTGGAATATTCTGCAACAGAGAAAATATTATCATTGACGGAGAAAAATTGGGTACCGTAATCACTTATCTCGACGGAGAATCAGCGCAGTATACGCATTTGAGATCATCGATGCTCGCTTATGTGAGTATAAATTTACTGTCGATGATAAATAAATTTTCTGATATCGCGGTAAGGGTCGCAACGGACTCGTTTTATATCGATAAGAAATATCAGTATAGGCTGGATAATTTAATCTCCGATGGTTCTTGGGGAACTTGGAGGATAAAAAACGAGGATATCCTAGATTACTGTGAAGACGCCGATGTCGAAGATTGCGATAAATTTCATCGAGATAAATGTGAGGAAATATCGACGGCTGCATCTGCATTTGACCCGATTTCACGTAGTAAATTCGTTTACCTAAATGGACCTTGTGGTAGCGGGAAAACAACGCGAGCGATAAATTTATTTGCGAAATCTGATATGATAGTGTTGACTCCAACTCACAGATTAGCGCGAGAAATAAGACAACGCGGCGTTGATTCTGGTACTTATCATAGTTATTTCAAATACAGCGGTGGATTATGGGATTCGGCTCGTATGGGAAATAAATATATCAACAGGATCATAATATTTGATGAAATTTGCACAGTAAATTTAGTTGTATTAAAATCTTTCCTGATCTGGCTGGAGGAGAAAAATACCGCCGTGATAATGTGCGGAGATCATGGCCAGCCTGATCCGATTGATGGTGAATCTCCTCACGAATGGCTCAGGAATTTCCTTGACTATTATGAGGAAATCGACGCCGATTATAGATCCGATGATATTTTACTGACTGAATTTAAGAAAATAATTCGATTACAACCGAATAAAATTCAATGCGATGTGATGAGAAAAATAATCGACGAGACTCCGATGGATATTTTTCTAAATTTGTGGCGTCCCGATCATTTGATTGTTGCTAGTAGGAAAATTGTTCGCGATGTTATTCAGGAAATATTATTCAAGCTGCATTGCGAGAAATTTCCAACATTGCAGGTGTCGTTGTGTTACAGGCCAGCTGATACCAGGAAACAAAATATCAGTGTTACTTTACCCTGCGGAGAGGAAAAGATCCTGGTACTGAACGATATTATTCTTGTTGATATTAATCTTGTTAATGATGCGATAAACGCAGAAAGATCGCCATGGAAACTTGGATATGCAACAACGATACACTCGTCGCAGGGATTAACCGTGGATGGCCAAGTTTGGATCGTCGATGATAGAATTTCCTGGTCAAATTTAGTTTATTTAGCCGTGTCTCGAGTAAGAAAATTATCTCAGGTAGAATTCGGTTTCACATTAATGACGCTGGCGGTAGTTGAGTATCTTTCGGTATTATTTGTAATTCCTCCTTGGTAAATCCGCGTTGTGGCGCTAGTGAATCTAGGAAATAAATTGCTGGTCTCCCTGACGATCTTGTTACGGCTGATATTTTGTGTGTCGTAACGCTCCAGGTTGGGTCGGTTGCTCTTTTTCTTCCTCCTTCGGCCTCGCCTTCTTTATATAAATACCTGACCGTGACGCTACCTAGCACAGGCGGAATTGTGGAATCTCGCTTTAGGGGTATATTCGGTTTTGTAATTGCAATTGCAGGCTTCATTGCTATTGTTCGAGTTACTTCGTTATTTAACGCGTTAATCACATGAGGTAATCTTGTTACCCAATCATGAGATCGATTATCTTGAATAAATTCGCGCGCGTACTGATATCCGAATAATCGTTCTGCAAGAGTTTTATTGAATCTTTCGACGATAGCCTGATTGTGATGAACACCTACAATACCGCGACGGATTTTAACATTATTCTTTTTCATCAGTGAAGTAACCGCGCCAAGAAATTCTCGACCTGGATCAACCTGGAGAAGCTTCGGCCATGTTAATGGAGATCGTGAATAAATTTCGCTAAACGCCTTAGCGATCTCCGTTGCTGTTTTATTCGATAACGGCTCGGCTTCCTTGTATCTGCTAGCGATATCAACGACTGTCAAGACATATTTATATGTGACTCCGTCGACGGTATCGTAAGGAAGAAACATTAAATCAGCTTGATGAACTTCATTAGGGACGCTGACTGAGAAACTCGCATACGGTATTCTCTTAGGCGGAGGAAGATAAATTTGCCAGACTGCCTGTTTCGATAACCACGATTCAGCGGTGGATTGTTTTACTTTTGCTGCCTTGGCGAGTTTGGCTATTGCTGATTTTCCTCGCCAAAAACCTCGCGGAGAATAATATATTTGCTCCATTATTATTTACCAGCGCCGAGTACTAATTTACCTTTCATCGCGCCTTTTATCAACCAAGTTGCCAATTTTTCTTTGAAACTTTTGTCAGGAATCGCGTTTAGTGCGTGAATTAGCCTAATATCAGCGAGATGTCTTTGTTGTAAATCCCCGCTGCGATACGCAAGATCATGATAGTAACACGCGTTATCGATGGCGTTTACTGGATCTTCGCCGGGATTTGGTTGATTATTATCGTTGAGTCTGATATCGAGCCTCGTACCAGGTCCGCAGTAATTGTATCCTGGCAGATGTTTTTCTCCGGGATATTTCGCCCAGGGCAGCCCAGGTAGATTTTTCATGGAGGCGGTAATGTCTCCTCCGGTTCTTCTATTTTTTTTTTTACAAATCTGAATTTGCGTGTCTTGCAAACTTCGCATTCTCCTGCAATTGCGTTCCTGTTATTGCGGGTGACGATTTCGGTTGGATTTATCGTAGCTGTGCGCGTGCGACATTTAACACAATATAAATCCATATATTCTAGTAACATGAATGTAATTGAATTTTCGGCCACGAAGAAACGCGAGCAAGCGAAACACAACGCGGTATTACCGAATTCGATAAGGATGATAATTATTGGCCCGTCCGGTTCCGGAAAGACGCAATTGTTGCTAAATTTGATAATGCGATGGCTAAAATGGGATAAATTGTATTTGGTTGCACCGTCCGTTGATGATCAGCGTTGCTATCAAGTGCTAAAAGAATTTAGCGACAATACCGACGAAGGCACGATAGAATTCATCACAGACATCAATGAAACCCCATCCGTGGAAAATTTAGATGGCGATGTTAATAATCTTGTCGTATTCGATGATGTAATGCTGGATAAGCAAACTAATCCGGCTAGAATATTCTCGCGTGGCAGACACAAGAACACCGATGTTATTTACGTGACACAGCGATATACGCAAATTCCAAAGGTAATTAGGGACAATTGTAACATTTTGTCGGTTTTCAATGGCGTCGATACTCACACGCTGAGAAATATTCATCAGACTTGGTGTAACGGCGATATGGACATAAACAAATTCAAAATTTTCTTCAGCCGCGCCCAGGCAACACCGCATGGTTTTATCACGATTAATCTTCACGATCCGCGTAGTAGATATCGAATCGGTCTCGATCAAATTTATTCATGAAAAGGCAGCCAAATCTTCGCAAACTTCATCGACGGAATAAATTTCTCCTACCCCCCCCCCTAAAATTGCTGTCCAAAATCAATGATTTTTGCACACAAAAATTGCAATCGGTAACGAATTTACGCAAATTAATTCTCGCAGGAAGGCTTATTTTTGAAATCTGAGGCTTCTACGGAGAAAGTTCTCGTAGAAAGGTTTATTTTGGTCTGGGGGTCTGGTCTGTAGAACTTCCCTGCTGCTGTACGTGATGGGAAACATCTACGCTAGGCCACAAATGGTAGCCGATAACAAGAGAAGCAAAACCTTTGACCTATATCATAGTTTATTTCTGGTTTTGTTTGAGCTTTTTCTTCAAAATGGATATTAATTGTAGCATGAAAAATATCATTATTTTATGAAATATAAATACCTTTCGTATGAAGTGTTTTTTGAAGGCATGACCTTTCATTTTTAAAAGTAGTTTTCTAGAAATAGATAACTTGTAATTATGTTTGCTCCATGTCCAAATTTGTGTATCTTAAATGGATAGTGCGTAGAGCAAAGCACAGGCTAGAGAGCCCATGTATACACTTGAATAAACGTTTTGTACACATACAATAGACTTTTCTTTTTTGGAGTCTCTATTCTGTCTGTGAGCCTTCTTTGGAACATCTCTGTCCTCTTTTCTGTTTGTTTCCGTCTCCTTTGTTTGGATGTGTATTTGTTTGTTTATGTATGCCTATGTTTGTCCCTAGCAACCTTTGTCCCTATAAATGCATTTCACCCTGTAAAAAGTTTTGACCCTATAAACCCCATGACGTCATCCATCCCCCATGTGCCATTCCCATGTTAAATTCACAATGTCTCTATATTCCTTTTCACCTAATTTCAATAAGTCTAATTGTTGCCATATCGCCTCAAACGACAAATATAGCAAAAGTCCCATAATCAGAACTCTCCACTATTATTCACCTTGATTAGGGTATGCACTTGATATAAAATCCTAAATTGTTGAGGAGCTATTAGAGTATTATTGTATTTGTCAAACATACGTGTTTACAATGAGCATGAAAGTACTTGTGGAACTCATGATGTAAGTTCGCAAACATTTGCAGAATATTTATTTTCAGTACGTTTCAAGATAAATATCCGAATACATGTATATATTTTCATCCTTGTACATGTGTATATTTGGTATTATGCATGTATATATGCATTTATATATTTACATCCTAATACATGCAAATATCTTCCTCCTAACACATGCGTACATCTTCATCCTGATGTAAATATTTTCATCCTAATACATGTACATTCATCCTAATACATGTATTTGAAGTGACGGAGGTCGGTTTCAAATCGTACAAGTGAGGTCAACCGCTGGCAAGTGTCTCTGGGCATGACTACTCCAAATACATCGGATTTGCCGTTAAACATCAAGCTACATTTAAAATTTATTGTGAATACTCACTTAGTTTGTTGATTCGGTCTGTTTCCAGATATATCCTGCTTCCTTTCTTGTGCCACTGTTTGGTTTAATCCTATATAAGCACTTGAAAAGTTGTAAATAAAGTAATCCACTGGTTGACTAGCTTCACTATCGACATCTGTCACATTTACTCGCACTTGGACACCTCCCTCTGAAAACATTGTTTTCAAACTTGATTTTAAATCGTGCAGACAGTGAAAATAAAATGTAATCTATCCTACGTACAATGTTAATGTAAAATGTATGTTATCTGTTTCATGAAATATTTAGAGCAATGTAGAAGAATATTGCAAAAAAGTTGATACATACATACATACATACATACATGTGATTTTTGCTGGAAATTATATTTTGTCACTTCGAGATAATATCCTTCCACTGTCTTGAAATACGTTTACTCACATTCCATACGTCAAACTGGAAGCGAGATACACCTCCACTTCCAAACTGTATAACATTTGTGTTATCTTGTCCAGTTAGATCTGCCTGTCCATGCGTGCAGTCGGAATTGCTAAAATAATAAATGTAGAACTGTCGTGTAGACCATCTTCATGTACGAATTCCGCTGACTAAATGAACGAGCAAAATATTACAAGCAATTCCAAGAAAAAATAACAGAAAAACTCGTTCAGTTCAGAACAAGTTTAAGAAGTTGACTCGTTGCTCGGGTTTAATCTTTGCACCATCTTGGGATATTCGTGCGTGCTTTTTTATTCATCTTTTATCTATATTAGTCACTCTCCTAACGTATGAACAAATTTATTACCGATGTCTAAAACATTTATATAAGTAACTTTTATGACTCTCATGATGCCACGTAACTTGTGATCTGACGTAATTACAGTTCTTTTTCATTCCATTATGTAACATATGTTTTCCTAATGTGCTTTTGTTGCAGAAAGTAAGACTTGAATTACTGCACCTTTCAAGAAACTATTGTTAATGTCCATATAAAATGACTGAAACGTCAAGACAAAGACCTTCGGCATTAAAAATTAACAGCACTTGATACTGTCCAATTTTATTGGCCGATGACCGTGCAAACCTACTGGGAATCATGACAAAGGTATTAACCATATTCTTAACATTCAAATTGTTCAAGTGTTATTCTCAAGAAATGTGTCTACATATGCCTTTGTACACGTGTGTGCAAAATTATACTAATCAGCGTCGAAGGTTAAAGTTCTATTATAATTTATTCTTTATGAGAAGTCTATGGTAGTAGACCTGAACCAGCACTGTCCTTGGCACTATGCTACAACAAAAAAGAACATATACCTATCATTTAGAATCGTGTGCAGAAATATATTAGGACAGCGATTTTAATATATTTCATATCATAAATATAGACAGTAATAGGATGAGAGTTAGAATTTTTCTTCATTAATATTGCATACGTTTTGCGTACTTCTAAGAGTTAGAATCTCACTGAAACTCACGCTGTATTATTGGTTCGCTTTTTCACAAACTAGAACACAACAGCTGTGTAATTTTAAAATAGATCGAAACCTGGACCCTTTTACATTAAAACAAGCTTTATAACGAACCTCTTGTGTCCCAAAACTACTTAATTACATCCTTAATTTATCCTTATTATATAATCTATATATTATCCTTCATGCGGTATTTGAATTAATTTCGTACAAACTGTTAGGGCTAAATATGTTTTACTCAATATGTATGTATGTATGTATGTATGTATGTATGTATGCCGATATTTTTCTGCAAGACTTGTGTATGCCGATATTTTATTGTGAAAGCTCCAATATTAGCTTGCGAACGAATTCTTCCGTAGTTAGCTAATCTTTCGCAGAGTCAATGACGACGTAGAAGAAAAATGGATCGAAAGAGGCAACAATTTAAACATATTCTTAGGATTAGCTAATGACTTCCCATCTGCAGTTAAATTCATCTCGGAGTCATCAATCATGTTCAATGTTTTCTTGGATACCTAATATACCCCACTGCAGGCAACAAAGAAACTCACATCTACTACAATCAACTGTCTCACTCGTATCTTTTCCGGAATAGGTTCCATCAAAGTTTTCCTAACGGAATCTTCGTCCGGAACAAATGGATTTAATCTGTCATCCTTTGACCAAGACTAAGATGATCAAGGGATACATTAGACGGAGATGATGCAGAAAGAAATATATTGACCAGGCTATAAACATGACTAAAAACTTGGATAGAAATGCCCATTTGAAATATTATACCAAGAAGGCTATAATAAACCCTCCTGTTCGTGGTTGCTTTCTTCCCCTACGGACCAGTCTAACAACAGATCATTTGGAAACATTAGAACCAGTTCAAAGCTTCCGAAAATCAGAAGGACACATTTCAAGAAGTTCCTATCGTTGCGCACCCTTAACCCAAATCTGACGTTCTTGCCAAGTTATGTTTAAACGGAACCACATATTCAGGTACATACAATTGCAAAGACAAGCGCTGGATAATCGTACCGATTTTCGGCTACAGGAGTTAGCACTACATTTAAACAGAAGTGAAGATGTCGAGCCAAATATGATACATATCCCTTAGCGAGTAAAGTCTATGCCAGCCAATATGTTGCCGATATCGTTGACTTCAGAAAATGAATAATTAATATAATAAAAGTCATTTTCTCATTAACTTCAATGGTAAATTCGCCAACTGTTACAACTCTTTTGACATTCTAGAAAGTATCTCAATACGCTACAAACTGAGCCTAATGAATAGTAAACCAATATAGAACGCACACGTGAGAAACAAGTCTGGATTATGGAACTGAGAATACATGGGGAATTTGATTTAAATGAAACCATTTAATTTTCTCAATGATGCATTGGCAATAGTTCTCGCAGGCAAAATATTTTTATTATCCGTATACAAATCTATGGGACAATTTTAACTACTTAACTACTAATTAATACTTTACATGAAATTGGCCATCATCATCATCATCGTCTTGTTTTAGTTAGTTTCAGCACTCCGTTTCAGTGCACCCATGACACAGCAACCATTTTGATATTTAACTTTACCGGAATTTAATTTCTAGTACATATTCAAATTTCTGATCGTAGATAAAAGTGTATTGGTCAATCACAAAACAGTTTCTTACTTTACACACTTTTATTCGTTCTCTTGTTTTCTGCTAACAATGCTCGAGATATACAAGGAATACTTTCATTTTATTAGCAGAATTGAATGCAAATAGTTAGTAGAGTCATACATCACGTCTTCTTCGACTATATGTGTGCAAAGATATAAATGCTTTAAGTGACAAATATATATATATATATATATATATATATATGTTCTCAGAGCTGTGACGTCCAATGTCTTATATGCATGGTATCAAATTTATGTGCAATAAGGTGTTCATGCCTTCGTACCGGAGAAGTCATGTTTCTTTCGATGTGTAACACATTTGTCAAGTCACAAAGGAAATCAGAGACCAGTTACTACGAATATTAAGTACATTCAATCAATGAAAACTGTCATCCACAACTCCGTAAATGGGAACAAAGAGGGCTATGTCCATAATGTCCCCCTGTGCATCATTATTGTCTTCCTTTCAATGTTCCTGAACATAACGCAACCATTATGACAAGAAGTCAACACAAGTCAACTAAATGTTCGGCCATGTAATGATAATGTCCACTGAAAAATTTTCACTTTTGCTATTACCTATTGAAGTCACTAATGCATATGTGGAAGTGATGATCACATTGGTCAAGCGGACATCCCGGAATCGTACCATCACAGCACTGTCCATCATATTTAAGTCCTGCAGAGTTGCTGTAATAGTAGAACTTCACTAGCACCGTCCCGAGTGCATGGACACATGGCAACTGCAAGGGAGTAAATATAAATATTAATATCGCATTTGGTCGATGCGAATACTAGAAACCGAGATCTTCTCCATTAACTCATTGTGTACGTTATTCGTTGCACTTATGTCTCGTTCAACCAGACCTTTCTCGTGAGTCAGTGAGATAATCAAATGAGGGTCTCTTGAATGGAGGAGATCTCACCTAAAAGTGTAGTTGATCGAGACTATGTCCAGTTATGATTCTAAGTCAATAGCGCAGACCAAGATCTTCAAACATATATTGGGCAGTTACATATAAGTCATCAGTGAGTTGTGCGTTGGGTGGGAATAGGAGACCAAATGCTATTTTTATTTATTGACATCACGTGTTTTCACTGGGATTACTTGTCATTTGCATTTAGTGCATCTTCTTCAGGAGTACATTACAAGTCCACATAAATTTTTTAAATTAATATCATCTCATGTTCAGGAGTACGCAAACACTGGAAACGAATTCTGAATGTCTCATTCACCACATTTTTATGAAGTGTACTAAAACACATTGAAACCGTTTAAGTACATCGAGAAATTTCCAGACATTCAAATTATCACATATATATATATATATATATATATATATATATATATATATATATATATATATATATATATATATATACCGACGAATTTTTAGACCAACTATGAATTTTTCAGTGTGCATTAAATAGATGAATAGTACTGACTTACTATTTCAAGTTGCACATAGATAAATGCCAGCCGCTCAGAGGAAATTCATATATAGGTGTTCTTAAGGAGATTAAAAACATACAAATTAATGAGAAGGTAGATCGTATGTCACTTGTTTAGGCTCGAATAAACAGTAACACAAGAAAGAGTGAAAACAACAGGCTTTGACAAAATACAATAATTTATTTCCCTGGAAATATTCTGTAAACATGAAAAATATGAACTTACGGTTTTAAGAATCAAATCCAAAAAATCCAAGATCAATCCAAGAATAAAATTTTAGTTGTCCTAATAACAAAATGTTCTACTGATTTCAAGTTTGAATCCCGACGAAGAATCCAAGATGGAAGACGATGACGTATGCTGAAATCAGTAGTGTTGATGTCTACAGTTCCTTGTAGAAACAAGAATTATCACTCCGGTTTTGGAAATCAAAATAAATTTTTTATAAGAGCTGTCTTTGAATAAGAATCACACATGAGCACACGTATTTTCCAGAAAAATAACATAATTAATCCTTTTGAATCCAAGTAATTTGAAACAACTCCAACAGCACAACATACAACTTCCAGTTTGACAGCCCAGATTCTACTGAGAATAATTCTCCAACATATAAGTTATATGTCTTCTAAACGTAAACAGGGAGTCATGTGATCATGTCCTGGAAGCTTATAGAAAGTAGGTACTTGTTAAAGATGACGTAATTTTACATTTTAGAATGTTTAACTAACTGAGACAAATAAATCCAGTCAAGATGGATATACTGATCATATACTGTTGCTACCTTGATGAATGTATTATTGCGTTTTAATTAGACCATCATCTAGAAACCAGACAAATTTTATCAGGGCTCACAAAACAATATTATAGCGTAGAGAGCTCCATATATTTGATGTCCGAAAAATGACCAGTTGTAAAATTTAAACCTATCATCATCAGTTAAAAGTTCCTACAGTAGTGATTATTTATGAATTACTACTTATAAATTAAAGAAAAAATGTTTTTCATATAGTTAATCTATGATGTATTTGATACAAAGCAAAGAATCAAAATTTGATACAATACAGATCAATTAAATATGTTCAGCCAAATATCGATCTTGAAATGATAGAAAGATACATCATTCTCCAGGAGAACAATTATTGAGGTGGACTTAATTCTAGTCGGTATGAAAAGTAAGAATATTAAATTAAAAAGCCGGTTGTTATTAAAGAAGCTGATATGTGGCAGGTAGCGGTTGTTGTACTGCAGTTATACAAAGCAGTTCATTTACTACAACTTTTTAATTCCGGATTTAACGCAAAAGATCAAAATGGGAATGACCGATACGGACGTTCTGTGCATCGATATAGAAACATAAAGCTTTAACTAAATGAAAGAGGACATACAATTTTGTAATACTGGTAACTAAGACTACCATGTTTGACAAACCACAGGGGAATAGGAACGTTCCCGGTCTTTTCAATGATGAGTGAATTGAAATGCCGATCAGAACGTAGTTTGAAGCAAACAAAGATTTAAAATAAAATTGCAAAGGCTTAAGTAAATGCGTCACCAAAATAAATTTAGCATTCAACATTAAAAAATATTGTTTATTCAATAGCAATTACAATTACCAGAAATTTAATCTACAAAGGTCCAACAGTCGTGATATTACACCATCAAAATGATCATAGCAGGACTAAGGTTTGCTTTGATAAATATTATTTAGTCCATATCATAAATAATTTATCTTAAGGAAGAGTGAAGTGCGTGTCCATTGCTGCTATGTTCTTGATATCGAAGACAGCACAAAAACGTGCGTTATCCCTAACATCTTTAAATACAGAGCCATACTTAATGCACGATGACTCATAATGTTGTTCAAAATATCTACCACCAAAAGCTAGTCTTCAGCTGAATTAAGTTTAAATTTAATCATGATTCCCGCAGACGTCAGTTAGACGCAAAGTATTTGACTTCTACATTCAACCATTTACCTCTAAGGACTCATCTAATGATGTTTCTCTATATATCATGATTACCTATTCATCTTTGAGTAAAACCCGGCTAATGTGGTTATGTGAGAAAGCTTGCCAGTAGCTTCTCGTGGGTCGGTGGTTCTTTCCGGGGTTTTTCCGGGTTCTTCCTCCACCATTAATACTGGCCGCCATGTATAGCCTATCTTGTGCTGAAAAATGGCGTTAAACCCTACAACAACAACAATTGAGTAAAACCGTTCGCTGACAAATATTCCATTATAAAATCGACAATGAAAACGATGCAACAGAAAATAGTCGTTGTTTTCAACCTGTCAGATTCAGAGCAAACAATATTTTCCCATACTGGGCCACTTTACCAATTATCATGTTTTGAGGTTATTGTAGAAATAAATTTCTAAAAGCCTGAAACATAACTGAATTGATCTAATTATTTCGAATATTTACCGTAACGTCAGGCACGGCATATATTTACATTTTTCGGCATCATCATGTATACGTTTCCATGCTGCAAATATTAAGCACATGTTCTTTCTCTGTATCTAATCACTAAGCAAAGCGTTGGAAATGTACCGTTAACGCAATGCAGAAATCAATATCATTAGTTATCATTAGTATAAAAAAAATTCTAAAGTAAGTTATATTCAAGTTGATAACGTCAGAATACTTTCTTCTATAGCGAGCACTTCTTACGTGACTTTTTCATACTTTTCAAGATTTTAATAATCAACAGGAATTGAAACAGTCTTGTTTCATTGTAGTCTTCAACTTAAGATAATGTTTTTCTTTCTTCTAACTCGTCATACATCTTGCATTACCCAGCAACCAAATTTATTTTTCTGCAATGTAATAGATAGGTTGCCATTTTTATTATCGGTTATATTAGTGCTGCCGTCAGTGATTTATACTTACGTCAGTGATTTTCCTTTTAATTTGGCTTTTCTGTAAGTTTGTCTATTATCTTGACACTGTATTTATTTTGTTCCTGTCTGTGTTTTTAACTTTTTTAATCTGTTGTACTCATGGTTGATCAAAGTAAACTCTTCACGGTAAATTGTATTGGTGTCATGTAATCAGTACTGTTCAACTTGGAGGTAAAACTATTTCACTGAGTTATTTTATTGTTGTCACTATTACTGTTCAACTTGGAGGTAAAACTATTTCACTGAGTTATTTTATTGTTGTCATGTCTTCAATACTGTTCAACGTGGAGGTGTCACTATTACTGTTCAACTTGGAGGTATTATTACTTCATCGTGTTATTGTATTGTTACCATGTCATCAATGCTATTCAATTTGGAGGTATTGCTATTTCATCTTGTTTTAAATCTTTTTACAAGTGATCTTATGATTCACAGATTTTGAAACAATTGATATCACTGCTGTACTAAATTTGACAAAGGCTTGCAGAACAGGATACAAATAGCTATTCCCAATACCCTTTGTCCATGTGCAGAAGGACTCCCATGATGAAAATATGCCTATACTTGTATTTAACCAATTAAAAACTTTTCAAGTGACTTGAATAAATAATGATTTTTATCCATAAAGAAATTTGCGATCCTGTAGTTGATTTTGAAATAGCTAAAGTAAACTGGAATGATCAGTGTCGATTGTTAATGTTGGTCCGATCGTAAACCTCAATAGTTTTTACAAAATCGTGCTGCTTGTAGCAATAATAGCATAGCTTAATTTTCAACTGTGTTAATGTTTTGTTTTTTCCACTGGACATTTTATCATTATTTGACTGAAAAAGTTAACAATTTTTGTATTTCATTGTATATTTGTATTAACAATGTTTTCTCGTACAAGTCCCTGTGCTCTTAAATAGTTGACTGCATACTGACTCTATGAAAATGAATCGAACAAATCGTTTTTAAAATCCATTATTGATCATTCATCATATTCATCAGTTTCTTTAAAAAACATGATGTGTATAACTGTTAAGAGCAGATATGACCGTGAGAGCAGATATAACTGTGAGAGCATATATAACTGTGATAGCATATATAAGTGCTGCATGGTAAAGAAGTTCCATACGTCATTTGACACGTTTATATTAAATACCGGAAAACGTCAGCCAATGGGGGAAAGCACAGTTGTGCACTGAATTCATATCATCTTTCGGTTCATTTCGTACAATTTGCAAATCACTGAAATTACAGTGTAATTGCAAACTCTAACACTGATATGCGTATTTGAGTAGCTATGGCATTTCAAAGGGTTTTACTTTGTTAATCATTTCTTTTTCTAAATACATTTCAGTCATGTTTGACAGTTATTTCTTGGTATGATCTTTTTGCAATTGCTATGTTAATTTCACGTTAGAAATATTCCAATTATGGAAAGAATTTTTTATTTTTACTTTTGTATTTTATAAATCACAATTCCTTTTTACTTGTAATTTACAGATTTCTTCTCTATCTAAATAACTGAAACAAGTGTTTGAGAGTAATGAAGATTTCTGAAGTTAATGAATGGTACAGCCCTAAAAGTTAAGCTAGATATAACTATAAGCATACTCGATCGTTCGAAACTATTGAGAAACATTCCAATAAACCTTTTTTACAACATTACTTTTTACAGCTCCGCAATACATCGTCTGTGCGCTGGAAGTATTCGGTTCTTCCCATCGGCATAGGATGAACCGAACTCACTATTTTGAAATCCTTGTACAATATACAGAACAAGTTCTTTTTATTCAAACAACAAGTAAATACTATGTAAGATATATATATATAATTGTGATTAAAAAAAACAACACAAACGCCGAAAATTCTGTGCAACTAGTTTCGCATTTAATTTATGCTTCTTCAGGCACGAAATGTTTTGAAAGTAACGGATGACGTCTTTTATTTTTTAATACTCCTATAGCACCTCCCAAAACTTCAGTAACCCAAAGAGTCAAAATAAATAGGAATTTTGTAAATTCAAACAAGAACCAACATGATGAACAACAGCGAACTTGACTCCCCAGGGCACAACAAAGAAGACATACGCAGAAGCCGTAAAACGGGGGAATCAGAAACAGTGACCAAGAGAAAGACACTGACAAACCTGGTAAAGATTTTACAAGGTCTAATAGAGACGACATCACAAGACAAAATAATAGGAGGTTCCACAGATTCAAAAGTAGAAGAGTGGAAAAAAGAAACAAAGCGAAGAAAACAAATTAAGAGAGGTAAAGAAACAGTCTTAAACCTCTCACGTAGAATATTAACGGATAATGACTATATACTGTTTGGCAAAGGGCTAAAATTTTGTCCCAAACCAAAATGTCACAATAAAATTAAATTAGCTGAAGAAATTTTTAATTTCTCTAGACGCTTAAAATTGAAAGACTTTTTTATGATAAAGCATACAACAATTTAGAGAGTAAATCAATTTCTTTTCATTCTAAAAAATGGGTTATTTTAATACAGTTAAATCATCTTTTGCACCAGCTAGTGGACGTGATTCATATTTAGATTTTATATTGACGCGATCGCAAAAGAGATATTTATTGATAATCATAAAAAGCAATATCATAGTAATATTTCTAAGGACGAAATTAAGTCTTTATATAATCTAATGAATGACGACAGTATAGTTATTAAAAAAGGCTGATAAATCAAACACTATTATTATTATGAATCAAGATGATTATGTTAACGAAGTTGAACGTCAATTAAATGATGAAAAATACTACAAACATATTGACAAAAACCCGTCAATAGAAATTAAATCAAATATTTCAACATGCATTAATGAGATTGCTAAAAATAATAATTCCGTAATTGAGGAATTTGATACTTTCCCTCTTAACATACGTACACATCAATTCTACATATTACCCAAAACTCATAAAAATCCTGACCATAATTTACCTTTAAATTATCCAGGACGACCCATTATATCAGGTTATAATTCATATACTGAAAACCTATCCAAATTTATTGATAGTGTTTTACAACCTTTAATGAAATCACTTCCTTCATACATTAAAGATACCACTGATTTCCTTAAAAAGGTGAAGTCTATTCCACAGCTATCAATCCTTGTATCATTAGATGTAACATCACTATATACCAACATTCCGCATGCAGATTTTATTGAAGCATGTAAATATTTTATTGATAACAGTCTTAATAATAGCACACTATCTAGTGAAGATATTTGTAAAATAATAAAACTTATCTTGGAAAACAATTATTTTCAATTTAATAATATGAATTACATACAAATAATGGGTACAGCAATGATTAGTCCTATGGCTCCTTCATACGCTTCCCTTTTCATGGGTAAATTAGAAAAAGATTTTCTTCAAAACGAAAAGTTTAATCCATCTGTTTGGTTCAGATTTTTAGAGGACATATTTTTGATCTGGAACCATTCAAATAAAGAACTGAAAAAATGTATTGATCGCCTGAATCATTTTCATCCGACAATTAAATTTACTTATACTGCATCAAGTACGAATGTTTCATTTTTAGATGTAAATGTAATAAAAAAATATTGATAACACTATCTCTACAAATATTCATATCAAGGAAACTAATATCCACCAATATGTAGAATATTCTTCATGTCATCCCATGTCATGTAAAAACGGTACACCATATAGCCAGGCTAAAAGATACCGACGCATTATTTCAGATGATTGTCAATTACAAAATTCTTTGAATAAATTACGAACTTATTTCCAAACTAGAAAATATCCTACATGTATGATTGATTCTGTACTGAAAAAAGCCCGTAATCTTACTCAACATGAGGCTTTAAACACAGCAGAATGTAAAATAGAGAGATGTAATTCCTTTCACAATACAATAAAATCCTTCATTACCTAATATAGGTCGTATAATTAATAAATATTATAGTCTCCTAAATTTATCCAATAAAACTTGCGTCAAATCACTTTTCAAAATTAAACCAATTCTCGCTTATAGAAGACCCAAGAATTTGCAAGATTTTTTAATCAGAACTAAACAGACAGAAAATAAAAAAGACACTTTTCGTCATCTAAATGTAACAGACACCGGTGCTCTCAATGTGCAAACATAAGAGAAAGTACTTCTTTCAGTAGTGCTAATATAAGAAAGGTATTTTCTCTACGTGATAACACTAACTGCATATTAACTGATGTGATTTATTTAATAACCTGTAAAAAATGTAGCATGCAATATGTTGGACAAACACTACAACAAGTTTCTAAGAAAATGAATAATCATCGCTTTCATATTAAAAATTAGAGATCCTCAGTTTTCCTCTAATATTTCAACACACTTTAACACCAATAATCACACTCTACTTGATTTTTCTTTCATGCCAATAGATATTGTGCATGGTAACATGAATAGACTCATAAAAGAAACTTACTGGATTCACAAGTTAGATACTCTGTATCCTAATGGACTTAATGCTAATGCACTATATCAAATTGTATAATTTAAATTGATATATTGTATATTCTTTATAACAATTTAATTGTCTCTATTTTATTATATATATATATATATATATATATATATATATATATATATATATATATATATATATATATATATATATATATATATATATATATATATATATATATATACACATATACATACATATATACATATATATACATATATACATATATATATGCAATCATCAATTATAATTACACATGGCGAACAAATAGAAGCCAGAGTGATGAATAAACACAAATTGACAGCGAGCAATAAACTCCTTGCTTAAACTTACCGACAGGATATCAAATACAAAGGTTATTTTATTACAAAGAAAGCCAACCCCAGAAACGGACTTTGGATTCTTTTAAGTGTGCCGATATTTTTTAAGAAGCCGGCCGACATAAGGAAGACAACACTGGCTCCTTTGGATTCTTTTGAAAGTCCCGATTTCTTGATTTTCTTTTACAAAGTCGACCGACATAGGGAATTCGTGATTCCTTTTTACCTGTATTAACGTACATCGATATAAGTCTGAACAGTAAATTAAGTTTCAATACTTTCATCTAAATGTTCCCTATCCATAGCTTAAAGTGTTTTATCTTTCAACAAGAAGCATGTACTTCCTCTTGTGGGGATAAATGTACGTCATTTCCGGTTGGCGTCCTCTATGGGTGGGAAATCGTAACTAAGGGGAAGTAACAGCGTTGTATACTAAAAATTTCGAGTAATTAGATTATTTCTTCTTTATGCTTGATAATTTGTTTGTTCTTTTAGCGAGAATATAATTAGTTTTAATCATGTAATGCAAATCTGATGTATAAAAAAAGAAAAATTTTGGAGTATGGCCTGACCGTTAAAGGACGTGCATTGGATTACATTTACAGTCCGAGAAGTGTGTTAAAATTTCTAACATTTTCATTAATGTTGTATGGAGTCAAGCGGTGTTTACAATTAGCAATACAGTTTCGCTTTTGTTGTCCTAGATGCAATTCTCTCGCGAAACGGCTAGCTATTGTCGCTTACCCAAGATTCGCCGAAAGCTTCGTTGTAAAATATCCTGTGTAAAAATTCAAGCTAGAAAGACAGATATGCATTGAAATTTTGTTGTGATCCTAATTCAAGAGAATATACCAAAAGCCGTTAAGTGAATCTATGGCATCATGTTTTCTTCAGTATTGATAAGATACGCACAGACGCTTTCATGGACAAAAAGATATTTTCTTAAAAAGTACATATACTCCATGTATGACACACAAAAACATTATTTTGCAACACGCTCTATGCCAATGTCTGTCAAGCGACAATGGGCCAGTGAATATTAAATCTAGAGTATAAAACAACCATCATACATTTATAACAAACTGAAGATCTTGACTTCTTCACTTGACATTGGATATTTTGCAACGAAACTTTCTGCTCAGAGATCCACGCTCAGCCGATGTCTGGTATAGTTCTTCATAATTAATTTTTACCGATAGGTGTCGCTTGTGTTTTCTTTTCACAATTGCCTGGGTTACAAACCATTCGTATATTTACAGGTTATTTGAACGGAATCGAAAATAAAATACAAGCATAACTCAAGTGCATTCGACATGAGTGACTATAACGTTTGACCTTTCAGCGAGATATTAATTG
This sequence comes from Sinohyriopsis cumingii, assembly GCA_028554795.2. Taxonomy (NCBI): domain Eukaryota; kingdom Metazoa; phylum Mollusca; class Bivalvia; order Unionida; family Unionidae; genus Sinohyriopsis; species Sinohyriopsis cumingii. The sequence continues at coordinate 94,524,914 of CM068824.1, forward strand.
GCCATTGTACAGTCAAATGCATGCCGGTTAAACGACCTTCATATCAGCCATGCACGGTACCTTAATGCTTCTAAACCTTTATTTGAAGTAACCCATGCCCTCAAGAATATCAAAATAAAAGTAAACTGCTATTACGACAATTACTACTGCTGCTGCTCTTCTACAACTACTACTACGACTAACACTACTACGACGACGAAGACTAGCACGACGAGAACAGGAAGAAAAACACATGTTGCTAAAACACAAAATAGAAAGAAAATAATCTACTACAATAAATACGAGTACACTTTAAAAATAGAATAGACCTCGTCGTCTAACTTACCGTGATCACAACAACTGTAACTACAATCCAATTCACCTTCATAATATGGCTACTAAAGAAGCTGTTCTTGAAGGGAAATACTTCAGGCTTAACATGCATCAAAACATCTTTTTAACTTTAAAATTATAATAACACATTACGCAAGGACAAAAGAGCACAAACGATAAGAAGCAGAAACAGCTACTTGCATAGATACAGAACTATCCTCGCATGAGGAGCAATATTAAAATGCATGCCGACAGACAAAACCTTTGCCATGATAGATAGCAATCCAGGACAATAGGGATAGGTAAATCGTGCAGTTGAGACTATGTAAGGATTCGGATAGTGCAATCATATGAAATATATAATACTGAGGATCTCAAATGGGTAACGATTTAATATTGAATTCATGAAACGAGTTAAATAATGTCCAGCTTTTGCTCGCCCAAGCTCGCAAAAGCTGGACATTATTTAACTCGTTTCACAAATTTAATACTAAATCATTACCCATTTAAAATTCGTTTTATCACATAGTTTATTTCAGTAGCAATTATTGAGATAGTAAGAAGAACGGATAATTTCGTTCATTCTGACAAACGCTGTACCTTTCATTTGTTGTGAGTAAAAAAGAATCCCAAACAAAGTTAAAATAGTAAAAGTATATTATACATTTTTAATAACTATAAATCAAAGAATAAGCATCCATCCAAATAAACAGAACATTTTACTAAAGACAGAACATTAGTCAACACAAAATGTCTAGTGCGTGTGATGTCATTTTATTTGGTACGGTACACAGTATTGGTCTGCGTTGTTCTACTCAACACAGTGACAGAGTTTGAAATTCGACATCCAACTTAACATTACATTGTTGCGACATTTTTGTGAAAGGAAGAGTACTGGATGCAAAAATACACATATTTACTGTAATGTATTTTTGACCGGATATTTGCAGTTATTGATTTGGAACATTAGAGTGTACAGAAGACGCAAACAAGTCTCTTTTTAAGTCGGACTTGCATCACATATTTACAGCATAAATATGCTATGGTTGGATAAATTTCTGTCAGTTGGGGAGACCAGTTTATGTCTACATTCTTCTGTGAACAAAGGTGAGCTTATTTACGTCTGTAATTTTACATTTAAACCAAGCTTGTATATAGGGTGGGTTCCATGCTACATATATACCGTCCATCCATCCCCACCCCCACTCTCATTATCATCTAAGCAATACGTATAGTTTTACTCGTTATTGTTCCTGTCTTAGGGTTTTGCCATTTTTCATGTTATGATTACATGACAAGACAAACCCCTGTAAAATGGCAATGTTGAAACAGACAAGACCATTATTTTCCAATTACCTTTCGCAAGTCGAATAAAAGAAATGGCGGCCAAAAATGTTCAATGACAAATAATTTCAGAAGGCAGTGTTAAAAGAACTTTTCCAAGATCGCAGCCAATCAGAAAAGAGAAGACTGCAACATAATTTCATGTGCTTATTTGGACCAATCAGAATCAAATAAAGTGATATTTTCATCTGTATAATATCAAACATATAAAACTGCACATATTGTAGGCAAAGTTTACCAACTATGTGATAAATAACAGATCTCAATTTATGTTCATTCCTTTGGACATCAGTGTATACAGTTACGTTTAAGTATCATTATAAATTTGTAGCATTTGTATCTTAAAGTAAGCAGCCATTGATAGGTCAAACAATGGCTGCTTACTTTGTCAAATATTCCAAGTTGCTGAGCAAACTGCATTTTGAATGCGCGATACATAACTTATTAAGGGAGCATTTTTATCCTAAGTTTAATCTTTGTACCTTCTCTAGTTTTTAAAATAGAATAAATTCATTCACACTGGTTTAAGATATCCCCGATGGCTGAGGCGTCGATGAGTATCGAGCTCTTATCTCTATGGTGTAAGTTCAAGTTCTATTCCTTAACATTTACACCCTAGAAGTAATAATGAAACCAGTTGCAACGTAAATTAAAATCCATATCCAATTAAGTACCATTGTTTGTCAAGATATGCCATTAAGAAACTCAAGCAAACCAGACCTAATGGTTCTTTAGTTTGAAGCTCTTATATCCATACAAGTTTGATCCAACTACTACATCTATAAGATACCTCTAAAATTGAAACTGCTGCTATATATTTTACAGTCATACATAGGAAAACGTTTTTCCACATACTTTAACAATATCACTATCGTCTCAGTATGTGTGCTTTCACTTATGCATTTTCTTGTTTTGTTTGATTTTAGGATAATGACCGACCGAATGCCTAAATATTCGAAACCAACTTTTTCATTGAATGTTATCTTAATATAATTTTACGTATTTAGTACTAGCGACATTCTAATATTATTACGACAGTTTGAAAATTATGAGACAAAGAATGATTCAGACTCCCTAAGTTAAATGTGACGATTTAATCAAATAACTATTGAGCATTGGAACGTTTCTCCAAGATGGTGCGGAAAATAAGAGAGACAAGCATGTATCATATGATGACTGAGTAATGAAATAAATGTTTCTGAATTCACGGCTAATAAATTTTCTCAAGACAAGTATGCGTCCGGTAAGATGATTATTGTTGACTAAGAATTTCTATCAGCAAGATACGATAAAGACTGTATTTAGGTCTGTCTTTGCTGTCAGTGGGTCTGGTACCAGGTTTCTCGCTCAGCATTGCTGTTGCCATTTTTGTGGAGCTGGCGATAGTCACTTCATTTGCTAGTCCATTAGATAGCGTCGTTGATTTTATTGTGGACAGTTGCGTTGGTTTGGTCGTTACTTCGGAGGAACTATTCTCCAGGAACTTGGGAGCAAGCGTGTGATTGTTGCTTGGTTGGGTTGTCGTTAACTTTGAAGAAGATTTGACTATTGAATGGATTGCAGAAGTTCCCGTGGTATAGGAAATATTCGTCGGATTGTGGTATGTCATTGTTGTAGACGTGAGCGAATTTTGTGTTGTTGTAAATGTACATGGCGATGATCTTGAGGCTGGTGTTGACAGAAATGTAGTGGAAGATAGTGTAGTACCTTTTGATGAAATATTTGTAGATATTGTGGATGTTATTGAGTCTCCAATGGAAGCAATTGTCTTTGTGGTTTGAGTATTAGTTGATGTTTGTGTAGTAGTTATTGCATCTGTAGTTCTTGCAATAACCATTGTGGACTCAGTCGACGAGCGACTTGCTGTTTTCGTTGAGTCAGAAACATATACTGTTGATTCGATTGTAGATGTTGTTGTCGTTGTTGCTTTCAAACTTGTTGACTCAGTTGGTGTTGAGGTTGAATTTGTTACAGCTGCAGGAGCAGCAGATGCTAATGTTGACAAAGAAGTTCGAGGAAGACGTGATGTAGTTGACGATGTTAGTGGCACTGTTTGATATGCTGTCGATGACTGAGTCGTCGTTGTAACTATCGACGATCTAGAAGACATGACAGGAGATGAAACCGACTTTGATGTTGAAGGGTAAGCTTTTGGAGGTATTTTCAGGTTCGGTGTGGACGAACGTCTGGTTGCGCTTTGAGGTTCTGGAGATGAAGGAGAAGAAGAACTGTAAGATAAAAGTCCTATAGGCTTTCTAACAAACAATTAATTTGACAAAATATTATACTTACTATAGACTGTTCAAGCAAATGATATCAGGCATTTCCATCATAAAACTTTACTCAATTCCAAAGCATATTCAAACATATTCTGTCCATTTAAAACGTTGTATGTTTATATACTTTGATTGAAAGTTTCAACGTCTGGGGTATCATTTATTAATCGAAAAACTGATTAATGTCTGCTGACGGAGAGGCGCGATTTCAGCAAGTGGATAAATAATGTGAAACTGCATACGTGAATTTTAAAATTGAACCGAACAGAATATAACATGCAGAAATTGTTGTCATAAAATAGTGTACACGATTTAGAACAATAGTTAATAAAATGATTATTTTAAAAGTGGTAAAAGATAACCATTGTGCGAAAGAAAATGTTTGAGTTTCTACAGCAGCTTGTTAAATATTTTTTCCTTAGACTAACACTATGGTGATTTCAATCTAACATGTTCATGGAAACCAATGTCGAATAATTATGACAGCTGTTAATTGCCAATTATGTTTCATATGAACGTAAACGGGTTCGAATATTAAATGTAAACTCACCATGGCTCACTGCACAATTTACTAATTGTTATTAAAAAAAAATTGTTGTCTAAATCTCTTTCACCTTCCCTCTTCTTTAAACATTTGCTCCATTTTTCAGTGCAGGGATTTATCTTGTGGGTTTTTAAAAAATCAAAACATACTATTTTTGTATGTACATATAAGTTTGTGTCCTTATCTTAAATAAAAATATGTTGTTGACAAAAGATGTAAGAAACAGAGGCAAAGTACCCTGCATTGATGTTGTGATATATTCATTTACTGACGTTTCTCAGTTGGTTCCGCTGTATCCTGAAATAACCAAATATCAGTTATGTATCGTACTTTAAACTGAAGCAATAACTGTTGTCATACATCCATTAAATCTAAAAGATGTTCTTATTGAATGAATGTAGTAACCAGCTGGATTATATACACGGAAATAGAACATATTTATCATATTTTATATTCTCCTTCTTGTGATGTGATGAGAGTTAGTATATTTGATATTTTGAGACAAACTGTCGGATAAAAGCATTAAAATATTCCACCAATACACAAAATCAACAAAACTTCCCACACATGGACCGACAGTCTTCTCATATGTTGGGGTAAAAGTCGTAGGGTTTTAAGTCCCATTCGTTTCAAAAAGTCATAAATTTCGGCACTCTTTTTGTGTGCATGCTACATCTAGCTTGATCAAGATCCAATATTACAGTTATTAATCATGTCTCGTATAGTCTTTAATTTGTACCGGATGTGCAGTCTAGAGAACAACAATAGATAGAGGTCATAAACAAATAAATAAAAACTACATACATACATACATACATACATACATACATACATACATACATACATACAAGGCTGAATTAATAACTAAATGCATGATTCGTACCATGATCTTTTGTGATGAATCGAAAGAGAAGGATTGAAGTTTTAAGCCAAATAATAATTTTATCTCTCCTTATTTGACTTAATTTATCTTCACATTGAATACATAAGAAGATAAATATCAAATAATATGTTTCTACATGCCCCTTTGTCTCTTAAAAAATTGCAGATAAATTTTAGCTAACCTTCCTTGCAGCAGCAATAATACTGTTCCTTATTTTGGCCGAATCTTATACAAGTACCGCGGAAATTACAGCCTCCAAAAAAGACTAAAAAAGAATTAGAGGCTTGAAATAAAATTAAATTAAAACACATTTATAGCTATTAACAGCAAGAAAAACCAACATAAAAAAGAAATCGAATGATTTAGTAACACCTTATATTATGAATTCATTCATAAAAACATTTTTCACGTGATTTATGTAAAATTCTTGCATCACACAGCTGAATACGTGCGAAATGTATCTTTAAATAAATTCACTTGCACTGTACGGTATGAAGTCGGGATTTCCCTTCCACCCTACAAAATGATAATTAAGCAAATTACTCGATTCTTTATTTCAACTCAAATGAAAGTCGCAATATCAATATTTGGGAATACTTCAAAAATTCAGAAACAATTGATTCAACGCATTTTAAAAGATCCCAGCTTTTCTCCGACAAAATTTGTAGTTTCACAAACCGGCCACTTTTGAGAGAAATCACTTTTGAGTTCAGTATGCGTCTACTAAACTGGTCTAAACTTTCAAAGTATTGAATATTACCAATATATTTTGCGACAAAGTTAATAAACGAAGGTATGCGATGCAGCTTGTGATCTCATATCCAATCTGATGATCGAAAAATTTTGTCCAATTAATAGATGGACATACTGATGATCCGTTTATTAAAGGCACTGCTCAACTGACCTATCGCTAAGTCCGGCTTATCCATTTATAGAAAATTATGTTCTAACTAAATCTCTGTTGTATGCCACAAACTCCATGTTGTGACATACGCAGGGGAAAACAAATGTCCTATTCTTAAAAAGTAACTTGTTAATTATTGTTGATCTACTTTTATTTAACGACCTAAATACATTTTTGCACTTTCTGCACTTTTTAAAATCTATTCGTGTTTTATTTAGATACCTTTGTTATTTAATTTTTTGTTATTTTAAAAAAGCAGAAATTCGAAGCTTTTTTATTTATCGAATAGATTTCTCTGGCAAATTATTCGAAAATAAGTAACAATCAAATAAAGGTAAGCTAAACGTATTTTGCCTCGAACAAACATCCTATCCGTCAAACCATCCTTTGAAAATAAGATCCTAAGACGTGAAGTCGACTTACCTTGGGTACGTGTGAGCGTTATCTCACATGTCTGAGTTGTCTCCCCTGTGACAATCATAGACCCTTTCATCAGCACGTGTTTGTGCACCGTTAGGTCGAGCTCGATACTGGAAAGGTTACTGATGAAATCCTGCCTAGAGGTCTGAACTGTCGGAAAATGCACAGTGCTGGCGTAGGTTCCTTTCATAGGATATGTGGTTCCATTGAAAAGAAAATCACCTACAACTTCAATTCTCGTTTCCGATTTTGTGACATTCAGCACGGTTGAAGAATTCGGTTGTGATGGGCAGTTGTAGGTTCCGACCCATTTACTAGGAACGAACTCATTTTGACCTTTGATATAAAATTCTATATATTTTATTTTTGTCTCATAAAACAATTATTTAACAAAGAGAGTTCTGAAAGATTTTGCATTATTGCCTGACCCAGACGTCATATTACTTTTCCGCCTACCTCCTCATCCAGTTCTCCGCCATGTAAAAAGTATGACTCATTTGGGACAAAACTGGCATAAAAATTTTTTTATTAAAAAGTGATTTTCTTTTTCTTTTTCTTTCTAACATTAATTGATATTTGTGATAGCAAATATCAAGCCCAAAACTACCTTGATTTATATGCAAATAAGAACTTGTACAAATTAATTTTTAGGCGTGTTACACCTCAAGATGTATAAACGGAGGGAAAGTTTTAAAAAAAAATATAATTATTGATAGTTTAATCTAGTGTGTCACGCATCTTTCCAGGAGAGTCAGACACAACATATGAGAGAGAGAGAGAGAGAGAGAGAGAGAGAGAGACAGAGACAGAGAGGCTACATTTTCGTACCGTGATAGACACTGCAGTCCGCCTCAGCCCCGGGAATCTGTTCTGTGCAGTTTTCACCCGTCCATCCGGAGCTACATGACTTGTAACCGTTCTGGTCACACGTGTAATGCCCCTCACATCCACTATGCCCGATACATTTCATAGAACAGTCCTTGCCATAGTAATGCTGGTCGCAGTATACCGAGATCCCCATGTACAATCTGATAGTTCAGAATGATCTACGATTAACATTGAACGAATTTATTAAACATTATACAAAAATGTCAATTGATACGACTTCATGTCGAAACAGCCACACTAGTTGTAATTAAGGTGGATTTGTGCGTGTTGAAAGAGATGTGAAAATGTTCATGATTGTTTTACATTCATGATCAGCATCATTATTTTGAAGTAACATTTCTGAAAAGAACAAATAAACTTAGCTGACGATTGCAAAGTTATACATTCTTCACTAATTGTTTATTATAGATAGATGTGCCCAGAATTTGTATATATATATGAGAGAGAGAGAGAGATACCGAGTAGCAGCAATTGGTCTGTTTCCAGAGATTTCTAGTTTTCCAGTCGTTGTTTCCCTTCCGTTATATCCCACATTTGTGGTGCTATAGTTGTAAGCGAATGTGTCCACCAACTGATAACCGTCACTGTCAACATCTGTCACGTTGATAACAAGCTGCATATTGCCCTATAAGTTAAATTCATAAGTAAAATTAATACATTAGAAAAGAAGAACTGAAGGATGGAAACACGAAACAGAAGATAAGAACAGAGAATCCAAGAAGAGCCTAATAATAATATTCAAAGCATGCTTGTGTTTTTGGACGTATGCTTTTTTCCCCACTCGGGAAATTTCAAGCCAGCACATCGGGGGACTACTCAGAAATGATGTGGGGTATTTTTAATGGGATAATGGTGCAAATTACGAATGTTCAACATGCATTACTGCATAGTGAACAAGTACAGTTTGCGCTTTAACGTTACATTTGTTTTCTGTGGTAAACATGAAAGAAATTGAAGTTTATCTTAAATCAAGGTGTGCTTAAGACAAGTCGGATTTTACTTACAGGCCACGTAATAAACTTGAACAAAGTCCGGCCCTCGGCTCCCTCAAAGGTTGCTGCGTTCTGGTTATCCTTGGCCGTGATGCCATTTAAACCACGTGTACAGTTATACTTTCTGAAGAAATGAATATATAACACATATCTATCTACATATATATACATATATACATATATATACATATAGATAGATAGATAGATAGATAAACCCTGCAGGTGCGTCGACTTTTGAGGGATATCTATTTTTATGTCACCTCGATAGAAATTTATATGTTGATGTACCACCAGAGGAAATATTGAACCTGTATTTGAGGGACTGCTGTTTGCATATTAAAAGAATTTGAGGATACGTTTCATGGATTTTGATTGTGTTGCCTTTATCTTTTATTTTATGTACATATAAAACTATTTTAACAATTATATTTTATCTTGTTCAGGGAGGTAGAGAGCAATAATTGGCCCAGGGATAAGAAACAACCGGGCTTCTCCTAGTTGTTTTTCAAACAAAATTTTTCTTTTATAAAATTAAAAAGGGTTGTTCGGCCAGGGCCCTCTTATGTGAGGATATATACCCGGTTATCACCCACCCCCTTGTCGGCCCTGATCTTGTACTTCATGTTTACATTTCTTTGGAAGGCTTATACTTTTTGCACATTTCTTCTTGATTAAATTTGTCTGAACTTTACTGGTACCACAAAGTCACTGTTGTGCTAATGTGCAGTTAACAGGCTACACACACACACACACACACACACACACACACACACACACACCTACTTGTGGCGCTATACATTTTCAGATTTTACATAGGATTCGAATTTAAAAGAAAAATAATTTATGTGGGTTTCCTCACTGGTTATGCTGGCTATTTAAAAAGACCTAGTACATATTAGGTATTGTTCAAAGAACATGTATTTTCCTTTATTTTGGTGTATAAATATTGATATATCCGGATCGAAGCAAATTTTTTCTCCAAAGTTTAGTATAAGCAAAACTTCGCGAAAATGATGTAGCTGATTATATTAGCTGGGCTTCTTGTCCGGGCTGATTCCTTCGACCGATTATTGGATTGGACATAAAGTCCCTTCTTCAACACCATAAACGTTCCGCATGCTAGTGACGTCGAATGGTGAGACTGAAATCATCGACCTACCCTACATCTGTCAGACAGATTTCAAAATGGTGATCACAGCTGTCTGAGGGACACCCCTGTATTTGGAACCCATCACAGCAGGACATATCATAGGTCAGGGCCATCGGGTTCCTATATTCATACAGTGTCACAGCAACAATACCACTACCGAAGACAGGGGTCAGCTGAAAACGTCAGAAGGCATACAAATGTTTGTAAGCTTCATTACGGATTCAGGTTATTTCTACTTTCTACGGATGCTTTACAGATTGTCAGATTTTAGGTATATACCATATATCGAACACACATTAAAATCATTATAACTTAAATATTTTCAATCGTTTGAAATTAAATTTTTCGTATGCACTAATATTGTTAATACTAACTCACATGGAGCAAGCATGAACGTAAACTACTCTTACATTTGTATGATGCGCTATGCTAATGAATGGGTGTGGTTATATCTGACCTGCCAATAGGACAATTACGGCCAAATATGATGCTGTTCAGATGACCGATGTCAGATAACACAGTAACTATTACATTACACTTTTTATCGTAGTAAGCAATATATGGCTTCATAAGCATTTTAATTATTATTAGGAATAAGTTTATAATTTTTACTTTCTTTCCAGTTAAGCTTACTTACAAAGGTCAACACAGTTCATAACTAAGGAAAGTATGTGGACATGCTAGATCGTTAAACTGTCTATTGATAAAAGATTGGAAATATCTTGTTCAGAGGGACGATAATGTAACAATACACCAAATTCAGAACTTGTTTCTTCAAAATTAAACTTAAAAGCGTCCTTTATTTCAACGATGTCAAAAGACATATCATTAATGTTCGTACATCAAATATACATCTTATCATTCTTATATCACTTGTATGGCAGGTTAGACAGTTATATAACTCTTCGAGAAGCTTTCTTTAGTTACTCTCTTTACGTACAAGATGCACAAATCAATAACCCACATTAATGTACTAAACACCATGCATGTAGTACAATCAATTATCTTCTAAATTCATATGCAAGAAATGTGTAGTAGTAGTAGTAGTAATAGTAAGTGGGTGCATGGGTAAGTAGGTATTTATAGTTTTCTTTATGGCTATCTGCAGCTTGCGTTCCTGTCTAGATTTGACTAAATAGCATAGAATAAGTACGCAAAGGGTTTAATGACACTCAGGACAATTATAAGTAAAGTACAAAATTTAAAACTTGTTTGTAAACTTGTCATTCCAAATATTGTGCCAACTACATAAAACATGCCTACTTATATAACATTCCAATTAAGTATATGGATTGTTCTATTCAGAAATGTGTGACTGCATTGCAGTTTCGGCTGCTTTATCTGTCTTTCCTTTAGAATTAATACTCATACGACTTGGCAGCCAACAGTATAGAATATTTGTTTTCTAAATTGCATGAGCAAATTATTTTTCTGTAAGATCTGGGTCATTAACGGGTTTTGGACGTTTTATTGTTTGGAAAGAGAATCCGAAAAGATGAAATTTCTGTTTGTGAGTTATCAGTGCGGTTCAAAGTTTTACTTTAATTGCTGCATTAAAGATGAAAGCTTTTTCCGATAATCTGTTCGATACGGCGACCTGGCTTAAAGCACGATATTGATTTCAAAGGTTGATAAAACGATTGAATTAATTTAAAACACTTAAAGTTTGGAAAACAAACTCTTCTTCGTTAATTTAAACACTATAGTGTCCCTTTCCACGCGAAATGATAGGCTTTCTTGATATTAATTCCATAGCGTTTTAAAAAATATGGATAAAAATTCCCTGTGATCATGACTATATGGGAGTAAATGCATATATTCTGGATGTGTCTGTTGTTGCGAATGGATGAATATAAATGCAAAGACACAAAGTGCTGAACCTTCGCTAAGGGTCGTGTCCGGAAACAAAATAATACATGGAGAATTGTGTGAGAGGGAAAACTTGGTGTAGAAGACTACGAATGACGGATCGTTTTTCGGATATCTTGTATGGAAAAAGTATAACTTTATATTCACATATACGATTCTTAAAGAATAAACAATATGTTACTACTGTTATGTATGGAACGTTTTGCAAACTATTAAGTATGCATAATTGCAGATATAAAATAATGAATAAATTAAATTGTAATCAGACTCGAGGAATATTAAAAGTACTTACCGACGTGGCTGTCACGATCATTACAGAGAACAGAAGCATTTTCTTCTAATTCAAAAGTTTTCACCGCTACAGTGGCACGTTGCCGTCTTTTCTTTACAGTTCTTGCTATGCAACGTTCTCGCTTTTATCTAATACTCAAAAGACAAAATAAATATCAACTAATACAAGAACGTCACGTGACTTAATAATATAGGAGAGGTCTTTCGTGGGAGCTTAGACAAACAATTTGAATATTGAAAGACATATCAGACTGTGTTGGCAAAACCTCTGACAGTAAAGTTTTCACCCACGAATTGCTCCAGAGATTATTAGTCGCTGAAAGTAATTTTTATTCATGAGTAAGGCGGCACTTATAGATAGCCCAGCTTTCTAACTATGTGAAACCACCACCCAGCGATTAGGCGTGGGCACTGATACTCACTTTATTGATCGTTGACATAGCTATTGCCATTTTATCTATAACGTAGTGACTGAACGTTGATATACTTGACGCAATTTTTAAAAATGTAATATAGTATTGCAGATGCCAATTAAATATTAAATAAAATCAGCTTCATCAATTCTTTACACATGTTGTACTTACGTTGTAAATAAAATCAGCTTCATCAATCCTTTACACATGTTATACTTACGGTGTAAATAAAATCAGCTTCATCAAGCCTTTACCGTGTTGTTTTTGCAGTGTAAATGACCTTTTCTTTTTATAAACAAAAATGTGTGAATTTTGTAATGATAGAAGTGAACGTACTGACCGATACCGTGATTTTGTGTATTTAGACATCAATTTACTTGCAAGGAAGAGTAATCATTACGTAGCTTTTATCGGGTGGCTTGACAAGTCCTGCTCCAACAGGGTAACATAACAATTTTCAATTGTCCATGGGATAGACAATAATGTATAAACAAAAATGCCGTTAAAACCAAGCACTCTTGATCACATGATCATATCGTAGAAACTGCAATAATTAAAGGTTATGTTATGCCTGGCTGTGATGAACAATAATTTTTATGCAAATTTATGTGTATAATTTTTTTCTCCTTTTATTTATTAAAAAAGGTAAAATAAACCAATAACAAGCCTTTTGTTACTTTTCTTTCTTATGTTCAAAATTGCTTCCCGTGAGACACTTTAACTTCCGTCACAGAAAATTGATGAAACGTCTGTTTTTATTTTATTTTTTTCAGAGCAATTTGCAAAATAAGTTACGTAAAATATAGGAATTTTCAAAGTAGAACCAACAAATACACAAATGTTTTCTTTGTCACCTTAATTTTCCTCTTAACCAAGCCGACTTCTTTAACAGTCTGTGCAGGCAGTGGTTTTGTTTACCCGAGTCATCTAAAGAGCAGTTGGCATCCGTTCTTAATATGAAAATGATTAATGTACTCGACAAACTTTACATTACAGTATTTCTCATTATAATTTATTAACTGCTATAAATCGTCATAGTGAATGCTTTTGAAAATCCTAAACCGATACATGATTGATTGAATGATTAATTTATTGATTTACTTGGTCCAGTTGTTCTTGCTGCTATACTACTACTATTACCACTACTACTACGACTACTACTACTAATGATAGTAATAATAATAATAATAATAATAATAATAATAAATGGTAGTATTGCTATCATTATTGTTGTTGAACATTATTATTAATATTATTATTATTATTATTATTATTATTATTATTATTATTATTATCGACGTCAAGTTAATAGCTGTAGCTTCACGTAAATCCAAGACAGCAATATCAAACTGAAACGATAGATCAATTTATTCACAGATTCCTAAACGGAGTTTACATTGTCCATGGTCAATCGGAAAAACATAGCTATCATCACGTGTGTAACTTCAATAGCAATGATATAATTGTTTGTGAGAAATGCAGACTAGGTGAAGATAACGCGTTACTGGGATGGGAAATATTGACTTAAAGTTTATAAATCTTCGTGAACTTCAATAGGTACTAATAAGCGGAGCGGGGAATTACTGTACTACACCTAACAACTGTAACCTGTCGAGCACACAAATATTAGTGTTATCGCAATGAAATTTAAACCACTCTTTCACATTGAATTTAAAACAACATTTAAAACTAGTTTCATCCATGGAAGGCTTGACGTGACAAAAGTAACCGATAACTGTTAATGCTGCCGGCTAGTTCTGACCAGGCTCTAAATTTCACTTAACTGCCTCTTTCACAAATGATTCATCGTAATTATGGTGTATTCCAACAGTAGATCTGTGGAAATTGTCTAATGTATATAACAGTTTAGTAATTTAGGTGCTATATCTTGGTCCTTTTCATATAAATGTTAAAGAAGCTTTCGTGTCTGTTCACAGTTGTCTGTTCGGGTCTACCATAGACGAACACATTTTCTTTTTTTCATTCAATAATATTGTAAAGATATTTCAAAAATCACTAAAGAATTTTCATTTGAATTATTACAAACTAAATCCATATTGTATAATTTAAAAGTATATTGTAGTTCAAGTATACGATATTGTGGAGCACGTTAACAACACATCTTCTCAATTACTTTCCCACTCTTTTAAGTCCTTTTTCTGTATGTACCGAAAAATGAGTAAAATCGATTATTGTTTATTTGTTTAACGAGCCGTTAATCGATGCCGATATTTGATTAGACTAGCAGCTCCAATGCATATGAAATTCGAAAAAAAGAAATACTTTGCAATGCATAAATCCTCTCAGAAACAGAGTATGTAAATCCCAGAATATATGTATAGAAATAAATGTTACGTTTATTTCAGTTTGACGGCAATGTTTATATTTCAAGTTAATATTGCTTCAGCACAGATCCTTTGAAATAAAAAATTTTGATTGTTTGATGTCAGTGTGCCAATAACCTGGAACACAAAACCAATAAAATTAGTTCGAATGAAAAACTGGCTTTGGTCTTTTGGTTTTTTAAGTGTTTTTATATGTATGCAATAATCAAGCGTATGCGCAACAAATTTTGCCAACTAATTGATGCCTAATCTGTTACAGATATGTGAAAAGGCAGCGATTATTTTCTTTTTAATGACTATTTAATTCCTAAATATGGTTTTTGGTCTGCAAATTAAATAAGTAACAATAGTCAATTCTATCTCTGGATCGTACATTTTTAAACTTCCAAAAAATATTATTTCTTATGGCAAGATAATTAATGGGATGTAACTCAAGCAAATGTTAGTTTGAAAGAGTCGTTGCCCATGCAACGTGCTAAGAAATTTTTTAAGCCTGGGAAGAGTAAAAAAATACAGGATGAGCTTGCTAATTCTTTAATTTCTTTTGTTATAGCGTTTTTCCGTGGATTCTTCAGGTCAGATAAGAAAATATTTGTACTTTTAAAGTCAAAGGTCAATGCTCGTTAAAGTCTGTTTTGAAAATCCCAACCATCACCTTTATGAGAGATTATTTATATTAACTGTAATATTAATTCAGAGATCCTTCTTTCGTATTGCCCTGAAATGTAATGCTAGACAAAAACAGAGGTTACAAACCCTAGAATTTAGAAAATATACCCAACACAACCATTATGTGTTTGTCCCATTATCTCAAAATTATTACAGCAAGAAAGCTATTCAGGAAGTACCATCAATAAGAAAGGGCACACAAAAAGAAGATTCTACGTGAAATATAGGACATATAGAAAATTACAGAAAAATTAAACTTATAAAATGCTAAAATCACTTTCATGTTTTCTTTCCGCATGAAATGAAGGCTCGTTTATGTTTTACGTAATCTGGGGGAGATTTTAATCAATTATACTATTTTGTTAATTCCATTCCATCATCATTAGTAGTTACAACAAATTGTTCACCGAAGCCTGAAAGCTACTTAACTAATCTCACAATTTCTAATACCTAACTGAGAAAATTGGATACTTCCAAGAACTTCGCTTGCTTCATTACATATCTACATAATAATAATAATAATAATAATAATAATAATAATAATAGATTCTTTTACGTTATCAATGGAAAGGTCTAGAAAAAGAAATGAAGCTGATATTAAGTAAGTGCAGAAAAATATCACTACAGTACGAATTAAATGTAATGACATAAAAGTAACAATATGAATCAGAACAAATGTAATAGTCTAAACTGAACATAAGGTGTAAAAGTTCTGGACAAAAATTGATTAAAGATACCAAATCCCTTGCTGATTTTGGCACGAGAGACATGATTACTGTTTTAAAAGAGAAAATAATAATGCATGTTTATAACGAAAAGAACCAACTGCAGCCAGCTTTTCCTACCTGTTCGATATTTCAGGCTATGTCATTCGATTGGGCAAAGGTGGATGAGTGGAGTAGGTTATTTGTTTGGGGATTGATTTGGGAAACAAATAGTATCGTGATCCGCTTAGGTTTTCAATCATTATTTGAATAAACATTTTAAATTCGCACACACACACACACACACACACACACACACACACACACACACACACACACAAATTGGACAAACATATACGAAATATTGATGCTTGTGATTTCAGAAATTAAGCATAATTAGTTTGTGTACATGTTATAATTCCATGTAAAATTTACCATTCACTTTGAAATGTAATTATTATATTTTATCAAGGCGGTACGTCTTAAATTCAGCAACTAACACAAACTTGAAAGGATGTTGTTTCATTCTTTTATTTTTAAATAAAATTCAGCTTTATAAGGAAATCGGATCTTTGATTAATATATAGCTTCAACTAACAAACTCAAAGTCCTTTCAACTTCTTTTTGCATGATTATGTAGCTCTACAAGATGCCAAATTTCATTTTCTTTCAATCGATCCGACTTGATTGGAAAAGCTTCATTGGAATCTGTCAGTTTTGTGGAACTCTTTATGAAAACCCACGCCAGCGAGTCTATTCCATGCTCGCTATGAAGAATTTCAATTAAATTAATCATAAAAATTTGACAGCCATGATGAAAGGCGTAACAGATCTCATGTAATGCGCTAGCCACGTCGTTCGTGTAAGAATTCAAAAAATGATTTGCAAAACAGTAAAAGTCTTCTAGTTCATATTCCTTAGCTTTGTCTTTAATAATTGTTACAATCTGAAATTTTCTTCCATTTGAATTCCAAAATTGAATCTTAACTCACGTGTATAAGATACGGTATGTAGTATTGTCCGTCCCACTCCGCATGCTCTGTCTGTCTATCTATCTATCTATCTATCTATCTACCTGCCTGTCTCTCTGCCTGTATGTCTGTCTGTCTACATATCTATCAGATTGTCTATCTGTCTGTCTGTCCATAAAATATAATATCTCATTTATCCTCCGCACCTTCAAGTCCTTATATCAAAGAATATAGAATAGGGATGTATACATATCAAAATGATTCATGTGTGACTGCATTTAAACTGACGGGAGAGATGTGTGATAGGATAATCGAATATATATACATATGGGGATAATAATACAAAGATAGTTGGTGTATACCGCGAAGAAACAATGGGAATCAACGGATTAAATCGATGACAGACTGTAGTGCACAAAAGTCTTATTCAGTTTACAAAAACATTTAACTACCACCCTACTAGAGAAGACGAGGAGTTTCTTTACATGATTCATACAAATTTTATTGTCTTCTTGTTTATTATATTACGATGAATGGATCTTTTGTAGCATCATGGCGCCTAATGTTTTCATAGTCATATTTCCAAGCGAATTTAAAGGAAATAAAAAGCTACCTTTGATACTCAAGAATGGAAAACACCGCCTATATGTTAGAATTTTATTACGACTGAATGATCTTAAGCTAAGGCACAGAAAAAGGAAAAGCAACAAGTTTAGTCAAATTCAAGAAATAATAATTAATCTAAGTTGTAAAATGAAAATTGTAGAAGAATTTACATTAGTATTCTGTTTTAAATCCCAAATAATAATAAAAGTTATATCACAAGTCCAAAAGAATAAAGCATTCCGAATGAATTCCAACGGCGTTCTGAATTAATTCCTATCTTGAACGTCCTGATATACCAATAGTCTTGATGTATCACAGTGATATGATCCTTAGTGCCTTTTAATTTATTCATATTAATCCCGAAACAGTTGTTTAGTCCAAAATCCACGCGAGCACGTTCTAATTCCGATGAATAATTTAAATAAATGAATAATATAAAAATATAACAGAAAACAAGCAAACGACCAATTTTAAGATATGAATGAATAATCTTGTTGATCTTAAATTTATATGCAGACAATCAGCTGACGTATGACATAACAAAATGCCCTGGATAAAGATAATTTCAAATAGGAAGTTTTCATCAAATTCGTAAATAAGGTCAGGTTTGTTTACTTAAATGTTAGACAAAATCAGGCAGACCATATATTTTATAAGGGAAATGTCAATGTCCCGATTTCAATCCAAGTAAACATCTTGCTTTTCTTCTTTATACATAATTATTATCCTAATATATAATCTCTACAATCATGGATAAAAGTTAGCTATGTAATATGCTGTTTACAAATGACCCTTACAATCTACAACTATGGACAAAAGCTAAACACACAAAATAGATATACATAACACCTCCCCTCAAAAAGAATATGGAGCATTTATACAAGAAAGATTCTTGTACATATTAATCAAATATACATATGATTAAAATTAGACCGGAAGATGTCCTATGAATGATCCAAAATATATATATAATTAATCAACAATGTACAATGCATATGAAAGTGCTTATGCAATCATATTATCCTTTCCCCATTGATGTTCCGAATCTCAGTTTTTGCATTTCCGCAACATCAAGCTCCCGCTCAATAATCTCTGACGTTTTATTCATTTTACAAATGAAAGTAAGGTGATTCCGATCACTGAATACAATTATCAGAGAAGGAGCTGAACTGATATACAATTCGAGTATCAATGCCAAATACTTCTTCTCTATTATGGAATAATTTCTCTAGTACTTGTTTCATTTCGTAGAAAAATATCACGCTCGATGATCAACGCCATTTTCTGCATCTCTGAATCAATTCTTAACCAACTTCTACATCTCTTGCATTGAGACAATTTATATGATGGACATTAATCTGTAGCTGAATGAATTGGGGTACCCCTAAGGATGGCCTTTAATACTACAACCTCCTGACTTCTAGAAACTTGGATTTCTTTCTCAACACATTGGCCAGGGGTTCAGAAGATATGGAACTATTTGTGCAAATCTCTGATGATATCCAGCCATACCAAAACCTCGCATCGGATGCATTGGCATTTCAGAGATGGCCTTAACAGTAGTTAAGTGGGGCGATTCAAAAACTACCCTGGGCCTGTTTAGCGTCAAGGGAAATTTAACATGGGGAATAAATCGTGGGCCTGTTTAGCGTCAAGGGGAATTGAACATGGGGAATAAATCGTGGGTCTGTTTAGCGTCAAGGGGAATTGAACATGGGGAATAAATCGTGGGTCTGTTTAGCGTCAAGGGGAATTGAACATGGGAATAAATCGTGGGACTGTCTAGGGACAACACACACACACACACACACACACACACACACACATATATATAAAATAAAAATTTGCGGGTAGGCAATTGAAAGTCCATCTCTTTTCGAGAGATTGGAGTGGCCCTGAAAAGGGCCTTTGGGTTTCTTCTTCTTCTTCTAACTCCTCCACTTCTTCCACCAAGTCTTCACTTTTTCCATTAATCTGCCTGTTTCTTTTTGTTTTCCTGATCTTTTCTTTCTTTATTCCATCTCTCTTTAATCTTCTTTACTTCTTCCTCCATTACTTTTCTCATTAGTTCTTCCGATTTCTTAAGCTGGTCCAGGCCTTTTTTGACAAATGACCACTCTGTCCATTCCATTATGTCTTCCAAAAAACACTTTACTTTTAGCACATTATCCATGGCTTCTTTCAAGTGACCAATCTTTACATACTCTGGATTTATAAAGCCTCTTAGTCTTTTTACTTCTTCTTCTATCATCTCTTTCACCAGATCCATAGCTAATTTTAGGTTTGTCACTTGCCTTCTGACAAAATCCCTGGTAACTTCATGCTTCCATTCACGTTCAATCCTTTCCACTACATAGGCTCCATCCACCATCCAATACCAAATATCCTTCAACTGGTTAAACAATTCTGTTACAGCCACCATCTTCCTTGTCTTTATTCCTTAGAATGGTGCGAACGATTTCTTCTTCTTCTTCAATTGAATTTAAGTGGTGTTCGCTCGCAATGAGCATGTACCACTGGTTTGTTTGCACACGGTGCAATTTTTGATTACTCTGTGGGGAGGAATGGTGCCACACCCCTCAGGCATTTATGTACTCATAGAGTACTTTTTGATTGGGCCGTTAGTTTGTGGACAGTAGTGATGTGCCCAAACAAAACTAAATGTAAGGCCAAGTCATGAGTAGGAATAGTGCAAACCCACACTCATGTATTTCAGTTGCATTGAATCGCCCCACGTGTCAACCAAGCAGTATGTAACGCCAGCTGCCATTTGTCGGACACCTGGTCTTGTGGCAAGTGGAAATCGTTCCACATCTTGCCACTTTTGTACGAAGTCCGAGCGTGGTAAAGGAGGAAAAGTGCTCAGCAAGCCAGCCCTGGATGTTGTTGTACTTCCCGAAACGCCAGCCCGTACTTATTTCAAATTGAGTCCAGTTGTACTAATGGTTTGTCACTTGCCTTCCACGTGTTTAAGTGTTTAATGTGTGATTAGTAATTAGTCGAATTTTGAGAGTTGTCAATTTTGAATAACTTTTGATCGAACAAGTTTGAATTTTGTGTACGTAGTGTACTTACTTGAAAGAATAAAATACCAATCGGTAAGTCTATGCGACTTATTGTATCAGTTTTTTCACGCATAGGTAAAATTTTAGTTTTGAGTTTTGACGGCGGTACCAATGTTATCAATTTGTTTGTTGAGAGAGTTAACCGAAAAGGGACCCTAGTCAAAATGGGTCCCTATATATTAATTATAGGCAATAATTTGAGCCCTTAGAAGGGCTTTTTTTACTCCCGGAATGTGCCACGCCGCTCTTCCCATCGTACGATTTGTTCAGCTGTTCTCTTTTCATGTTTGATGATATCTGGAAACAGGTAACCGTGGTGGGTGGCGATGTATGCAGCGGCTTCAGCCAGTTCGCCGAGTGGGTATCCAGAAAAGGCCCGTTTATAGTGCTGAGGGAGTACTCTAATTCCGAAGCCCCATTGCGATGGTCTGGGTTGAAAAGAATCCAGGGATCGATATGCTACATACTGGACTGCCTGACAAATTGTCCGGCAATTTTTGTACTTTGTAGCGGTAGATCAAGTCCCATTTGTGTATACTTTTCAACTAGGGGGTCGATATCATTTTCCTCAGCTGCCCATTCCTCAATCGGTGAGCCCTGCTCGTCCTCGGTCGATGTTGATACCTCTAAGTCGGCTGCGAGTTCGTCCGCCGTTGTAGTGGTTTCTTCAGGGAGTATTGCCTGGGGGGTTGCCTGTTTTTGCTGGGTCTGGTTTTTTCCTCAGCTGGTTTTTGTTGTTGTGGTTTCTTTGACTGCACTGGTGTAGTCAGTAGAGCAGTTTTTCCTTCTATCCTGGCCTCTGGAATGGTAGTAGTGGTGGTAGTGGTAGAGGGTGTAGACTTGCTGTTGAATGTTGGTCTGTGTAGCCGCTGGACAGGGATCACGTGGTTGCGAGGGCAACTCTCGCACCACGTTTTCACTCTGTCTCCACTTCCGACTTGAGGCCGTCTTGTAGATTTCTTTATCTTTGTCGTTTTCCCAGATTAGTAGTAGAGTTGTTCGCTTAGACTGCGCTCTAATACTCCAGCCTGTGGCAACTGCGAGTCCTAAGCCTTGAAGTGCCCTCAGGACTTGTGCTGGGATTACATTCGTCGCTAGCTCCATTGTTCTTGATACGTGTTGCTGCTTCTATGTTCGCTGCAGACTTGGTGCGAACGACGAACAATGTGGGTTCTTATACGAAAAGCGCGGACGTGATGGAAAACATCCCCTAAGACACAAGATATATTACCTAGATCTTAACCAAACAACGCGCGTACGTGAAGGAAAACATCCCTTACTTTTCTCATTTTATATTATCTACTATCCACATACGTGAAGCAGAAATTAACAAACCCCAAATCTACTATCCACACACGCAAAGCATTATAATTAAACCCAATAATCTACTATCCACACAAACTTACGTGAGCGCTTACAAAGACACACACACACACACACACACACACACACACACACACACGGAAAAAAGATTAAGTGTTTCTATTCACACTACTCTACATATACACATTGGCAAATCGATTGTTATTTCTTTTCTAAAGGTTTGGGTAGCCCTGAAAAGGGCTGTTTGTTTTTGAACTCCAGTGACACCTGGTTAATGATGGCAACTTCCAGGCCTAGCACCACACACACATCTTCTTCCCCAGTCTCCTTTTACTTTTTTTCTTGAGAGCGCAGAGGGAGAATGATTGGCTTCAGCACCCCAATCCTCTGTCTCTGGTATCTTGTAAGCCACCCTCTCTCCTATTTTCTTTTCCTCCTCTTCCCTCTGTCTTCTCTCCTCCTCTTCCTTCTTTATTCTTCCCTCTTCTACTATGGCCTCCGCTGCCAGTTCATTTAACAGGCGCCTGACATATTCCAGATGTATCTGGAGTTCAAGAAGTTTGCTTATTCTGGTATTCATTGTCTTGTTAACGAATGAACAGGGTAGCTAGACTGTTGTTGTTGTTGTTGAGTTGAATTATAGTGGCGTGCGCTTCGCATTGAGCATGTACCACTGGTTTATGATGCCACAGGCACCTAATTGATTACTCCATGGAGGAAGGAATGGAGCCACTTCCTCCAGGCATTTCTGTGTTCACAGAACACTAATTGACTGGGCTGTCAAGTCGAAGTACTTTTGTGTACACATCCATCTGATTGTAAGGCCTATGTTTTGTTTGAGTAGCTAGACTGTTGTTCTTGTTGTTGAGTTGGATTATAGTGGCGTGCGCTTCGCATTGAGCATGTACCACTGGTTTATGATGCCACAGGCACCTAATTGATTACTCCTTGGAGGAAGGAATGGAGTCACTTCCTCCAGGCATTTCTGTGTTCACAGAACACTAATTGACTGGGCTGTCAAGTCGAGGTACTTTTGTGTACACATCCATCTGATTGTAAGGCCTATGTTTTGTTTGAGTAGCTAGACTGTTGTTCTTGTTGTTGAGTTGGATTATAGTGGCGTGCGCTTCGCATTGAGCATGTACCACTGGTTTATGATGCCACAGGCACCTAATTGATTACTCCTTGGAGGAAGGAATGGAGCCACTTCCTCCAGGCATTTATGTGTTCACAGAACACTTATTGACTAGGCCGTCAGGTCGAAGTACTTTTGTGTACATATCGATCTGATTGTAAGGCCTATATTTTTGTTTGTATGAGTGGGATTGGACCCAGCACGCACTCTGTCATTCATTTGCATTGATAAGCGACCAGTGGGATTGGACCCGATCTAGTTCGCGTTTTAATTTATGATGCGTGCACTACACGTATGTGTTTTGATGTCTGTCCGTGGTAAGGGGTGAAAGTGGTCGGGCTCGGGGGGAGTTGTCTTGCCACAGGTTAGCAGGGTTTTTCCGATCCAGGATATTTGTTCTAAATTTCCGTCTTTGGAATTTGAATAAAAAACTCTGTGCTGTTTTTAAGAGAGGTAGAGTTTATTGAGGTAGATGTTAGCTAATAGGTGACAGCAATTTGATTGGTTTGTTTTGCAGCATTGTGCTGCTGGCCCTCGATGGAATTGGTGTTTTTTTCCATTTTATTGAGTAATTATTTAGGGTCCTATTTTTCTAGTTATAAGTTTTGGTTGCAGCCTTGTGCTGCTGGCCCTAATAGTCATTGGGTTTTTTGACTACCTTATGCTTGTAATGTTTTTAGGGTATTGATCTATGTTATTGTTATATTTGCAGCATTGTACCGCCGGCCCTGATAGTCGTTGGGTTTTTCGACTACCTCATATGTGTAAGTTTCGGGGTCTTAGTAAGGGTATCCCTGATGGTCTATTCTTGCGACCACCTTATGCGTTCTATTTTTGGGATTACATAGTTATATCTAGGTTTATCTTAGCTGTCACCTATGTATAGAGAAAAGAGTTTTGTAGCTGTTGGTTAGGGTGTTAGGAGAAGGATAGGTAAGGAGGAGTGGAGTATGTTTTTTATTTTCACCACCTACCCCCCTGTATATTCCTTCCTGGTTTTTGTGCTAGTTGTTTTTGTGGTTGGTGTTTTTTATTTTATTCTTGTTATTTGTAAAGTTTTATCAGCCAGTGGATTTGTTTGCTTATAATTGTTTGGATTTATCCTTAGTTTGTTTTATTTAATCAGGTCCCTGCACGGTCGTGTTGGTCCGTGAACCCACAAGACCTATCCGGCCGTCCCAGTTCCTAATTAACTGTATTTAAATTTTTGTATAAATTTCAGTTTTTTAAGGAAAGTAATTAATTAGTTTGTTTTAGTTAATCAGGTCCCTGAACGGTCGTGCTAGTCCGTGAACCCACAGGACCTATCCGGCCGTCCCAGTTCCTAATTAATTGTATTTAAATTTTTGAATAAATTTCAGTTTTTTTAAGGAAAGTAATGATATTGTTGTATGTGGTGTTTAAGTTGGGGTTTGTGCTATTGAGGAATTCTGGATATGTACTCGTTGATCCTATTTTATTCTGTTCCGTTTTGAAAATTTCCCTTTCTTTCCGTAATTTGTAACATGTTAAAGATATGGTGCAGGTCTTCAGGCTCCCGACAGTAGTAACAATTTGGGTTGTGAGGTTTTGGTCCTATGTGTTTTCCGTAGCTGTTGGCAAACTTGGTTTTTCCTGTATAAATTCTATTTATTACTTTTTGATCTTTCCCGTTAAGTAAAGGCGGTTTCCTATTTCTAGTGGTTTCTTTGAGTGTGGTATGTAGTTTTTTGCCTGTCTTGCTATTGTCCCAATATTCCTGCCATTTCTGATTTATCATGACTGTGATTAGGCCGTAGATTTCACTAACACTGTAAGCCAGTGGTACGTGGTTTAGCTCGCTTAGTTTTAGTTTAGCTAAGTCATCTGCTAGATTGTTTCCTAGTATGTTTATGTGGGATGGGACCCATAGGAATTCTACTTGTTGTTTATTGCTTTTTAGTTTCTTTAGTATTAAATTGGCTTTATTTAGGAAATTTTCTCTGCTGTTGGTACTGTTATTTAGAATGGTTGTAAGGACGCTTAGCGAGTCGCTTATTATTACTGTTTGGGGTGGGTTGTTTTTCTCCACCCATTCTAGTGCTTGTAGTATTGCCCAGAATTCTGCTGTGTAGATTGAACAGTGGTCCGGTAGTCGGTGACCAACTTGTATTTTAAGTTTGGGGATTACGTATGCAGCTGCTGTTTTTACGGGTTTAGTGGTTTTTGAACCATCTGTGTATATTTGTAGATGGTTTGCATATTTAGTTGCTAAAATTTCTGATGTTATAGTGTGCAGCTGCAGTTCTTGATTTAATTTATTACCATGTTTGGTGATAGAGGTATTGATGTTTGGATCTTCGTTATACCAAGGTTCAGGATCGAAGTTATTGTATTTTTATTTTTGGTTTATGTCTATGGGAAGTAGTTTTGCTAATTCGTGCACTATTTTTCCTGTTGGTACATGGTGCTTTTGGGTGTTACTAAAGGAGATGTTGCATTTCTCTATTGCTAATAAGGTGGGGTGAGTGTTTGATTGTGTTCGTAATCGGGCTGCATACCTCAGTATTAATTCCTGTCTTCTGAGATAGAGCGGTAGCTCACCTGTTAGTACTTGGAGTTCTGCTAGTGAAGTTGATGGTAATGCTCCATTTATTGTAATTAGGGCTTTTCGTTGTACTTGCTCTAATTTTTTTAGTTGTTTTGCTGGTGCTAGGTTGTAAACTTGGCACCCATAATCAAGTTTGGATCTTATTAGTGCCCGATATATTGCTAACAGTGTTTCCTGATTGCATCCCCAGTTCGATCCTTTAAGGCTTCTTATTAGATTGATGTCCTTATCGCATCTTTGTACTACTTCCTGTATGTGTTTTCCCCAGTTTAGGTGTTCGTCGAAGTACATACCCAGGAACTTCTTAAATTTGACATATTTAATTACTTGATTGTTTATTGTAAAAGTCGGTTGTGGTTTATTTAGTTTACTTGTGGGTGAAAATATTATGACTTCTGTTTTATCCTGTGACAGTTTGAACCCCCATTTGTCAGCCCATTTTCCTATGTTATTTAGACTATCTTGTATAGTTTGTATGGTTTTTTGACTGCTGGGGTTGCCAGCTTTCCATATTCCGCTAAGCGATATTCAATTTATAGTTAAAGCGCGGACGTGAAGGAAAACATTCCCCTAAAACAAAAGTTATATTACCTAGATCATGACCAAACAACGCGCGGACCTAAAAGAAACACTCACTCACTTTTTACTATCCATTACTAATTTAAAAATTTTCATTAATCACTTCAATATACTATCCACATACGCAAAGCAATCAAACCCCAAATCTAGTCTCCACGCACATTAAACACCAGAAAAAAACATGATAATTATCTACAATCACATACACTCACACAACAAAAGAGTCAGTGTTTATATTCACACTACTCTACATACATTGGCAAATCGATTGTTATTTCTTTTCTAGAGTATTGGGTAGCCCTGAAAAGGGCTGGGGTTTTTTTGTGTGTGCGAAGTTGAAGTTAGGGCGATCTTTTAGTTTCTAAGAATGCGACGTCCTCTGACGATAAACTTTCTGACGATAGGTCTGCTTCTTCGGAAAGAGAAGAAGAACTCTTTGGTGTCGATACGACAATCGACAAAGCCTCTGTCAGATTCAGGTTTCTGCTGCTGCTGTTGTTGCTGCTGTTGCTGCTCTCTCTGCTGTTTCTGAAGTCTGTACTTCTCTGTCCATTCTTCTTTCTCCCTGTTCACTTCTTCTCTGAAGAGCCCTTCTATCAGGTCTTAAGTGACTTTTAGCATTCTCACATTCTCTATCTCTTCTGGCTTCGGTATCAGACTGTGTCTGACCCTATGCAAATTCACGTATTCTTCGTTTAGCTTAGATAGTTTGGAGCACATCTTCGTAGGAGGATGAGTCGACAATGGATGGTTAGACTGGAGGCTACCCCGACTTTAAAGTCAAAGCGCGGACATGAAGGAAAACATCCCTCCACGGTTTTCGAGCCGGAACGTTCAATGAGTGTCATGAGAGGGATAGTAAGAAGTCAAAGAGCATGAATCAAAATTCTTATAACCAAACAAAAGACAAAGGTATTTTTTTTTCAAAACAACATTTTTTATTCAAAATCACTTAACACTAAGAAACAGCTCTAAGATTTTTTTAACAATAACTCAACAATATAACATCAAACATTTTTTTCAAATCGCAAACATTTTTTCAACTAAGGCCATTGATGGACACTACGTTTCCTAGCTTGAGACAAAAGATAAGCATAATGGTCACAAAACTATTGATCTACTTTCACATCGTTTCTAGAAGAAGAACGAGGATCAAAATGAGTCACTAAATGTTCTAAGGAATAGCCCAGGCTCGATGATGCAGAAAATACACGCAATATTGTCCACACACCAAGGAATCTGTGCCTTGTAATTTCACATTATTGAATCGGTTGGTCTGAGCATTTCTTCTCATAAAGTCAATGATATCGTCTTCCAAAGGGGGCAATCCATACGAATCGAAATATTCCACACATCCTTCTTGAGGAAAGTAGACGGCTACCCAATGGGTTCCTGGGCGATGACTGTCGTCCGTGTTGATCACATAAGCTAGATGGTCTTGAGGTTTGCGATGAGGGAGTTCATCTTTAGCACAGACGACAGGATTCCAAGAAGCCGTGTACGAACTGTGGTTCAAAAGATAATAAAGTTCCCAGGTATCCATGTTTTTTCTTCTTCACAGGTAATAATAAGTCATCAATTCGATCCTGACTTTTTGTTTGAAAATGTCTGACAAATAACCGTTTCTTCGCTTCGTCTCCCCACTCTGATTCAGGACAGCTTCGATACGATGAATCTCTTGCGTGGTTAATGGTGGACAAGAATATTTACGCAAGTATTTATACCACTGATGCAACACGACTTCGTCCGAGATGAGACTCCAAGCTTCGTCCAGATACTCGTCCAATTTTTCTTCTTGACTCAGCATCAGGCATTTATCGTGTTGAATTTGACTGGGATGATCGTTTTGACATCCATAGCACTCTTTCTTGATCAATTCCGTAATATTTTCAACCAAGTGTTTGGCAAAACAGGAGACTAAATGCGCTTCTTGTTCTGGCCATCTTGACTTCATCATAACTTCATCGTCTTTGTCTTGAGATTCTCCTTCCACGGTCTCCTCACATTCCATCTCCAAAGTTTCTCCACTAGGTAAAGAGGAATAACAGTCTTCCATGGCTTCTAATAATCTAGAATGACTTCTCTCAAACTGTTGATTTCTATGGTATTATCGAATTCTGCATACAGGATGACGTTCGCCGTTACATCAGGTTCTCGTTTTGCAAACTGAATTTCCACACGAATCTGGCCTGATTTTATAGGGTGGAAATGTCCCTCGTCGCTGCCTTGGTCTGGAGTGAAATCAAAAGCCCATAAAGCATAGCCTCCTGCATAATCCTCGTACGTAATGCCGTGACTGGTATTGGTTCCTAACTGTCCGGTGGCTTCGTACAGGGACAAGTACGATCTCAAGTAATTCTTCTTCTCAAAGTCAGGTTCAAAGGGTCGGGTACACAAGGTCTTGCCATCGCGACTGACTTCGATGTTGGACACGCCAAAGTGTCGAAAGTAGAAAGGATTTTTATCGATAGCTCCGTTGAAGGCTGTATTCTCGACGATACCAACGATTAAACGTTTGGGTAGCTGTCCTTGGAACAGATGATCTTCGATCATGGATCGTTGCCCCTTGGGAATGGTGAAGGTTTTCACTTCCACGCGACGTATCGGATACTTGGCGGTCGTTCTGCTCAACGTCTGACTGATGTCGTTTCCCACTTTAGGCAACACTTCCACACGACGCACGTAGAGTCTGGCTTCTTGGATTTTGGTTTTGTAATCGTCACTATCAGCCATTAAATGGAAAGCGGCACTGCTACGATTCAGTCTCAGGCGAACATCCACTCCGTTCAGCAAATATTTCTCCTGCAACCACATGTCCAAATGCAAACGATCCATCAGTTCTAAACTCTGTCCGTCTTTGATTTTGTATCTTCGTTCTACAAATCCCTCATTGATTGGTTCAGTTTTATCCTTTGTATCAGTTTTGATTGTTTCAAACTCGTTAGCTTCGTCAGCTTCCCATACCACACAGGCATTGAGATGAGTGTTCTTGGCGTCTATTCCGTACGTCAAGAGATTTTCCAGGTAGGCACGATAAGGGTAAGTATCCATGCTGCTACTGACTAGTTTGTTATTCAAGTAAAAGTCCACTCCACTGAACAAGGAATGCATGAAATTGTTGACGGGAGCTACTGCTTCAGTGTCTATAGGACCTCCTGTCTTATCTAGAACTTTGACTTTCAAGTACAAGTAACTGCTATTCAGATCGATGTAATCTTCGGGCTGTCCTTTGATTTCAAACTCGATGGGAGCGGAATCTGTCAATGAGGAGACGGGATGAAATTCCACCCACTGGGATTCTTGCATCGTCATCATGGTGGGTGGCATGGCAAACAGATCCAGTTCCGACTTGGAACAGGCGGTTGACTTTCAATGCATCATTTTTTTCTGTTTCTCAATAATCAAAAACGTCTAAGTCTCGAACGGTTCTTCTTTTCTTAGTCTTTATAGCTTTAGAAGTGTGAAGTCTGGTGTCTTTCTGCCTTGTCCTTGCTGAATGCTTGGCTCGGTACCTTGTAGGGCATTTATAGGTGTTTCTCGTCGGCCTAAATTGTCTTTACCCGTTTGCAACAAGACATTTTTATCTGCCCTCAAGAAGGCCTCTTTCCGGTTTTGTTTGTCAATGATGACATTTTGGAGAAATTCTTTGCCTTGCGTCAATGCCGCATCTTTCAAGGCGTGCAATCCGCGTGTCACGATCGGTTTCAACACCGGGCCACCGAAAGAAAGGCCGATTTTAGCATATCTCCTAAACCGTGTTCTCGCTGTCGAGCAACCCCTCGGTACACTGGATACATGACTTACGAATCGTGAGAGAACCGTTTTCTAAAATGGAGTTTCAGCGTGACTTTTCCTTTGGTGAATGGAATATTTTGTCCCAGATCTCCTTTTATAGCAATGTTGACCGTGTCCAAATAAGACTTGCTGACAGGCAAATAGTGAGGATGTACAAATTCGCGGTGGACGTGATAAGTGTTTCCACCTTCCTGGTCACTGGTCGTGGCACTATCCACTTTGAAAGGAATGACACGCAGTAACGGTACGGAGGTGTGTCCCACCACGTTATACTCCACCACATCGGAATACACAAAGATCAAATTCAGTCCTTGGTTCAGTTCTACCGGGTTTCTAAAAGCTTTGTAAAAATCCATATTACTGTTGATCTTGGGGCTCCAATTGTTTGCAACCATTCCTGCATGTCCACCCAAAATTTCAAACAAACTACCATTGAACCTGAGGGACAACGTTTGGGTATCCTGAAATTTCATCAGTAAGCGACGTGCCACTTTATGGTACTCCAGGGTGACACTTTTTTTGGCTCTGTTCAGTGCTTTGACAAAGGCTGACTCGAACCTGGAAACAATGGTATCCACCAAATGTTGGCCACTAAAATAAAACCCTGGCGGAATTTTCAAGGTGTAAATACTGAAGAGTGGATTGCTGGCTGGTTTTGTGTCCCCTGAAAACACGATGTCATTCATGGTTAGTTGCAATTGTTCGTTCAGGATTTCCACCTCAAAAAAGTTTTGAGTCTCAGTGATGTTTTTGATTTGTGTTGGGTGAATCATTTCCACCAAAGCCACTTCCCAATGGGCTTCGTGATCTAATGGGATGGCCTGAGGTAATTTGGCCGTGTAACAGCACAACGTGTTGTTGGGAAACACCTCCATGGAACTGTCACTGGGTAAGGTTAAGTAAAATTGGTTAGTGTGACTCATCATTCCAGCGTTCTGTGGCTGTCCGAGGGGTTACTGGACGTCAGAGGCGTTTCTCCGCTCAAAATGGGCTTATTGTTGTTATTGGAGTGGTGACTGACACTGGCACTGGACACAAGGTTCCCGTTGTTCCCGTTCGAGGAGAATTTCAGGGAGGGATTGGGAAGCAGGTAACCGATGCAAATGCTCAATAAAATGGTCCACAATTGTTTGTCTCCTTGTTGCAAACTCAAATTGGCGATGGCTGCACCGATGACACAATACACCACGAAGATTTGGCAGAAAAAGACGATTTGCATTTTAGGCACACGTTCTCCACACCACACCCACAAGGGTTGTTTCTGTAAATCTTGCAGAGAAGAACTGGGTGAAGGAGTGGTCGACGTAGCTGCGTCTGTGTGAAAGGGCATGATGGTCACTTCTTTTTATAGTCAATGACTTGCGAAGCGTCGATCCAAGAATCAAAACTGGGTGGATATCCTTTCCAACGTACTTTGACTTCTTTGACACGTCGTTTGCCCACTTTACGGGTTCTGCGTTCGAGAATGCTTTCGATGTCGTACACGTCGTCTTCTTTTTTGGTGACACGTTGTAACTCGGGCAAATAAAACGTTCCTTTGAGCACTTCTCCGTTCATGTCTTCCAATTTATAGACGGTAGGATGACGGCCATGCACTCGTCCAGTGACACGAAACAATTCGGTCGTCCAGTTAGGTAAGTAACCTTTGTCGAAAGTGCGTTTGGTTTTGCCAGTGCGCGCAAAGTCTCCTACGGTCAACACTTCACTTTTCTTGGGGACAGCCCTCGTCGGGGACGTACCAAACAGGCGCTCAAACACCAACAATTCGTTCTTGGGAGTCACTTCTTGCGGGGCACGTCCGATGCTTCGATGGTAAGATTGGTTGTACGCTTGCACCAGGTGCGGTAAGATGTCGATGTACTTCAGAGTGTGGTGATGCGTAAAATATTTCCACATGCGTTCTTTCAAAGTGCGTTGTAAACGTTCCACAATGCTGGCTTTGGTTTCGGGATTCTCGGTGGTAAAAAAATGAATGTCACGTTTCTTTAATTCTTTTTGGAAAGCTTGGTTCAGAAATTCGGTACCTTTGTCCGTTTGCCATCGAAGAGGGTGACGACCGCTTTGTTTCAACACTCGTTGCAGAGCTCGCACTAACTCACTGCTCGATTTGGGAGTCAAGGGTACGACCCAAGCAAATTTGGAAAAGACGTCGATGACACAAAACAAATATTTGTAGCCGCGATTGTAGCTGGCCAAATGAGAGACATCGGCTAAATCGGCTTGCCATTGATGATCGATGCCTTCCACTTGGGTGCGACTTCTGGAAAACTTGCGTCGAATGGGTTTGTGTAAAGTGTAAGTAGCTTGTTCTTGTAACCATCGTTGCACTTGAGGTAAACGGAGACTTTTCAGTCGAATTTTGGCAGCACGATACAATTTTTGAACTCCTGCGTAACCTGCAGGATGGGAGGGATCGTAGTAAATGCTGGCTAACACCTTCTCCATTCTTTTGGTGTGTGTTAATAAGTCACCCACTCTTCGGTGATGCTACTTTGGGTGGGACGAAAGGTGGTTTAGAAACGGATGTCCGATGGGCTACAGGAGTAGAAGTTGAAGGTAGTGGTGATGGAGGTGGCAATGGAATGGCTTTGGTCTTCTTTTCTTTTTTCACTTCTGGCTTCTCTTCTTTCTTTTTCACGTCTGTCGAAGGAGGAGTGGACATCATCTTTTTAACTCAAGCTTTCATTACTTCTCGTTGGGGTGTGGGGGACGGGGTCAACAAGGATGCTGCAATCTTACTTGAAATGGAAGCTGCTGACGGTGTTTGAAACACTTCTCGCATCTCTTCTTCCTCAGGTCTTCGTGGGGTAGCATCTCTGGTGACCCCTGGGGATGGTAGTAGTGGTGGTGGTGGTAGTGATGATGGTGCTGGACTTTTCATCAAGGTCTTAAAATCTTTCAGAGTGGGTAGAGCTGTTTCGTCTAAAGCTTTCTGGCGAAAGAGTTGCAGTCGTTGCAAGAGTTGACCGTACTTCTGCGATTTTTCTGTTTCGGACAAATCTTGGTGATCCATCAAGGACTGCAATTCGTGTTGTAACTGGGACATCTCCCTCAAATTGGGATTCGGAGGTAAATGCGGGGTGCGTTGTTCTTGCCAACGATGGTATTCCATCCATCGTTTGTAAGGCACTAAAGCTAGTTTTCGTCCTTCCATGGGGTTGTCAGGGGTCGATTCTGAGATCTTGGGACTTCAGAGGGCCTTTTTATCTTGCTCCCACCAGTCCTCCCAACATGGTTCCCAAGACTCCTTTCAGCAATGGACCTAACAAGAGGGGTAAAATGCCTCCACGTTGGACCAACATCTTCTTCTTTTGACGAATGGGAATTTTCTTTTGAACCATTTGGCGAAGAACGTGACGATGTTTGCCTAAGCATTGTTTCTGGTGTTTGGACATAGGGATCGTGCCTTTCAAGACGTTCAAACAACATTCGCACACGGTATCGATGACCTCTTTGGAGGCTGATTGAATGAGTTTTTTTCGTAGGGGTGGAGAAGCTTATGGACAGGACAGATAACATGTCCCCATGTTTGACTAAACGAGGAGGCAGCCCTTTCCTTTTCTTTCCTTGGGGTTGTTTAGAAGAGGGATGTTTTCTGGAGGGTGACATCTTTGAGTCTTCCGCACCAAAAACACTGATACCCCTACTTAGTCACAGGCCTTTTTTATACTGGAACGCGTCGCCACTGGTTGTCTTTACGGCGTATCAACCTCAGGACAGGCATGACACGTCGTGCAGGGGTACGTAACGGACTAAATCGAGCCAGTTCTTGCTTGGACAAATCCAGTAAACTTTGTAACATGCCCGATCTCTCTTGAACTTTGATTTTGGGAGAAGGTACTTTGTGAGCAACGGCCACTGCCGCTAAATTAGAGGGACCTGCCACTGGCGAAGTTCTTGGGGTCATCAACGGAGAAGTTCTTGGTGTGATCAACGTCTCCAAGTACTCTTCAGTTCTTGATGACATCAACGGGGAAGTGAATGAACCTGAGGCTACCGGAGACGCGGTCACTGCCTTTGCAGGTCGTGCTTTGCGAGTGTAAGGTTGCGTCCTGGCCGAAGTGCCTCTCTTGCGACTAGTTTTCTTCTGTGGACTTTTCTTTTTCTGGGGACTTTTTCTCTGTTTCTTTTTCTGGGGGCTTCTTTTCTTTTTCCGGGGTGGTGTCTAGTAAGAGGAGGGTCCCGCCACTGGAGAAGTTTCTTGGAGACACGGGTCTCCTTGGGGACCTGGTCTTGACACCGTGGCTCTTTTTCTTCTTGGAGCTTCGTTTGACTTTTTTCTTGGGGAGAAGTTTGGGAGCATTAGGATCCCATCTTAAGAGAGAGCGAATGATGACCCCTCCTAGAGTACCGCTCCCGCCAGGTTTCAAAATGATTTGTTTTTTGGTTTGAGTGTCGATGCGGGGATCGGCCAGTTGGGTCAAAGCGACTTTGTTTCGATCAAAAAAGCGTTTGGTTTGATGAGGAATCTGAATGATCCCTTGTAGTAATTGACGTGCCGTCACCGTGAACCATCGTAAGACGTCTTTGAGACTAGCTTCTAAGACACGAGCTCGTATTTGTGGATTTTTTTCTCGACTGATGCCATACAAGGCACGAATCAATTTGACGGGAAGATGTGATTGAAGGGACGTCATGTTCAAACTGTGTGAGACAGACGAAAAGTGTCTGAGATTTTTATAGATTTTTTTTTTGAGTGAAGTTAAGTCGAGGACGGAGACGTGTACAGGACAGGCCCTCCGTCTTGGCACCAGTGGTGAAACAAGTGGGTACGAAATCGCAAATTATCGGGGGTCGTAGGTTTCAAATCCACGAGTAAATAGGCGTGTGGAGTTTGAGTGGCATCGTCGTACGCCTGAGTCAGTCAAGCCGTCCCTAACTGTTTGGCTAAGACTTGCACTTGCGATTTTTCAAGAGGGCTTTTAAACAAGACCACGTAATGTGCATTGAGACTGATGGTGCGATGGGCTTTACTTTGTTGAAACAAATTTTGGGTGATGTAAACGACACTGGCATTACGATGATGCCCTTTGCGCGTGAACCACAGTTTAATTTCTTCTTCGTCTTCTCCTAACATGTCGTCGAAAATGATCAAATGGGTTTGACGGGAGTCAGAGACGATGCCGTCGTCTTCTTTAGGAATGCCTTCCACAAACACGATGGAATCGCCTTGACTTTCTCGCAAGAGACTCTACGCCGATTGCCACTCTTTGTAACACCACACGATGCGTTGAGGTGGACGATCGATCAAATGATGTTTATGTTCGATTAAACTTTTGACGAATTCGGTTTTGCCTGTACCGCTGGGTCCTGCAATGAGCATGTTAAAGGGATGGCGAAGATACAAAGCCTCCCAACTGGCACGATCTAAGTGTTCGTCGATGACTTTGACAGAGGAGGAAGAGGGAGCAGAGACAGCAGAAGTAGCCATAGTGTCAGGAATGTCACTTGTGACACGAAAACAAACAAGACAAGAGTTTATATACTTTTTTCAGGACACATTTATTGAATGTTTTAAACATGAATACGAAAGACAAAAATACATAAAAGCCAAAGGTTTAAGTACAACGATAAAAGGCACATGAAAATCATTAACGTGGAATAAAAACAAGTGTCTGTACAACATGTTTTGGGTAAAGTTCTGACCAGTTCTATAGGGGGTAAGGTCACACAAGTGTCCTCCCGAAAGGGACTTTCAGGCATGTCCACGACAGTCCTGTCCTGGGTGACGGCTTCTTCTGGCACCGTCACTAACACAGGTTGAAAAGTGGCTTTTTTCCTTGAACAACTCTCGTGCATACTGGGCCACTTCTTGGGTCCAAGCCTCAAAATCCCATTCTTTCCAGGCACGGACATCTGTCCAATGGGGGTGTAAGTCACAAGCTACACACACATCGTCATACACGTCTTGGGTAGCTAAAAGTTGACGAATCTTTTTTTCCCGTAGAGGTCGAGAAGTATCCAGATGAAAACGCAAGGCTGTGAGCAAAAGGAGTCTTTCGTGACCATTTAAGGCCATTGGGGTGGTAAGTACTGATCGTAAAGAGACCACAAAGAATCGGCTGGTAAACGAAATCCCAGAAAACAAGTCACTAAGACACACACCACTTGTCGACCCAAATTGAATGGATACAGTTCTTGTAATAATCGATGGTAATGATCCACGGTTTGAATATGGTCATTGAGTTCCTTCCACGGAATCTGTTCAATTACATTTAACGTAAGTCTGGCATGGCAGCCTGTTTTTATAGTCTCTTTGTTTCGGAAACAATACACGTACTTTCTAGCCAGAGATCTTCGTTCTCCAGTAGGGAATCTAAATCTTGCATACTGTAACCGAAACGTCAGAGTTTGTTTAGAAGTTTCCTCTTCCGCTAAGTAGATTCGACGTAAAATATATTGGTAATCCTTTAACTTGTCTTCCTCAATGCGTTGCACTAGGTGAATCTCGAAGTAACCAAAATGATGAACACGTGGATCATCGGGGCCCTGGAAGTATTGAACAAGGTCTAACCACTGAAACAATTTCTGACGAATCAGTTCTCTTATAGCATTCAGGTACCAGTGGTTAAAGATCTGGTGACGTAACGGATGCAACTGTTCTTTACGTTTGACATGTATTTTGAGCAGCTCTCGGTAAATGCGTTCTCTCAACTCCACAGGCAAAGCACGAATGTTCTCTTGTAAAGTATCCATAAACAGGTCATACTAAATCCTCTTTTGTCTGACAGAAGAAATGTACCGTTTACACAGACATGGTTTTACTTCAGTGCCAAATTTAAATCGTTTAGTCATTAATTTACACATTACAATTCATTCATAAGTTTCCTCATTCACTAAGTTGACATTGTGTAAAAGATGTCGGTAATTCGTTAACTCTTCCTCTGGAATTCGATGCAGTAAGTTTACAATGTAGTAGATAGAATCATCAATAGCAAACCAATCCTTTTTAAAACCAGGGGATCGTTGATCAATGTCTGTCCAATGGAACACTTTCAACTGAATCAGTCCTTTTATAGCATTCAGGTACCAGTGATTAAACATCTGGTGACGTAACGGATGCAATTGTTCTTTACGTTTGACTTTTATTTTGACCAGCTCTGGGTAAATCCTTTCTCTCAACTCCACATGTAAAGCGCGAATGTTCTCTTGTAAAGTATCCATAAACAGATTATGGTAAGTTACTTCAATGTCTCGGTCCCACTAAGGGTAAGTAATGACAATTCGGTGACCATCGAGCATGTTCTACGTAGGCCGAATCTTGTGGTTCCCAGTGGTGAAGTGACACACCGCAACTGAAGCACTTGACTTTATCTCCGTTGCCCAAGTAGAACAATCCGGCTCTGGCTAATTCTTCCGGGCCGGTCCTCCCAGATACTTAGGCCATGTTCCTTTGAACTATTGAAGACGATTTTCAAAGTCGCAGTATTCAGACAAACGCACAGGAAACGAATATTCGTCTTTCACAGGTTCGTTTCGATGAGGATTGGATGACATGGACAGGAGTTTGCTCAGGGCTGGATGACATCCGTAGGGGGGTAGACGTGAAGGTGAACATTCACCTTTAAAACGAAACCCAGTAAAGTGTCCAAGAGGACGAGCGGCATCGCTTTCGCATCCCTCAGGTTTGGCACGCACAGCATCACTTTCCATGATAGGGGCAGTGAAAACAAAGTTCCCATGATGCTTTACGGCATCGCTAAGGTCACAGCGTACAGCATCGTTCCCATCGCAAGGCTCACAATCGCATTCTACTTCTGAAGCCCCACACTTGAATTGTGTCTGTCTGAACTTGTGTGTTTCTCTGAAAGTATTCATCTTGTTCGCTCGGTCTTGGTAGGTAGTCACAATGAACTATCGATCATGACCATAGTCCCTTTTTATACTAGTCGCA
This sequence comes from Sinohyriopsis cumingii, assembly GCA_028554795.2. NCBI lineage: Eukaryota > Metazoa > Mollusca > Bivalvia > Unionida > Unionidae > Sinohyriopsis > Sinohyriopsis cumingii. The sequence continues at coordinate 94,562,855 of CM068824.1, forward strand.
ATGCAGTCTCAAGCTTGTACATCGTTCCTTTTTTATGTTTTTTATGTCTAGTTTTGGAAGGCACCGTCTCTAAGGTGCCGTCATCATTGTACCGTAGTGTCTTGGGTGGAAAGGCCATAGAAAGGTAAGGACAGTGCGGAGACCATCGAGTATGTTCCAGAATAGCTGAATCTTTGAAGATACATAGATCCATTCGTAACTTCAGCCCGCAAACGAAACACTGTACTTCGTATCCCAATCCTGACTCAGGTCCCAAGTAGACAGATCCTGTTCTAGCTAAAACATGCGAAGAAGGTAATCCTTCCCTATCCGTAGGCAATTTTTGAAACGTGTCCAATCGACGGGCACAATCACAATAGTCAGGTAAGAAGACTGGAAAAGGGTAGGGTTTGAACTTGGAGTTATCATCGGGTTTCTCACTCGATTCTTGCTGTGGCGAAGTCATGCTTCTGGTGGGTGACTATCCTCTTACAACCAATGTTTTATACCGACGTGTCCATACGGTAAGGTGAAATGATTGGGACGTCGCACTCGCTTCTGGTACACGATTTGATAGACTTTTTCCAAGGATCGACTGACGATGTGGTGAGTGGGTAAGCGTACAATCTTGATCGGTTGATAGGTGGTCACTTTAAAGTGTTGATCTTTTCCAGACTACAAGGCTTCTTTCAGTACCCCAAAGTTGACCACTCGACTGGTACGATAATTCAGAGTCAATCCTTTCACTTTACACTTCGTGTGCACTTCTCCTTGTTTGTCCCGGTATTCGTAGCCGTAATTTTTTGGACCGCCACTGGCGAAACTTAGAATCTTGTCGTCGGGATGTTCGTCTGTCCAGGCTCCTAAACGGTCTCCTTCGATGTCAGGTTGATGTTGACTCGGGTGATGGATGTAAATGCAACTATCCGTGTCAAAGTACAAGACACGTTCCCTTAACAGTTCTAAAGCCTCGTACAATTTTAAGCGAGCATGGGCTGTCACGTAAGCCGCAATGATGACATTTCCAAAGGGGTCGTCTTGTGCAAAGTCCAGATCTTCTTCGTAATTGACCAAGATCAAATCCTCACGAACGACGTCCACGTGTTTCACGTATTTGGTTTTGTCGTGAATCATCTGAAAGTAGCGGGAAGGTTCTGTCAAATACTTCGTCTTGGTTAAACACGGTTGTTGTGCCATTTTGCCCCACAAACAATTTAACATCACTTTGGCAAACGATCGCCTGCCTTCATTTTTCTCAGTGTGTTCTAAAGGGATACCTTCTTGTGCCCAGTACTTCTCTTTGAATGTCTTTTGGTCTTCGGGAGTGTGACACCAGGACGGATAGCCACTGGCTTCTTGCTTCAGTTTCAAAAAGGCATCCACGTAGTTCTGAGTGGGGTTACCCTTGTGATATTGTTGTGTCTTGGGAAAGTGACAAATTTCGTACACTTCTAACAGTTGATATCCCATGTCCAGAGCTTTGAACAATTCTACGCTGACCCACGTCCCCGTCAAGGCCCGTTCTTCCTGGGTGTGATAGCAAGGTTGATCTTGGTTGCATGTTGTTGCACAAGTACGGCACAAAGGAAACATCAGTTTGCCTTGGCAATGGTGAGGTAACACGGGATGGTACAAGTCCGTGGGAGGCAAAACTTTACACTTGATCAGACCTTCGTATTGTCCAAGTATTTGATTTCTTCTCCTTTCTCTTCGTCGGCTTGGTACAGCAAACAGGTGGCATTGGTCCTTCCTCCGTACAAACTATCCCTCGGGTTCAGCGGGTCCATGAACTGGTAACTTTCCACGAGGCGTTTAAACTCGGGATCGGTTTTCAAACGGTGATCGTACTCGTGTTCCCACATTTCCACCACTTGGTATCCTTCCTGTTCTAACTTTAGGCGTCGCTGACAAGTGGCCTGGTACAAGTCTTCCATGGTTCGTTGTAAAAACTGATTTTTAGTGTCGCGGTCAGGGTAACAGACGGGACATCCGTGAAATAAGCAACCGTTAAACTCGTACACGATCTTGGAGTTTTCTAAGTCCCAACCAGCGACCGAATGCGTTCCGATGGTCTTTTCACCTCCGTTGCGGGCATGCTGAATCCATTTGTCTTCCTTGTCGCACAAGTAATGTAACCAGCGTAGGGCTTTGACCGAGTATTGACGTTTGACATAGTTGGTCGTTTGAGGACTGATGACAGCCACGGTGTTTTCAGACATGAATCGTTGCCGGTACACTAAGGAACACGATTTGACAATGGTGCAAACTTCTTTCAAAGGATCGACCCCTCCGTGTTCCATGAACAGTTCTCGAAATTTTCCACAGCATCGTCGTAAAATGTCCACGTCGGACTTTAGCATTTCTTCCTGAAAGTCGAAAGGGTCAGAGGCATGAGCCTGGTACCAAGCGTAGAAAGCTTCTCGTTGTTTGGTACGCATGTTGTCGGGGTCGTAATAGTGAGCCTCAGGCAAATGGGGTAGAACGGCGTGTTGATTGACTTCCGTATTGAAAAAGTGTGGAAAGTACCCTTTAGCCATTTCTGTCATTCCAAACGTTTTAGGGATTCGACTCAAAGGCATGGCTAAGTAACTCATTGAATCTTTAAACTGCACTTGTCCCACTGGCATGAAAATGATTTTGGCTCCGTTCAAAGTGACTTTAGGACGTTCGGTGCCATGTTCCGTATAGTACCTCAAAAGAAACTGTCCATCGTATCCGGAGAAATTGTGAGCCATCACTGTGCCATGACGATGACAATCTCCGTAACGTTCGATGTCCTCTTGGCTCCACGTCTTGTCGATGGGGTGTAAGGCCCATTGTGCAAAATCGGCTAACGTGTTCGGTCCTCGAAAGATTTTTTCACGCCCTCCAGGAATCTTGCTGCAGTGAGGGCAATGACTGAAGATAAGTTCTTGAATACACTTCTCGCACGCTCGATGAGCCACGCAGAAATTAGGAATGTGAATGCCGGTCTCTTTCATGCATGAAATTGCCTTTCTTCTTCTTCTTGTGACTGTCCTCTTTCTCTGGTTGGGGTTGGTATTTTTGCACGTAGCATTCGTGTTCCAAGTCCACGATGTGGTGACAAATGTGACATTTTTCTTTCTGAACATACGTGTGCCTTGGCATTATTGGTAAGTATGCCTTGTCCACACGTAGGGCACAATCTCAGGAGTTGACAAGCACATTTCTGCTGTGAACCTTGCGTCTTCAGATGTTGTTGATAACAGGCAGGACTGACAAACGTGCGCAGACAAGCAGGACAATGCACTGGTTCTTGCCCTTCGTTCAGACAGGGTGGAGAGGCCAAACATCCTGAGCATTTCGATCCGCAATGTTTGTGTTGCTCTCGATTGTTATAGCCATAGTCAAATTTCTCACAGTAATAACTGTATCCCAGGAATGCAGTGATACTGGTAATGGTATCGAAATGGTCATCGTGATGATAAAGGTGGATGTATTTTCCATCCTTAAAGTCTTTCCCTCGAAACAACAGAGGTCCGCGCACTTCTTGCGGGTGCACTTTCAAGGTGTAGAGTGGAGCTAGGACATCTTGCAATTTTTGCATTTCAGGAATGTCACAGGGTGTGTCTGTGGACAGGCCGGCTTGTCGTAACAGGAGTTCTGCTTCACTTCGTTGTTTGGCTCGGTCGGATTGTTGAATAGTTTTCCAGGTTCTTTTCCATTCTACCGTGTCGTTCTTGTTGGCATAGGTTCGTCCCACCACGATGGCACGGGCTAAACACATCTGATCTTGAGTGTTGTGAATTTGGACGAGGCTCTTTTTGGTGCTGCGAAGGTCGTTCACCAATAACACCTTACTGCGTTGTCCGGTCCCTTGAGGAGGAGAGACGTGGGTCATGAACAGTGTCGCTTTTCCGTCGGTGATGTCAAACTGGTCATTGGATTGTTGTACGTGTTGAATCTTGTCCATGACTTTGGAAGCGGTCAATTCTGCAGTGGTGCTAAACTCGATCCAAACAGGGGATTTCAAATCGTCGTGTTGTATGGAAAGTCTCAAGCGATCGTCTTCTTTGGGTTGACATTGTCGCTTGAGTGTGGTGAGTAAAGAATCCCACACCCCTGTGATGAACCCTTCTGCTTTCTCTAAGGGTACGTCGGACTTGAAATCTTTAAATTTCACCGTGTATTTATAAGCCGTGGTTCTAAATTTTCTAGAGGAGCGCTTTTCTGTCTCTCGAATGGAATAGTACTTTTCAGGGTTGACTAAGGGTGGTGAACTTTGTTTAGAGGGTTTGGATTCTGGTTCACTCATGTCCTCTTCAAAATCAATGTCATGAATTTGTGCCAAGACTTCAGCTCTGGTACGAGGCGATAGATCACGTTTCTGCCTCTTACTTTCTTCTTTCTTCTCAAATGAATTGGATCGTTTCATCTTGATAGCAAAAAGTCAAATGACTAAAATTTAAACACCATTGACTAATTTATAGTCCTGGCAGACCAGCGTATATAAAGGTTTTGTGTCTTGTCCTTTCACTATTCATTTCACTCTCTAACCGAGCACAACGATGGAAGAGACTAGCCAAATCGAACGTTTCATCAGAGCTTTGCGAGGGGTCATTAGAAAATTTTCTTCAGACCAGCCGACGGACTATTCTCCTTCCTTTCGAGATAAAAGTGAAGATACTTGCTATATCTGTCAGAAGAAAGGGCATTGGTCTTCAGAGTGTCCAGACCGTCAAAAAAGAAAAAAAGAGATTAGAAAAGACAAAAGTCAAGATACCTGTTATTATTGTCCAGAAAAAGGACATTGGTCTCCAGATTGCCCAAAAAAGAAACAAGAGGAGTCAGAAGAAGAGAGGGATTCTTCAGAGAAAGAAGAAGAGGAAGAAGAGGAGGAAGAAAGCAGACAGGTGAAGAAAAAGAAACAGGAGAAGAAAAGAAGAAGGGAAGAAAGTGAGGAGGAAGAAGAGGAAAAGACTGTGACTGTGAAGAAATTGAAAAAACAGAGAGAGTAAACAAAGAAACAGAAGAAGTCTATGAACTTTTTAGAGTGTTTGGTTGTGAATTCTGAATTGAATTGTAAATATTGATAAAAGAATAAATTAATTATATAAAGTAAGTGTCTTTGGGTTTTGATTTTAAAATAAAAACCTACACTCACGCACTCAAACACAGACACGTACTATAGGGATAAAATGGGTTGTTGTTGTTTTTTTTTTGAGTTATTGGCAATTGAAAGTGTATCTCTTTTCGAGAGACGTGGGTGGCCCTGAAAAGGGCCTTTTTGGTGTAGGGGTGAGTTTAAGCAATTAACTTTAACTGCCTTAAGCCTTTGCCACGGCCGAGGCCTACTTCTGATGATGATGATTTGGTTTAAATCACTAAGGGTGGTACGGTAGGCTTAGTCACAGGGTTGGCGTGTTTAGCTCGGGAAGGTCGTATTCTCTTCGGTCGTGATAAAGAAGTCTGATACACTTGTTTCAGACATCTTAACTCCGCTAAAATGTCCACCAGTACCGTGACGATTTGACTTTCACCCTCTTGTTTCTTTGTTGCTTCTTCTTGTTGTTTTTTTTTCTTACCTCTTCTTCTTGTTGCTGTTGCTGTAGGAGAAAAGCTTGTTCTGCTTCCTTTTGCCGCTATATAAATTTCTCCAATTCTTCTTTCTGTCTCTGTCTAAAATTCTCCACGTGTGGTAATGAAGGTGACGAAGGTTCCGGAACAAATTCTTGCGAGGTAAGAAAATCCACAAAATCCCAATTCACCTCTTCTGAAAGTAAGTCCGGGTTCCCTTGAGTAGTCTCAACGGCTGGTGCACCCCAGTTGATCGTTTTCTGAGTTTCCGTCATGTTGAAAAAACTGTCGTATGGATTGACTACACACGGGCGCTAGCGAATCTATATAGACCACGTGACGTCACAGACCGCTCTCTTCCGATTGGACGTGGGCTGACTGAATTTTGTAACGCGTGTTTGGATTGGTCAATGAACTCAATCCGTTTCAATCCTTCCTCTACCTATAAATAAGCGCAGTTCACTGCATTAATTCACCTGTTCTCGGCGCCTCAAGATGTGGACCACAGTCGAATCATCAAGCCTTGTGTCTTCGATGATGTTCAGGACGGACATGCTAATGTATGTCCAATCCAACTGGACAGTTGTCCACAGGACAGACTCCAGTCTGTGGATGCGAAGAGTCTATGTAGAACGTCAAGGATGCCTCAAAAGAGTCCTGATTTACGGTCCTGCAGTCAGGCGCAGCCAAAGGACAAGAAGAAGACCAATGCGGTGCCCTTTATGTTAATGGATACATTAACATAAAACCCAAAGGCCCTTTTCAGGGCCACTCCAATCTCTCGAAAAGAGATAGACTTTCAATTGCCTACCCGCAAATTTTTATTTATATATATATATATATATATATATATATATATATATATATATATATATATATATATATATATATATATATATATATATATATATATATATATATATATATATATATATGTGTGTGTGTGTGTGTGTGTGTGTGTGTGTGTGTTGTCCCTAGAAAGTCCCACGATTTATTCCCATGTTCAATTCCCCTTGACGCTAAACAGACCCACGATTTATTCCCCATGTTCAATTACCCTTGACGCTAAACAGGCCCACGATTTATTCCCCATGTTAAATTTCCCTTGACGCTAAACAGGCCCAGGGTAGTTTTTAATGCTAATTCCCACTGACGCTGAATCGCCCCACTTAACTACTCTTAACCTTAACTTCTACAGGTTTAACTTGACTGTGTCCAACAATCTGTCGTAAAAATGTAATACAAGAATGGCAAAACACACTTTTACCTAAATTAATTGTCAAAATTGCATCACTGGTCGATGAAAGAAATTCCGAATGGCTTCCAAGTTTTCAGGTGTCGTTGTAGATGATGACGTCATCGATGAAAGCGCCATAATTGTCTAGACCTGATGTTATCATGTTAATTAAACACTGGAATGTTTACGGAGAATTTTACATAGCCTGAAGAGAATTTTGATGAATAACTGGAATTTACCATAACTCTTTCAAAAGATCAAACCTCATTTACAATTTTGTCAATGTAGTCATCGATTATTTGCATTGGAAATGAATCTGTTTTGATGACGCTGTTCACCTTTCTGTAGTCAGTACAGATACGAAAAATAGTATAGTTTTAGGCACAAGAAATATGGTATAAATCCAGCTACTTTTACTTGGTTCAATCAAATATATCTTTAGAAAATAGTGAATTTCTTTATTCAAATATTCCTGCTTAAGCAGTTTCATCTTTCATGAAAGCTGTTTAACATTTTGTAGAATATGCATTTTCAGCATTATGGTAGATTTTATTTGTTGATGTTGCAAAATCAGGAAACAAGTGTTCATATTCTAATATGAATTGTCTTAACTGACTCATTTATGTGGCTGTAGATGTGTCTGCACATGTGACAGTCTCTGGTTCAGATTGGTAAATATTTCTTAATTCCGAAAATGATTTAAACCAAAGTCACTACAGTCCGATTACATACCATCCTGTGGGGCAGGTACAACGAAATTGATTGAATGATTAACAGGGCTATCTATATCAATGCAATCCTTTAACATAATATATGGCAATGGTGCTTTTGTTTTCACTCCTAGGGGATTTATTTATATAAGTTAAGTCACTTACTTTCTTTTCAAATGTAAAAGGATTTTGATGTATGAGAAAGAGTGCCAGAACTCGTTCACAATGATGCAAACTTCTTTCCTTTGTATTTCTGTCATATCTTCATTTCATATTTGACAGAGGATCCTGAAGATTAGTTCTATCTACTTCGCAAGTTTTGACAACATACATTTTAAATCAGAGACATGTTGAAAAAGATTAATATTGGAATCTGGAAAGGCCAAAAAGGACAAACAACATTATCAAATCTTAAGTCACGTGTTTAGGCTCGAATAAACAGTAACAAAAGAAAGAGTGAAAACAGCAAGCTTTGAAAAAATGCAATAATATATTTCCCTCGAAACATTTTGTAACTTACTGTTTCAAGAATCAAATCCAAACATAATCCAATAAACAAATTTTAATAGTCCTAATAACAAAATGTTCTACTGATTTCAAGTTCGAATCCCGAAGAAGAATCCAAGATGGAAGACGATGGCGTATGCTGAAATCTGTAGTGTGGAAACAAGACTTATCATTCCGGTTTTTGAAATCAAAACACATTTCATATAAGAACTGTCTTTGATTAAGAATTTCTCATGAGCACATGTATTTTCCAGAAAAATAACAGAATTAATCATTTTGAATCCAAGTAATCTGAAATAACTCCAAACAGCACACCATACAACTTCCAGTTTAACAGCCCAGCTTCTACTGAGAATAAAACAGAGGTTATATGGTCTACAAAAACGTAAGCAAGGGATATCGAAACTTATAGAAAATAAGTACTTGTTAAAGATCACGTCTAGCCAGTGTGACCCTGACTAAAACCAATCATTTTATTTTAAGAAATAAAAAATTAAAACATTTGTTTTCATCTTAAGCACGGAGTCCCATCATGACCTCGACAACATCCAATCATTTTAAAATAAAATATAACTTGTTTACGTGGTTGCTAAAAATTTTGAACAGGGTCAGGATTTAGATCAACACCTGGTGTTTATAAACTAACAGTCAAGGTCAAATTATTTCTGAAAAAGTATCATCTTTAGAGAATACATCTACATTATAATATCATGTCATGAAAAATAAAGAAAAACTTAAAACTGATAAACAATTGAATTGAAATGAATATATATTAAATCAGATATAATTAAATCAAATATACCTAACACAAAGCTTTTACTATGATATTCATCAAACGAATTATTTCTGGAAATAGTATCGACACACACAGTATAGTCAACGGGTATTTGTAGATTAGCAATAAATCAATATCTTCCATAGGTAAATAGTTCAATGCTCCCACCGTTACTGGTCTGATACCTAACTGACACAATGGAGAATATCATTAGCAAGGCCGCACCCTGCTTCCTGAAAAAGAGCACTTTCACTAGAAAAAGACTTATCAGACAAAGACAAAAACCTGATAATGAAAGACTCCGAGAAGCCCCTATGTTCCTAAATATTTTAATAAGGGTAGGCTTGGCATGATCACCAATAGATACAGAACCGTTCGATTCGAATGGTTCACGTTTTTCCATTAAAAGTTCGGACCGGAGTTTGTTTCATCCAACAAATATATTGCTTTCAGTTCATGACTGTGACTTTGACTTCCAAGAAACCAGAAAATTTAGCTCTGTCTATATTAGGTCCTGGGTAGGATTTAAAATAACGTTCTCAACATCAGATGACATTGTAAAAACTTGTTGGCTTCGCTAAAGATTTCTCAAATATGTGAAATTAAAATTCCTGGGATTGAAAAAAATCCCAAACAAAGTGAATTTAAATGTCAAAACACACCAACATTTTCTGAAATATTTTAGAGAAAGTTTAATCTCGGACAAGAGCCTCAATGTTTTATTACGATTTTATTGTCTTAAACTAAGTAACAGAAAAGAGAGAAAACCAACATGTTTTGTAAAGTGGAACAAATGATTCATTTCCCTAGAAGAAAAAGTTAAGACTTCTAAAGAACACATAGTCTTGTGAATTAAATCTCACATAGACCTAAACGCTCTATCACGGGTCCAAAAGGGTAAAATTCCAAATGAAAGTGCAGAAATACCAATAGCCTTGAATGTGCTAATGTATCAGCAGTTTTTATATACGACAATGACAAAATCCAAATGTTTTTGAATGATTTGACAATAATCACAAAATGGTGATATAGTTCAAAAAGTATTAACGAGCACTTTGTAATTCCTATGAATGATTTAAATAAATAACTCTTCTCAACCCTTGCCCCTATTCACCAGTAAGACTGGTTCCGCTTCGAATGGTACAGTAGGAATGAGTATTCATGAGGTAAATAACTTTATATACCCTTAAACCTGACCTAAATCCAGAAACCATTTTCTGAATATACTATTTCATCGTAATGGAAATTTCTTTTCAGGAACCTTATCAGATCAGAATCAAAGCGTATCTATAACTCAAACGGAAGTAAACATGTTAGGAATAAATAATTATCTTCATACATAAAGTACTATGATAAACAAATATTAGGTATGAATTATGTTGTTTACAAAATAAATGTCAATAGTCAGGTAATCCCTTACATTCTATAATGATGAACAAAGAAGTTAAACATACTATACAAATCAAATATGCATAATAGGTTTTTCAAAATGTCTGATAACAGTTACATTTTTAAATTAATATTTCTTTTAAAATTAAGCATGTTCCAGTTAACTTTCTTTTATAATTTTATACGTATTGCATGATTCCATTTTTTTAACCATCAACTTATTTCAATTAATGTAAACGTCTTAATCAGAACGATGGGAGTTTTCTTATTCTCATTAAAACGTTTTGTTTCAGTTCACATTTTTGAGGCAGCAGAGTAGGAAGGCATTAAAAAGATAAGTACGAAATCTTAGAAAGGTACATAGTATTTCCAAAAAGGTCCTAACTACCACTGATATTATACATGTTAATATTAAGTTCTTAATCATTAGCTTTAGTAGTAGTAGGACTGATAGTTTCAGTCTTGTACCTACCAACAAAAGTTACTATAATTTAGAAAAGTACATAAGGAACAAACACAAAAATGAAAGAAGTCACAGGTGTTGATAAGACAACGTGGAGCGTTATGCTCCAATTAGAAGCCGTCATGATGATGTTAATTAGCAGCCGTCATGATAATGTTAATTAGAAGCTCAAACATTTGTTCTCATTATCAGAGGGTTCAAATTAGAAGCGTATGATCTTTTTAAATATATTTTATTTACATGTCTTAAATAAAGAGAGATTAATGAAAATTCCTAGTAAGCCATACGTACTTGGTCTAAGTGATGATGATGATCAGCGTTAATTAAATAAAATGAAGATTTAACACTAGTTGCTGGTGCCTACTTTTATCATAATTATGTGCATAAAGGGTTGGAAATACGTTCCAAGAGGAATGGTTATATATTTTCCACCAATGATTTTCATGACATGTCCTTCAAATGTCTTTTCGTTTCAAAAAATTATTATCTTGTTAATTATTTCCAATTATGACAATATGTATACCGTAGATGTTAATAATTTCTTTTATAAAATAAGACTTACTAAATGTCTATATATGTCACATAATCCTCTTTTAAAATTGTCGTGCATGTGGTTCACGCTGAGCATATGTGTGGTCATTTATATTTGTGATAGTTTCTTTAATTAGTAATTTCAGTGTAATAACCTATGTACTGTAGAAATTATAGTGATTCACTTCAATGAAGTTTTCATTTGACGACGTCGAGCAAATTTTGTTTCTCTCCTTCTGCATATTGATATACCTAGAAAGATGACAACATATCTTTGAAAAGTGTAGGCTAGTCAACTTTTACTAGACATTTATGAGAGAATTCAGTCTATATTTAAATATGATACTTATTGGGCCTATCCTTATCTCTAACTGGCGTTAGTTAATGACTGTCGCATAAAACGGCATTCAGTTATATTCTTAACATCTATGACTGTTTTCTTATTGTTTGACCCTGTCTATTATATATGCTTTTACGCCTTCATATCTATTAATTTTCATTTTAGTGTTCAGTATTTAGCAACACATTAATTAATTTTTCTTGCATATCAAATTTCACTATATTGTACGTATCGTGTATAATGTATTTTTGAAAAAAACATTTAAGCTTCATAGAATAAAACCATACTCTTGTTCAGGACATTCATAAGTACTGATTATTAAAAAATCATTTTCATTTGAAACTGTGTTTCTTGTGTTCTTGATCGTTCTATTTATGAAATTTAGTAAATGTCTTTTATAAAGTTGGAATAAGTGCAAGTATCGATGATTCCAAAGCTTTTATTTACTAGACAAAATGTGTTTAATAGCCACAGTTGCCATGCTGGATCAGTTTATATATGATGTATTTTGATGTGTATATTGTAAGCATCTCTTCCACAGAACGTTTCTTGAAATGATTAGACTATCATCGGTCTTAACTTGTGTTCCTTTTACTAAAGATTCTACTATAAAACTTCGTAGTGCATATTCTCTATATGTTCCTCTATACAAAACCTCGTAGTGTGTGCTGTCAGTAGGCATGTCGATACAAAACCTCGTAGTCTGTGCTGTCAGTAGGCACAAAACCTCGTAGTGTGTACTGTCAGTGAGCATATCGATACAAAATCTCGTGGTGTGTACTGTCAGTAGGCATGTCTATACAAAACCTCGTAGTGTGTACTGTCAGTGGGCATCTCGATACAAATTCTCGTAGTGTGTACTGTCAGCAATCTTCTCGATCAAAACTTAGTGTATACTGTCAACAAACTTCTCGATACAAACTCTCCTAGTATATATTCTTTGTACACTTCTCGATATAAACTCTCCAAGTATATATTCTTTGTAAACTTCTCGACATAAAATCTTGCAGGATATATTCTATATGAGCTTCTTGACACAAAATCTCGTTGTGTATAATGTATGTGAGTCTCTCGAGAATACTTTGTCAAACTTGGTCGAGTATTTTTATTCTTATCCCAGTGTTGTCTATTCTTCATTTTTCAACAAACATTTTGAGCGTCACATTTATGTGGTAACTTCTTTCAATATGTTTCTTTAACGCAGTCTTGTATTCGTGCATTTAAATGAAAATGTTCACATGGTCAGGATTCGGTAGCAGACCAAACTACAAATACCCTATCCCTACTACGCGATTGTACATGCAATGTGTTATTTATTAATAATAAAATCATGTTGAAAGTAGTGTCACGGATTTATGGGCACAAAAATACATTTTTATGATGAATGAACATCGAAGTCGATGGATTTTGCTGCCACTTATAGCGTTTAGCATTTGATATTTCGATATAGTGCATTCTGCAGCACGCACAAAACGCTGGCAATGGGTAGTCAGTTTACCGTGAGTTTCGTCTATATGGATTTGACCACGTCAATTGGACTTAGTGCTATTTTTCCATACCGCTACAAGGCATATGAGCCTTGTGAGGAGGATGTCCGCTTAAATACAAAAATTCTTATAATTAGAAGTATATGAAACAGTAAGACCTTATTCTTTCTTGTTTTCTGTTTATATAATGAAATCGTATAATGTATTGAATTGTAATGTAAATTTTCCTTAATGTCAGTCTTAAGACACATAAAACTATGCTATGGGATAGAATATAGACTGCTTCAATTTACAGATGTACACACAAGTTGAATTCAGTCATGTGTTGTACGCATAAACGACGAGAAACGTTTGAGTATTATTAGTTTTGTTTGAACATGTTTTGCTCTTGCTAAATTATTTAAAGGGCCCGATTTCAATCTTTTTCAACATTAGATAAGCCCTTCCACATACAAATATAGTAGTACAAATTAATCAAACATGGAAATTGGCAAAAGAAAAAGAAAACCCCACAACAAATAATACACGCTGAACATTAAAAAAGCAAAAACAAAAAACGAAGGTTCAAAATAGGAAAGAAACATACGCAAGGCAAGTAAATTAAGGTTACCCAACTTGGGTAGGAATATAATTTAGTACAATGCATCGATGTTAAATATAACTTGCTTTTTGTACTTTAAGACAAAAACAAAATATTTAGAACCTAAGGAAGACAGACTGGTTAAAATGCCTTGTATCTTTAATGTGCGTCAAGAAAAACAAACTTAAAGTATTCACATTCTATTCCATTTCAAGTTCAGGTGTGCCTGATTGAGGAATCTATGTAGTGATGAGACCCTACCCCTTGTTAGCAATACGCTATATTTTTCCTTTGAACTGTGTGTCTAATGCAAATGAAAATATGATGATATCACTTTCTGCTTCTACTCCACCAGTGCAAAAGTTGTTGTCTATAATTCGATTGTTATACATCTGTTTTAGGGAAGCTACCTTGGTTTCCTATCGAGTATAATTAATATATTATTTTTGATCACCGTAATTATAACAAGGCACGCTAATTTTCAATTTTAAGAAATCGCTTTCCGATCCGACATTTTCAGATAGTGTATTCTATATGAGAAATACAGGAATTAAGGAAATACGTTTTTCTTGATTATGTAAATTGTATCTTGACGTTTCTCTACCAACGGAGTGAGCACTTCATTTAACAGACAGAGTGAATTATTATTAAATAATACTACAAAAGGTTCCGAGTTCACACGATTTCATCTTCAGGACCAACCATATTCCTCATAAATATTGCGTGAGATAGCGCTTCTGGTAGACACTCTAACCTATCTTAGTCTACATTCGAACATGCAACTCTTACGATATTTGCATATTCTAAAAAGACTGATGATATATGATAAGAAAATTGTATCTATATATTTTCTACTCAAATTGCATTTTGGGATCTTAAAATATTTAGCAGAATAGATGCTTATTTTACTTATTTTATATTTTACTTATGCATTCTTCTAGTCCAAGAATTACTAAGTTTAAGGACCAATTACGTATGATTGTCAACAAAGCAAGTAATCCGTTTTAAAACTTCAAGTTGAGAACGAGTGGATTATTACTTTTGCTAACATGACCAGTTTTTTTTCTGGGTTAACGATTTAATCACTGATTTAACGTGTAATTTAAAGTTTCCAATTCAGCATGTGAGTATGTATTTGATATATTGCATACTTCTAGAAGTGTAAGAAAGAGAATTGTTGTCGACGGAAAGTCTGGCCAGACAATGTATATCACCATCAATAGCACTGCTATATTCAAAACACAATACCGGTTATAGAACTTAAGTCTGCGGTGCGCCAGCTGAAACAGACTGAATTGTAGATTCTGCGGTTTTACAGAAAGAGATTGTGTTCTATCGGAAATATAATTGGGGAACTAATCAGTCAGGTCTGATTCTATTCCATTGCTTTTAGCTTGTGGGGCCTTTATGTCAGACACAGTCAAATGCCTTTGATACATCGTAAAATATTATACATGTCTTCTCCGCTGTCGAGTGCTTCACAAACGCTATGGTACATATCTATCAATTGGCACACGACAGTGATTTGGATGAAAGCCCGATAGATATTTGTAAAATGAAACCATTTTCTTGCAAATAATTGTATATATAGTTTGAATAAGATCGTTTCCATGGTTTTCTTACACAGCTAAGTAACAAATGAGTCTGTAATTAGTGGAATTAATTTTGCTTACTTTTTGCGTATTGGTAATACTATTGTTTTTCCCCAAGTACGGGAAAAATGTTCTCATTAAAAAAAAACTGTTGAATTAAATACATAAAGATTTTATAATTTTTGATGCTGCACCTTTTAAAAGATTGTTAGTTATTTGATCAGAGCCACAAATTTTCCTTCTTCGGAGTTGTTTCATGTTCACTTATTACAATGTTTGTCACGTTGTTAATTGTATAAACGGGTAATTCCGGAAGATCTATTGATATCGTTAATATTTTAGACAGATGTGAAAAATGAATTTAAACACCCAGCCTTCCTTTTATCGGAGAATGCAGTTTTAAATGTACCATCACATTCCGTGAATAGTGAATCGAGTTTTTATAATCCAGTGCGATTATTCTTTTCACAGTCACATTCGTGTAGTAAGATAAAATTCTCGTACAGCCATTTCTATATATGAAAACTTTGACGTTTAACAAAGTCAGCTCGTGTACATGCATGTGTAATGTAGATAATGTTCTCTCACTTAAACCTCGTGAATTTTTTAAACTACGATACAGTAGTCAATAGTGACGATGGTTAAGTTGATTCGAGGGACGAAACTGGTTAACTCAGTGTGAGGAACCAAAGGGTTCTGAGCCAACGTGTCTGCCGGTTAGAGGTTTCCCGATGGATCCTTTAGCAGGTTGGGAAGGGTGTACTACACGAAATCATTCCTTGACGATTTACCAGTAACAGTAGATGTGGATCATTCATGATCATCGTCGAGATGTCATAAGATGACCTCATCATATTGGTTAATGGAATATATAATATATGTGTGATAATCCGATGTACCATTATACTTGCTCCATAAAAATACGTTGATAACCATCTACTGATACATCCTTACATGAATTATATAAGTTGATAAGACACATGCATTGACCATATCAATTGATAAAAGATTTGTTGATTAACAATGCTTTGATTGTAATTGATGGTATCGATTACGAACGATGCTGTTTTGTAATATATCTTGATTAACTTTATGTGCATGCTTAGGCAGGGTTTTCAGTTGTTTTCGTAAACATTATGCTCATGCTTAGATAGGGTTTTGAGTTGTTTTGGTGAACTTGTGTGCATGCTTAGGTTGGGTTTTGAGTTGTTTTGGTGAATTTGTGTGCATGGTTAGGTCGGGTTTTGAGTTGTTTTGGTGAACTTGGGTGCATGCTTAGGTAGGGTTTTTAGTGGTTTTGGTGAACGTTATGTGCATGCTTAGGTATGGTTTTCAGTCGTTTTACTGAAGTGTAAAACAGATGGGAGAAATCGTCTGAGCTAGTGTTTCAGAGACTCAAATATAAATTTCCAATTTAAATAACGTCTCATTTATGTGATTATGTCAAAGTGTTAAGCTAAACCCAACCCCACCATGCTTCATCATGTTACACGTAGAAATAATAATAATAATAATAATAATAATAATAATAATGTGTATGTGTGTGTGTGATTTTGATTTTTAAAGTAGCTTTAACAATTTTTCAGTTATATCCCTACGATGTCTGCAGTGTGGCAGTTTATAGTGATGAATATCGCTGGGGCATCATGCCACAGACAAGTATGATGTCCCACCCAGTCATTATTATCCTGACACCAGGCCGACTATTCCTAACACTAACATTATAATGCTGAGCGCCAAGCGAGGCAGCTGTTAATATCATTTTTGTAAGTCTTTGGTATGACTCGTCCAGGCGTCGAACCCACGATCTCCCGCATCCGAGGCAGACGCTCTAACCACTAGGCCACCGGAGCGGCAATAATAATAATAATAATAATCATCATCATCATCATCATCATCATCATCATCATCATTGATGCGATGATATTGAAATAAACATTAATTAAACAACTGCATATTGGATATATATCCAGTTTCGTCTTAATTATTTATCCGTGATATTTTTTGAGATTTTCTTTAGGATGGATCATTATATTTCCTATATAGTAGTATCTATTTACAACAGTTTGAGTGGGGAAAACTAGGAACCCGCTGTCAACGAAACATTGTTTAGTGATGCGACACAAGACTGAAAACAGTTGGCAGTATGTTATTTCGCAAAAAAGAAAAAAGAAAAGTATATCTATAAGAGTACCGTTTCTTACTGATCTTTTTCTCTTAAAAATCAAGGTAATTAGAACATTTAAACCGATATAATATTGTTTTGAATCATAACATCATTTGTGAAGATACTCTTCTACTGCTATTACCTGGACTGTCTTCTGCACCTAGAAATTTCATATTTTTCCGTCCAGTACCCAATGGCAAGACAAGTGGTGATTAACCTTCAAGTTTAATAAAGTATGTGATTTCAGCTGTTTAAACGAATGTCACTAGCTGACTCATCGGGTTTGTTGCAATTAACTTCTACTTAATGAGAAAAACGCAAGTAGTAACCGCGTGTAAATGGATATGTCTGCTCCTTCCATTTGTGATAGAGGTTTACACCTAGAATAATCAATCGCGCTTCATTCCTAGAACTGAATTAAATTGGGATTGAACAGGGTTAAAGCATGTATTGAAACACTTCCGGTTATTAAGATACCTGGAGGAAAAGCCTCGACGCATATCGACATCAAAGCCACAGTCGCGTGTCAAGTAGAAATAAATCATAAACGGAACAATTAGCAGAGATGAATTTGATATACAATTCATAGTTTTATCTTCCGCATGACTTATTTTAATGGAAAAGAACATAAAAGCTGATATGGAGTACAACTAGACGAGAAGAGGAAGCAAAGGACATAATCTGAAGTAAATGTTTTGTTGCAAAGGTTTTCTTAACCTGGCTACGATGAGAGGCGTGAGTTGATTGTTTAGTGGCAGAAAATACAGACCATTTATCATGTATACTTTAAAGAGGTTTGTGTTCTTCTGTGGTTACCCCAACGCCCAAGCTTCAGTAATAAATAAATAAATAAATAAATAAATCAATAAATAAAAACAATATTAAAGAATCTGGAAGGACAGAGTAGCCATAAATTTTCTTGAATTTCTGCCAGTATGAAAGTGATAAATATTTTGAAATCGTGTTTCCATTATTTGAACATACCTCTTATTTTGCAAATTAAACCTCCAAATATTTTTTTGGAAAATAGCATTAAAAATACAGACAACTGCCATCTGATATGCTTTTATGGGTGGGTGGGCACCAGACAGATCCCCCCCCCACTTAACCAAAGAGTAAAGTGTTTTATGTATTACTAAAACCCCAGATATGTTGCTTTGTTTCCAATTTTACTAAAGAATTTGTTCCAATTTTTTTTTTAAATTTTTGATCGGATATTTAAGTCCTAGTGTATTCTAACGGTTTGTTCTTCCGAGCTGGTTTCTGTCACCTGACTCGGAGTCCCTCTCCTATTGTTTTGTGACCTTGGCTGGAGGTCCCTATATCCCGTGTATGCTATCTGTGATTGTGCTATGTTGGTCGTGCTATATTTTTATTCATGTAGGGATAGCCATATATATCAAATTTTTACCAGTTTTATTACGATCCTTATATCCTGGATCTTGTGAATTCCCTTTTATTTGTTCGTTTTATTTCATTTTGGAAGTAACGGTGCGATAATTTAGGAAAAGCAAAACCTAATGTTTTTAGTGTATGCTATAGATGTATGTTGTACTTCGCAAATCTACTTTTAGATACGGTAAGCTGTGTTTGAGGGAGCTCCGTATTTCCTTTATTTTGTATACTTCACTCTCTCGAATTTAGCTACTTTATTTAATTATTTAATTTCCAAAATTTGCCAAGACATTTTATTTGCTCAGTTGGGGTATGTTGTACGGTATAGTGACCGTACAATAGTTAGTATTTATGGTTTGGGTTTTCGATGTTTTTGTTTTGTACGTCCTGATATCCTCCCTGTGGTTATTTTCCCTACTCTGCCATGGGCAAGTTCACTTCGCGTAGCGCCTTGTGACATAGCCCCATGGCGTCCTCATCTCGTACTTTCCCAACAGGTGGTCCCTGTCTTTGGTCCTTTGTAGTACCTAAAATACTATATAGACAATGTTAAAAGATGTTAGTGTTCAATATAGAGAAAAGGATAAAAATATAAAATCACTGTATTTTTATTTTCCGATAACTATTACTTGCCCATAGGCCCTCATTGTTGTTACGATGTAGTTTGTAATTTCATATACTGTTTTTTTTTGTACAGTTCCCATCTAAATATAGTAAATTTTGGTGTTTGTACGGATTTGTTTTTTTATTTCTGTTATGGCTTTTAATCTGTTATTTTGCGATTTGTTACATTGCGTCATTACATGTGATTTTGAGAATGGTCCTATTTTGCACAGTGGACATTTCGGCGGTAATCTGACCATGTGCCGTCTCACTGCAACCTCTCCTGTTGGAACATGCATTGTGAAATGATCATGAATCCACCCCTTCCCTTTTCTTCCTTGTATACTATTTCCCTATAACTATTATTTGGCCACAGGCCTTCATTGTTGTTATTATATAATCTGTTATCATAAATTGTGTTTTTGTATTAAGGTTTCCATCTAAGTATAATATATTTTCTTTCTTATAAACGTCTTTTTTGCATATTTCTGCTATGATCTTATCCCTATTAACTCTGGATTTTTCACATTCAATCATTGTGTGCATTTTACTGAATGGTCCTTTATTTAAGAGTTTAACGTTGTTTTTTCTGAGTTCATCGTGGTATAAACTGTCAGTTGCCGACTCACACGGCAAATAACGCCCGAAGGGCGTTATGTAAGCTGTGTGAGTCGGCAACTGACAGTTTATACCACGTTAAACTCTTATAATTGAAATTTTAATTATTTTTTATGTTATTTTGTTTGCATCATTAAAAAATATAAATCTTAATTGAGCGTAGTAATACATGTTTGGGGTTTTTCTGTTACGTAGCTATTTATAGCAGTTAGGCTTGTCCTGCTTGATCGTAACAAGGTCATCATAATACCAGTCCTTCAACCAATGATAGCCCATGTAAGGAATTATAACAATGCTGCCATGATTTTTATATTTTGCCTTAATGGACACGTTTATTCAAAGTGAGAGCTCAATATTTAAAGTCACGATGTCATGGCTGTAAGAATGTATGCATTCGTAGACTGACTGAATGTGATTTGGCAGATTCATCACTGTTCTGGCACATGAGTGATCTAATTTCGCTATTCAAAACCTATTTTCGTGTTTATAAACAAGATAGACTAATACATTTATGTGTATGATGTTAGGTTATATAAAGTCTGTGATCAGTTTTGTTAGTTCAGACATACACACACACACATATCTAATATAACTGAGTATTTATTTTATCCCTTAAGTTATTATTATGATTTGATTAGTGACAATGGTTTATAACCTGATCCCTCTCATCAAATGTCTGACATCATTGTTGAAAATAGACACACAAAAGGACAGATGCAGACTGAGTCAAATGCTGATATAGAATGCTCCTTGTGGAAGAAGCTATGACTTTTTAACTCAGGGGTTCAAAACAGCAAGATAATTTAATTTGTTGAATTTTGTGTTTATTGTTTACACACTTTTCTAAGTATAGTGTAACAATAATTACAATACAGCAATATCACTATAAAAATGAAAAATTGTATGACACATTCATGTATTTACTACTTTGATATTTGTACTTGTATCTAACTATTTGTTATGCATTTTCTTAATTTGTCTATAATTATTCATTGAAAATTGCCATATAATAAAAACCAGGAGTTGTACATGATGTTTTGTAAATTATTATTCTAGCCTTGATAGTTGAGATGGGGCACTTAACTTGAAAATCATGTATTTCCTTAACTTGTTTGCACTTACTCGTTTTAGTTGGAACTAAACTGGAATGTGCAGTTATTGAAATGACAGGTTGATTGTGTAATGAAACCTGTCATAGAGTTCATTGTACTATGTGACAGTGCTTGTAGATGATTTTGAGCAGATTCAGTGCTAACATTTACTTGATTTGTACTGCTAGAGTTTGTAGTGGTCATTTTAACATTTGCTTGCTTAGTACCGCTTGAGTTTGTAGGGGTCATTTGAACATTTACATTTGCATGAGATAGCATTGCTGAAGAGTCTTGAGCAGACAATGCTACATTTGAACATACATTGGAAAGAATGTTGCTCATCTGTTGTTTATGTTGAGTGCTGGGCCTTGTGTATGGTTTCAATGATAGTTCATTGGAGTGGTCAGACAAAGACATAATGTGCCTAGCTGGAAGGTTGGCATCTGTCATTGCATTCAGAGCTGTGGCACGAAGAGAGTGAACAGTATATCTTGCAGATATATGGGCATTTTTGCATATGTCAGGCATAAAACAGCTAAATTGTCTCTTTCCAACACATCTTGTTGTGTACCATATTTGACACAATTTGGGATTTTCAAAAGCATTTTTATCAGTGTGACAAAATAATGATTCAGCTTTTGGATTAATGCGTGTGAGGTAGTATTTTACTGACCTGACTTGGCAGTTTTGACCACCAGTTGCATACATTCTCTTGTCAGAATTTTCCTCCTTAGCATTTAAGTCTCCCTGATGATTTTTTTGTATAGTTTGATGGGTCAGAATGACATATTCAGCCCCTGTTTCATCACACCTGATTTCAAGACTGTTGGGTGTTAATTGACTGTGAAATTCTAATCCACGAGTAACATAGTGGATGGACAGATATAACCAAATCCTGTATCTGAGTGTGATAGGGTTATCTTGCATCAGGTACTTATTGATTGCATACATGTCTGATGGAGGAATAATGGGCTTGTGTTGAGTTGATTTTGATAAACCATTCTTTGTGTTAAACTTTAATTTTCCATTTAACATGTCATTTGCTTTTCTTAACTCAGGGTCTGTAACAATATTGATTTGACGACCACATTCAACCTGCATGTAGCGATTAATAGCAGCACAGACATTTTTTAATGTGTTTTTATGGTATTCCTCAGCTTGGGCTTCAGGGAGCATCCTCTTTCTTGTTTCGGTGACCTTGGGGGCTGCTTCGGCATAAAATATGGCTAACATTTAATGGGCCAAATGTGAAAACTCAGCTGACTTCAGATCAATCTCAATATTCTTCTCTTTGCACCATTCTGAAATTCATGTTTTTCAGCTTGGTAGTATCTAATTTTTTAACATTTAAAATATTTAGATCTTTGGGAAGAATCATTCATGCATATCTTCTCTTCATTTTTTTATTATTAGTTACTATTATATAAAAGATTGGTTACATTATTAGGCTGTCACAAGTATTACTTTAAAGATAAAGTACACCTTATTCACTGCAGAGAAAGTTAAGTCTCATTTTTATAAAAAAAAATGGCATGAATGATTTATAATTATTTTTTGTTGTTTCTTTTTGCATAAAAATTAACAAAATAATGCCTTTTCATAACATAATTTAAGAAAATAATAAATAAGAGCAAATTAAGTATCAAGCAACGTTACTTTAAGCTTACATTGATGAACAGTCCAATATACTACTAATTATTATTATTATTATTATTATTATTATTGTTGTTGTTGTTGTTGTTAATTTATTATGATTATTAAATGAATGAATAAATCTACCTGCGAAAGTGTTGTAGCCCCATTGAGTATTTTTCTTCGTAGACTTTGAGTACCGCTGTTCAGATATGTTTAAGAGATCTTCCTCTTTAAGTGATTTGAAGCGTTTTGGTTTGTGGTCATCCTTGTTATCAAATGGGAACGTGACTGGTGTTGGTTCATTCAAACTAAATGGTAACTCAGTTTGTGATTCTTCCACTTCAAAAGGCTCGTCAAAAAGGGATGGGTCAAAATTTTCAATATCTTCCTGCATATAATCTATCTGATAAGACAAAGTTAGCGAAAAATCTCCAAATTCTGACATATCAGTTTCAGCGTTGGATAGCTATAAATACCGTATACTGGTGACCTTGACCTAGCTCACTTTCAAACATTTTTATCCATATTTTTAACAAATTTCCCCAAAGAAAGAATGATTTTATTCATAAAAGATGAGAAATATCGGTTGCTTTAGTCTTTAAGATTTAATTCTTTTTGTTTAAATTGTAAGAATGTTCTTTTCCTTTATTGCTTACTTCGTGTCTGCCTTCACTAGCAGTGTTTATATTATGCTGTACACGTGACTCTATTTATAGAAGTGGGTATTCTTAGAAAAGTAGTTCTCCTTACAGTTCATACAGAAATGAATGCAATTCATTTTGATCACGTGGTAAGAATCTGACCAATGGAAATGTTACTTTCCTGTACCAGCTACTGGCATTGCAATTATTACACAGTGGACAGTAGTATATGGGGTCACCCTAGCGTCAAGTGGACTTACCATGCAAAAACAGTCGATTTCACTCTGGCGTCAAGGGGAATTTAACATGGGAAATTTTAACATGGATGGAACTGTAGAGCGTCAAGGGGAATTGAACATGGAAATTGAACAGGACCGGTACTTTAACGTCAATGGGACTTTAACGTTAAAATATGGGGTTTGCACTTTGTCGTAAATGGAAATTGAACATGGGAATGTCACCTGGATGTCAATGGGAATTGAACTTTGGGTGACGTCATGAGGTTTATAGGGTCAAAACATTTTATAGGGATTTTAATGTATTTGTAAGGACAAAGGGTAGATAGGGACAAACATACAAATACACATTTAAACACACAGAAAAGACGACAGAAATGTTCTAAAACAAACCTCACAGAGAGAATAATGGCTCAAAAAGAAAAGTCTATTGTATGGGTTCAAAACATTTATTCAAGTATATACATGGGCTCTCTGGCCTGTGCTTTGGTCTAAGCACTATCCATTTAATACATAAACATTTCTACATTAAACAAACCTATTTACTAGTTATTTAGTTCTTGGCTCTAGTAAACCTGTTTACATTTAATGTTCATTTATAAGAAAAAGCTAACACAAAACAAGTAACATGCAATCAAATAGGACAAAGTTCATGTTTCTCTCTCTCTACTCGTCTCACACGTTGTTAAAAATCTGGTCAGCTAGCACTTGTGTCCCAGCGTAGATATTTCCCATCACTTAATCCGTTTCATTCATAAATCGGCTGTTATATCCATCGTGCTAGGTACACTTATCAGTAAGCAGATTAAGTGCAGTCATCGTCTTCTTCCCATGGAGGTACAATGTATACCATATGAATGGTTACTTTTCCTTCGTTGATGTCAAATTTTCCTCTCATCGACTGCACGTCTTCAATAGCCCTAAAAAGTTTGGACGAAGTTATTTCTGCAGGTGTGCTAAATCCGAGACATACAGGTGAGTTCAAACTGTCGCGATACATAGATAGGCTCAAACGACCTCGATCTTTGACTTGGCAATGACATTTGAGTTCCTCTAACAGTGAGTCAAGTAGGTCCGTAATGAAACCTGCTACTTCCTCGGCTGAAATGTCAGACGCGAAGTCTCTAAATTTCACCGTGTAGGTGTAAGTTGTCGTTCTAAATTTTCTTGAGGTCACTGTCTGAGTCATTTGGATGCTAAAATACTCATGTAGGTCTACTGAATCCTTTCCCTTCTTGGACGCACTTTGCTGTGACGGTATGGTAGTGAAAGAGGTCAGTGATGTTTGTTCCTTCTCTTTTTTCATCTGCGTAGAGTGATTCATCTTTCTCGTTGCTTGTCCTCGCAATGAAGTGTCGTTCTTGAAAGTCGTCCCATTTTATACTGGGTGATATCAGTATGTCCATAAGGTAAAGTTTTGTGGTCTGGAAGTTTCACTAGCTGCACGTAGTTTGTTATGGCGTTAGTACATAAATAACTAAGATGTGTTACTGCATTGGTGATGTGATAGTGAGGCAAAGAATCACACCCGAGTTTCTCGTTGGACTTGAGTCTTACGCTGTATACTTGCTGTTTGAAGGGATTCATTTTTTCTCAATTGGTCTTAGTAGTGACAATGAACTGTTGGTCTTGGACGTTGTCCTTTTTTATATGCTGACCAATATTGATGTGACCGTACGGCAAAGTAAAGTGGTTGGGAAGTCGCACTCGCTTCTGGTACACGATTTGATAGACTTTTTCCAAGGGTCGACTGACGATGTGGTGAGTGGGTAAACGTACAATCTTGTTCGGCTGGTAGGTGGTCACTTTAAAGTTTGCATCCTCTCCAGACTGCAATGCTTCTTTCAATACGCCAAAGTTGACCACACGACTGGTACGATAATTCAGAGTCAATCCTTTCACTTTACACTCTGTGTGCACTTCTCCTTGTGGGTCCCGGTATTCGTAGCCGTAATTTTTAGGACCGCCACTCGCGAAACTTGTCGTCAGGATGTTCGTCTGTCCAGGCTCCTAAACGGTCTCCTTCGATGTTAGGGTGTTGCTGACCCGGTCGATCGATGTAGATGCAACTGTCCGTGTCAAAGTACAGGACGCGATCCCCTAACAGTTCTAAAGCTTCGTACAATTTTAAGCGAGCATGAGCTGTCACGTAAGCCGCAATGATGACATTTCCAAAAGGGTCGTCTTGTACAAAGTCCAGATCTTCTTCGTAATTGACCAAGATTAAATTCTCTCGAACGACGTCCACGTGTTTCATGTATTTGGTTTTGTCGTGAATCATCTGGAAGTAGCGGGAAGGTTCTGTCAAATATTCCGTCTTGGGTAAACACGGTCGTTGTGCCATTTTACCCCACAAGCAATTTAACATCACTTTGGCAAACGATCGCCTGCCTTCGTTTTTCTCGGTGTGGTCTAAAGTGATGCCTTCTTGTTCCCGGTATTTCTCTTTGAATTTTATTTGGTCTTCGGGAGTGTGACACCAGGAAGGATAGCCGCTGGCTTCTTGCTTCAGTTTCAAAAAGGCATCCACGTAGTCGGCGAAAATGCCTTTCTGAGTAGGGTCACCCTTGTGGTATTGTTGTGTCTTGGGAAAGTGGCAAATTTCGTACACTTCTATCAGTTGGTATCCCATGTCCATAGCTTTGAACAATTCTACGCTGACCCAGGTTCCCGTCAAGGCCCGTTCTTCCTGGGTGTGCTGACAAGGCTGATCTTGGTTGCACGTTTCGGCACAAGTACGGCACAAGGGAAACATCAGTTTGCCTTGACAATGGTGAGGTAAGACGGGATGGTATAGGTTCGTGGGAGGCAAAACTTTGCACTTGATCAAGCCGTCGTATTGTCGAATGTTGACCAGGTCGATGTGTTCCGTTAGCAATCGCGGGTGCCTGTAGGAAAGTGACAATATTTGCACACGTAGGGATACAGCGAACACACATCCAAGTATTTGATTTCTTCTCCTTTCTCTTCGTCGGCTTGGTACAGCAAACAGGTGGCATTGGTCCTTCCTCCGTACAAACTATCCCTCGGGTTCAGGGGGTCCATCAGCTTGTAACTTTCCACGACACGTTTAAACTCGGGATCGATTTTCAAACGGTGATCGTATTCGTGTTCCCACATTTCCACCACTTGGTATCCTTGCTGTTCTAACTTCAAGCGTCGCTGACAAGTGTCCTGGTACAGGTCTTCCATGGTCCGTTGTAAAACCTGATTTTTAGTGTCACGGTCAGGGTAGCAGACGGGACATCCGTGAAATAAGCAACCGTTAAACTCATACACGATCTTGGGGTTTTTTAAGTCCCAGCCATCGACCGAATACGTTCCGATGGTCCTTTCGCCTCCTCCGTTGCGGGCATGCTGAATCCATTTGCCTTCCTTGTCGCACAAGTAATGTAACCAGCGTAGGGCTTTGACCGAGTATTGACGCTTGACATAGTTGGTCGTTTGAGGACTGATGACAACCACGGTCTTTTGAGGCATGAATCGTTGGCGGTACACTAAGGAACACGCTTTGGCAATGGTGCAAGCTTCTTTCAAAGGATCGACCCCTCCGTGTTCCATGAACAGTTCTCGAAATTTTCCACAGCAACGTCGTAAAATGTCCACGTCGGAACGACAATACTTTAACATTTCTTCCTGAAAGTCGAAGGGGTCAGAGGCATGAGCCCGGTACCAAGCGTAGAAATCTTCTCGTTGTTTGGTACGCATGTTGTCGGGGTCGTAATAGTGAGCCTCAGGCAAATGGGGTAGAACGGCATGTTGATTGGCTTCCGTATTGAAAAAGTGTGGAAAGTACCCTTTAGCCATTTCTGTCATTCCAAACGTTTTAGGCATTCGACTCAAAGGCATGGCCAAGTAACTCATCGAATCTTTAAACTGCACTTCACTTGCATGAAAATGATTTTGGCTCCGTTCAAAGTGACTTTAGGACGTTCGGTGCCATGTTCCGTATAGTACCTCAAAAGAAACTGTCCATCGTATCCGGAGAAATTGTGAGCCATCACTGTGGCATGGCGATGACAATCTCGGTAACGTGCGATGTCCTCTTTGCTCCATGTCTTGTCGATGGGGTCTAAGACCCATTTGGCAAAATCGTCTAGCGTCTTTGGTCCTCGAAAGATTTTTTCACGCCCTCCAGGAATTTTGCTGCAGTGAGGGCAATAACTGAAGATAGGTTCTTGAATACACTTCTCGCACGCTCGATGAGCCACGCAGAAATTAGGAATGTGAATGCCAGTCTCTTGCATGCATTCGAAATCGAAAAAGATGAAATTGCCTTTCTTCTTGTGACCGTCCTCTTTCTCTGGTGGGGGTTGGTATTTTTGCACGTAACATTGGTGTTCCAAGTCCACGATGTGGTGACAAATGTGACATTTTTTCTTTCCTGAACATACGTGTGCCTTGACACTATTGGTACGTATGCCTTGTCCACACGCGGGGCACAATCTCAGCAGTTGACAAGCGCATTTCTTCTGTGAACCTTGCGTCTTCAAATGTTGTTGGTAACAGGTACGGCTGACAAACGTGCGCAGACAAGTTGAACAAGGCACTGGTTCTTCGCTCAGACAGGGTTGAGAGGCCAAACATCCTGAGCATTTCCATCCACAATGTTTGTGTTGCTCTCGATTATTATAACCATAGTCACATTTCTCACAATAATAAACATATCCCAGGAATCCAGTGATACTGGTAATGGTATCGAAATGTTCATCGTGATGATAAAGGTGAATGTATTTTCCGTCCTTAAAATGTTGGCCTCGAAACAACAGAGGCCCGCGCATTTCTTGAGGGTGCACTTTCAAGGTGTAGCGTGGAGCTAGGGCATCTTGCAATTTTTGCATCTCAGGAATGCCACAGGGTGTGTCTTTGGACAGTCCGGCTTGTTGTAACAGGAGTTCTGCTTCATTTCGTTGTTTGGCTCGGTCGGATTGTTGAATAGTTTTCCAGGTTCTTTTCCATTCTACCGTGTCGTTCTTGTTGGCATAGGTTCGTCCCACCACGATGGCACGGGCTAAACACATCTGGTCATGAGGGTTGTTAATTCGGACGAGACTTGTTTTGGTGTTGCGAAGGTCGTCCACCAATAAGACCTTTTTGCGTCCTGTCCCTTGAGGAAGAGAGACGTGAGCCATTTTCAGTGTGGCTTTACCATCGGTGATGTCAAACTTGTCATTGGATTGTTGCACCTGTTGTATCTTGTCCATGACTTTGGAAGGGGTCAGTTCTGCGGGTCTGCTAAACTCGATCCAAACAGGGGATTTCAAGCTGTCGTGTTGTATGGATAGTGTCAAGCGATCGTCTTCTTTGGGTTGACATTGTCGCTTGAGTGTGGTGAGCAAAGAATCCCACATCTCGGTGATGAACCCTTCTGCTTTCTCCAACGGTACGTCGGACTTGAAATCTTTAAACTTCACCGTGTAGGTGTAAGCCGTGGTTCTAAATTTTCTAGAGGAGCGCTTTTCCGTCTCTCGAATGTGATAGTACTTTTCAGGGTTGACTGGTGAACTTTGGTTTGGAGTAGACTCTCTCTGTCTGGTCGCAGACGTGGAAGGTGTTGGTTCAGGTTCGCTCATGTCTTCTATTTGAGCGAACACTTCTTTTCGTGTGTGAGGCGATACGTCACTTCGCTGCCTCTTACGTTCTTCTTCTCTCTCACTGAAATCGTGCGATCGTTTCATCTCGATTGCTGATTCAGAAATGATTTAACCAAATTCGTTCTTTCCATATATACCCTCTCTACCTCTCGTTGTGACAATGACTTGGTATATTTCACAAGGCAAGTGAAAGCCAAGCATATAGGAACCCAACGACAGCGTTGCGTCTTAAACACCTCATGCATCTTGACGACCCTTCGATTCAAACCCTACCACGAAAGAAAATAGTTGCAAGAAAAGTAAAACAGACAGTTGGTGTCTTCAAGAGAGCTAGAGACGGCACTGTGTCGCTGGGACACGTACGTACGTACTCCAGAAAACTACGCTACTCGACAACGTGAGTGTGCTTGTCAAAATGTTTGAATAAGATTAAAAATGTTTGTCAGTTTCAAAACGCGAACCAGTACTGTGTCCGTTTAATATTTGATGTGGCAAGAAGAAATGGTACAATACGCAACAAAGGGTTTGTACGTTTACACTCCAATCTGTCTGTACTGCAATGGTAACAGCGCTCTTGCGTTGGCATTATTTTGCCACACTACCTTTTAAATAAAACAATGCATCACTCATCATAAACGATTTCATTGGCTATACTTATTTTCTTACCGCTTTCGCTTCGAATTGACTTCAGTACCTTTTCGCACAGCGACAAGATCGGACGTGTATTTTTATTCTGCGTCTGGTCGCTACACTACTTGCCCTGAATTTACAATCAAACAATGTGTTACACATTGTAATTGACTTCATTGGCTAACCGATATTTTACACTTCTGTCTCTGTTGATGTGAGTGTGCTTGTCAAAATGTTTGAGTAAGATTAAAAATGTTTGTTAGTTTCAAAACGCGAACCAGTACTGTGTCCGTTTAATATTTGATGTGGCAAGAAGAAATGGTACAATACGCAACAAAGGGTTTGTATGTTTACACTCCAATCTGTCTGTACTGCAACGGTAACAGCGCTCTTGCGTTGGCATTATTTTGCCACACTACCTTAAAAAAAACCCCAATGCATCACTCATCATAAACGATTTCATTGGCTAAACTTATTTTCTTAACGCTTTCGCTTCGAATTGACTTCAGTACCTTTTTGCACAGCGACAAGATCGGACGTGTTATTTTTTTTATTCTGCGGCTGGTCGCTACACTACTGTCAACAAGCCCTGAATTTACAACCAAACAATGTGTTACACATTGTAAGTGACTTCATTGGCTAACCGATATTTTACAATTCTGTCTCTATTGATGTGAGTGTGCTTGTCGAAATGTTTGAGTAAGATTAAAAATGTTTGTCAGTTTCAAAACGCGAACCAGTACTGTGGCCGTTTAATATTTGACGTGGCAAGAAGAAATGGTACAATACGCAACAAAGGGTTTGTACGTTTACACTCCAATCTGTCTCCACTGCAATGGTAATAGCACACTTGCGTTGGTATTATATTGCCACACTACCTTTAATAAAACCCCAATGCATCACTCATCATAAACGATTTCATTGGCTATACTTATTTTCTTACCGCTTTCGCTTCGAATTGACTTCAGTACCTTTTCGCACAGCGACAAGATCGGACGTGTTTTTTTATTCTGCGGCTGGTCGCTACTCTACTTGCCCTGAATTTACAATTAAACAATGTGTTACACATTGTAAGTGACTTCATTGGTCAGTCGATATTTTCCACCGCCTTAGCTTCAAATTGGTTTCACTTGTTATTCGCACCGTGAGATGATCAGAAACGTTTTTCTGTACCTGACCATTAGTCACTTCACAAACAATAAAACTAAAACACAAATGATCACGCCATGAGCGGCTCATGGAAATTATGTTAGTCATGTTACGAAATATAGCACGACTTGTTTGGATGTACTTTTCTGTGGTCACTCTTTAATTACATGCGTCTTCAGTTCACTCTTGTGATATTTTTTGTAAAGGGTGTATTTTTTCTATGGATGTGATTGTGTTATGTTCTATATGTTCTTTTATGTTTTCAGTGATTTTACTTTATATCTATATTTTAATTTAGATGTATAGACTATGTAGTCTGAAATAAAGAATTCTCATCTTATCTTATGTAAATGGAATGAGTGTTTCTTTGAAACTTTCATAAGGAAAATGTGCCATAAAAACAAAGGTACGTGTCGTCATATTTTTAAAGTAGGAATACATGATCTCTCTCTCTCTCTCATTGTAGTTTTGATTTATACCCTAATGGAATATGTTCCCGTTTGAAGATACCTCTCCAAAATTGTGATCAGTAGTCACCATAATTACGTGAACTGTTCGTCATGTCATTTTTTTCAAAAGTTTACACTCTAAAAAATTGTAGAACGATTTTTTTTCTTCCATCAGTAAATTTTTGTATGAAATAAAAGCTTGAGCTTGCACAATTCTGGTATCTTAACTTTATCCGGTTTTGGAACTGCAATATGTCACGCAATTTTTTTCTTTTAACGTTAGATTTACAGTTTTTCAGAAAAAAGACAATCACACGGCTTTTTTAAGAATGAAACAAATGACATTGCACTGTATAACCCTGCCTATGGTTAACTCTGAATTCTAAAGTCAAAACATGGGTTCAGGAAAAAATGTAACAATGTTCGTCCTATATTCTCTCAGTTTACACTGACAAACATTTTTAATCTTACTCAAACATTTCGACAAGCACACTCACATCAATAGAGACAGAATTGTAAAATATCGGTTAGCCAATGAAGTCACTTACAATGTGTAACACATTGTTTGGTTGTAAATTCAGGGCTTGTTGACAGTAGTGTAGCGACCAGCCGCAGAATAAAAAAAATAACACGTCCGATCTTGTCGCTGTGCAAAAAGGTACTGAAGTCAATTCGAAGCGAAAGCGTTAAGAAAATAAGTTTAGCCAATGAAATCGTTTATGATGAGTGATGCATTGGGGTTTTTTTTTAAGGTAGTGTGGCAAAATAATGCCAACGCAAGAGCGCTGTTACCGTTGCAGTACAGACAGATTGGAGTGTAAACATACAAACCCTTTGTTGCGTATTGTACCATTTCTTCTTGCCACATCAAATATTAAACGGACACAGTACTGGTTCGCGTTTTGAAACTAACAAACATTTTTAATCTTACTCAAACATTTTGACAAGCACACTCACATCAACAGAGACAGAAGTGTAAAATATCGGTTAGCCAATGAAGTCAATTACAATGTGTAACACATTGTTTGGTTGTAAATTCAGGGCAAGTAGTGTAGCGACCAGACGCAGAATAAAAAAACACGTCCGATCTTGTCGCTGTGCGAAAAGGTACTGAAGTCAATTCGAAGCGAAAGCGGTAAGAAAATAAGTATAGCCAATGAAATCGTTTATGATGAGTGATGCATTGTTTTATTTAAAAGGTAGTGTGGCAAAATAATGCCAACGCAAGAGCGCTGTTACCATTGCAGTACAGACAGATTGGAGTGTAAACGTACAAACCCTTTGTTGCGTATTGTACCATTTCTTCTTGCCACATCAAATATTAAACGGACACAGTACTGGTTCGCGTTTTGAAACTGACAAACATTTTTAATCTTATTCAAACATTTTGACAAGCACACTCACGTTGTCGAGTAGCGTAGTTTTCTGGAGTACGTACGTACGTGTCCCAGCGACACAGTGCCGTCTCTAGCTCTCTTGAAGACACCAACTGTCTGTTTTACTTTTCTTGCAACTATTTTCTTTCGTGGTAGGGTTTGAATCGAAGGGTCGTCAAGATGCATGAGGTGTTTAAGACACAACGCTGTCGTTGGGTTCCTATATGCTTGGCTTTCACTTGCCTTGTGAAATATACCAAGTCATTGTCACAACGAGAGGTAGAGAGGGTATATATGGAAAGAATGAATTTGGTTAAATCATTTCTGAATCAGCAATCGAGATGAAACGATCGCACGATTTCAGTGAGAGAGAAGAAGAACGTAAGAGGCAGCGAAGTGACGTATCGCCTCACACACGAAAAGAAGTGTTCGCTCAAATAGAAGACATGAGCGAACCTGAACCAACACCTTCCACGTCTGCGACCAGACAGAGAGAGTCTACTCCAAACCAAAGTTCACCAGTCAACCCTGAAAAGTACTATCACATTCGAGAGACGGAAAAGCGCTCCTCTAGAAAATTTAGAACCACGGCTTACACCTACACGGTGAAGTTTAAAGATTTCAAGTCCGACGTACCGTTGGAGAAAGCAGAAGGGTTCATCACCGAGATGTGGGATTCTTTGCTCACCACACTCAAGCGACAATGTCAACCCAAAGAAGACGATCGCTTGACACTATCCATACAACACGACAGCTTGAAATCTCCTGTTTGGATCGAGTTTAGCAGACCCGCAGAACTGACCCCTTCCAAAGTCATGGACAAGATACAACAGGTGCAACAATCCAATGACAAGTTTGACATCACCGATGGTAAAGCCACACTGAAAATGGCTCACGTCTCTCTTCCTCAAGGGACAGGACGCAAAAAGGTCTTATTGGTGGACGACCTTCGCAACACCAAAACAAGTCTCGTCCGAATTAACAACCCTCATGACCAGATGTGTTTAGCCCGTGCCATCGTGGTGGGACGAACCTATGCCAACAAGAACGACACGGTAGAATGGAAAAGAACCTGGAAAACTATTCAACAATCCGACCGAGCCAAACAACGAAATGAAGCAGAACTCCTGTTACAACAAGCCGGACTGTCCAAAGACACACCCTGTGGCATTCCTGAGATGCAAAAATTGCAAGATGCCCTAGCTCCACGCTACACCTTGAAAGTGCACCCTCAAGAAATGCGCGGGCCTCTGTTGTTTCGAGGCCAACATTTTAAGGACGGAAAATACATTCACCTTTATCATCACGATGAACATTTCGATACCATTACCAGTATCACTGGATTCCTGGGATATGTTTATTATTGTGAGAAATGTGACTATGGTTATAATAATCGAGAGCAACACAAACATTGTGGATGGAAATGCTCAGGATGTTTGGCCTCTCAACCCTGTCTGAGCGAAGAACCAGTGCCTTGTTCAACTTGTCTGCGCACGTTTGTCAGCCGTACCTGTTACCAACAACATTTGAAGACGCAAGGTTCACAGAAGAAATGCGCTTGTCAACTGCTGAGATTGTGCCCCGCGTGTGGACAAGGCATACGTACCAATAGTGTCAAGGCACACGTATGTTCAGGAAAGAAAAAATGTCACATTTGTCACCACATCGTGGACTTGGAACACCAATGTTACGTGCAAAAATACCAACCCCCACCAGAGAAAGAGGACGGTCACAAGAAGAAAGGCAATTTCATCTTTTTCGATTTCGAATGCATGCAAGAGACTGGCATTCACATTCCTAATTTCTGCGTGGCTCATCGAGCGTGCGAGAAGTGTATTCAAGAACCTATCTTCAGTTATTGCCCTCACTGCAGCAAAATTCCTGGAGGGCGTGAAAAAATCTTTCGAGGACCAAAGACGCTAGACGATTTTGCCAAATGGGTCTTAGACCCCATCGACAAGACATGGAGCAAAGAGGACATCGCACGTTACCGAGATTGTCATCGCCATGCCACAGTGATGGCTCACAATTTCTCCGGATACGATGGACAGTTTCTTTTGAGGTACTATACGGAACATGGCACCGAACGTCCTAAAGTCACTTTGAACGGAGCCAAAATCATTTTCATGCAAGTGAAGTGCAGTTTAAAGATTCGATGAGTTACTTGGCCATGCCTTTGAGTCGAATGCCTAAAACGTTTGGAATGACAGAAATGGCTAAAGGGTACTTTCCACACTTTTTCAATACGGAAGCCAATCAACATGCCGTTCTACCCCATTTGCCTGAGGCTCACTATTACGACCCCGACAACATGCGTACCGAACAACGAGAAGATTTCTACGCTTGGTACCAGGCTCATGCCTCTGACCCCTTCGACTTTCAGGAAGAAATGTTAAAGTATTGTCGTTCCGACGTGGACATTTTACGACGTTGCTGTGGAAAATTTCGAGAACTGTTCATGGAACACGGAGGGGTCGATCCTTTGAAAGAAGCTTGCACCATTGCCAAAGCGTGTTCCTTAGTGTACCGCCAACGATTCATGCCTCAAAAGACCGTGGCTGTCATCAGTCCTCAAACGACCAACTATGTCAAGCGTCAATACTCGGTCAAAGCCCTACGCTGGTTACATTACTTGTGCGACAAGGAAGGCAAATGGATTCAGCATGCCCGCAACGGAGGAGGCGAAAGGACCATCGGAACGTATTCGGTCGATGGCTGGGACTTAAAAAACCCCAAGATCGTGTATGAGTTTAACGGTTGCTTATTTCACGGATGTCCCGTCTGCTACCCTGACCGTGACACTAAAAATCAGTTTTTACAACGGACCATGGAAGACCTGTACCAGGACACTTGTCAGCGACGCTTGAAGTTAGAACAGCAAGGATACCAAGTGGTGGAAATGTGGGAACACGAATACGATCACCGTTTGAAAATCGATCCCGAGTTTAAACGTGTCGTGGAAAGTTACAAGCTGATGGACCCCCTGAACCCGAGGGATAGTTTGTACGGAGGAAGGACCAATGCCACCTGTTTGCTGTACCAAGCCGACGAAGAGAAAGGAGAAGAAATCAAATACTTGGATGTGTGTTCGCTGTATCCCTACGTGTGCAAATATTGTCACTTTCCTACAGGGCACCCGCGATTGCTGACGGAA
The DNA here is from genome assembly GCA_028554795.2 of Sinohyriopsis cumingii. NCBI lineage: Eukaryota > Metazoa > Mollusca > Bivalvia > Unionida > Unionidae > Sinohyriopsis > Sinohyriopsis cumingii. The sequence goes on from CM068824.1 coordinate 94,598,721, forward strand.
CACATCGACCTGGTCAACATTCGACAATACGAAGGCTTGATCAAGTGCATAGTTTTGCCTCCCACGAACCTATACCATCCCGTCTTACCTCACCATTGTCAAGGCAAACTGATGTTTCCCTTGTGCCGTACTTGTGCCAAAACGTGCAACCAAGATCAGCCTTGTCAGCACACCCAGGAAGAACGGGCCTTGACGGGAACCTGGGTCAGCGTAGAATTGTTCAAAGCTATGGACATGGGATACCAACTGTTAGAAGTGTACGAAATTTGCCACTTTCCCAAGACACAACAATACCACAAGGGTGACCCTACTCAGAAAGGCATTTTCGCCGACTACGTGGATGCCTTTTTGAAACTGAAGCAAGAAGCCAGTGGCTATCCTTCCTGGTGTCACACTCCCGAAGACCAAATAAAATTCAAAGAGAAATACCGGGAACAAGAAGGCATCACTTTAGACCACATCGAGAAAAACGAAGGCAGGCGATCGTTTGCCAAAGTGATGTTAAATTGCTTGTGGGGTAAAATGGCACAACGACCGTGTTTACCCAAGACGGAATATTTGACAGAACCTTCCCGCTACTTCCAGATGATTCACGACAAAACCAAATATATGAAACACGTGGACGTCGTTCGAGAGAATTTAATCTTGGTCAATTACGAAGAAGATCTGGACTTTGTACAAGACGACCCTTTTGGAAATGTCATCATTGCGGCTTACGTGACAGCTCATGCTCGCTTAAAATTGTACGAAGCTTTAGAACTGTTAGGGGATCGCGTCCTGTACTTTGACACGGACAGTTGCATCTACATCGATCGACCGGGTCAGCAACACCCTAACATCGAAGGAGACCGTTTAGGAGCCTGGACAGACGAACATCCTGACGACAAGATTCTAAGTTTCGCGAGTGGCGGTCCAAAAAATTACGGCTACGAATACCGGGACCCACAAGGAGAAGTGCACACAGAGTGTAAAGTGAAAGGATTGACTCTGAATTATCGTACCAGTCGTGTGGTCAACTTTGGCGTATTGAAAGAAGCATTGCAGTCTGGAGAGGATGCAAACTTTAAAGTGACCACCTACCAGCCGAACAAGATTGTACGTTTACCCACTCACCACATCGTCAGTCGACCCTTGGAAAAAGTCTATCAAATCGTGTACCAGAAGCGAGTGCGACTTCCAAACCACTTTACTTTGCCGTACGGTCACATCAATATTGGTCAGCATATAAAAAAGGACAACGTCCAAGACCAACAGTTCATTGTCACTACTAAGACCAATTGAGAAAAAATGAATCCCTTCAAACAGCAAGTATACAGCGTAAGACTCAAGTCCAACGAGAAACTCGGGTGTGATTCTTTGCCTCACTATCACATCACCAATGCAGTAACACATCTTAGTTATTTATGTACTAACGCCATAACAAACTACGTGCAGCTAGTGAAACTTCCAGACCACAAAACTTTACCTTATGGACATACTGATATCACCCAGTATAAAATGGGACGACTTTCAAGAACGACACTTCATTGCGAGGACAAGCAACGAGAAAGATGAATCACTCTACGCAGATGAAAAAAGAGAAGGAACAAACATCACTGACCTCTTTCACTACCATACCGTCACAGCAAAGTGCGTCCAAGAAGGGAAAGGATTCAGTAGACCTACATGAGTATTTTAGCATCCAAATGACTCAGACAGTGACCTCAAGAAAATTTAGAACGACAACTTACACCTACACGGTGAAATTTAGAGACTTCGCGTCTGACATTTCAGCCGAGGAAGTAGCAGGTTTCATTACGGACCTACTTGACTCACTGTTAGAGGAACTCAAATGTCATTGCCAAGTCAAAGATCGAGGTCGTTTGAGCCTATCTATGTATCGCGACAGTTTGAACTCACCTGTATGTCTCGGATTTAGCACACCTGCAGAAATAACTTCGTCCAAACTTTTTAGGGCTATTGAAGACGTGCAGTCGATGAGAGGAAAATTTGACATCAACGAAGGAAAAGTAACCATTCATATGGTATACATTGTACCTCCATGGGAAGAAGACGATGACTGCACTTGATCTGCTTATTCTTAAGTGTACCTAGCACGATGGATATAACAACCGATTTATGAATGAAACGGATTAAGTGATGGGAAATATCTACGCTGGGACACAAGTGCTAGCTGACCAGATTTTTAACAACGTGTGAGACGAGTAGAGAGAGAGAAACATGAACTTTGTCCTATTTGATTGCATGTTACTTGTTTTGTGTTAGCTTTTTCTTATAAATGAACATTAAATGTAAACAGGTTTACTAGAGCCAAGAACTAAATAACTAGTAAATAGGTTTGTTTAATGTAGAAATGTTTATGTATTAATGGATAGTGCTTAGACCAAAGCACAGGCCAGAGAGCCCATGTATATACTTGAATAAATGTTTTGAACCCATACAATAGACTTTTCTTTTTTGAGCCATTATTCTCTCTGTGAGGTTTGTTTTAGAACATTTCTGTCGTCTTTTCTGTGTGTTTAAATGTGTATTTGTATGTTTGTCCCTATCTACCCTTTGTCCTTACAAATACATTAAAATCCCTATAAAATGTTTTGACCCTATAAACCTCATGACGTCACCCAAAGTTCAATTCCCATTGACATCCAGGTGACATTCCCATGTTCAATTTCCATTTACGACAAAGTGCAAACCCCATATTTTAACGTTAAAGTCCCATTGACGTTAAAGTACCGGTCCTGTTCAATTTCCATGTTCAATTCCCCTTGACGCTCTACAGTTCCATCCATGTTAAAATTTCCCATGTTAAATTCCCCTTGACGCCAGAGTGAATCGACTGTTTTTGCATGGTAAGTCCACTTGACGGTAGGGTGACCCCATATACTACTGTGGACATTCAGGCGATAACTCTGACCATGCGCCGTCTCACTGCAACCTCTCCTGTCAACCATACATTGTGCATGTATTTGAAGTAGAGGCTTTGGATTTTTAGGGAGCGGATTTTTACCCAGTGCCCCCATGATCTGTTCCAGTTCACATGTATATTTTTTGTTCTATTTTACTTTTATTTTTCGATGTAATCTCCTCCCTTATCCATTTGTATGTTAATTTGTCACTTAGACCCTGTAGTTCTTTTTTGTCTCTATACTTTTGTAGCATTTCTTTTATGCTTCTAAATTTTCTGGGTATTTCTCGTTTTCTTGTAAGTTTGTTATTATTATAAATATCTAATCTGTTTCTTAAAGTAAACCCAAACCAATAAATATAAAACCCTTCCCATGGTGCCTTGGGTTCTGACTGTATTTTTTAAACCTATTTAAAAGATTGGAACATTTTAATAAAATGGGACTATGTAGCGCTAAAAAAAAAAACTTTCCCTGGCCCTATACAGAGTTTCTTTATTAATTTAGTGTGTTTTAAAATCCCAAATATAGTCTACTGTCTTGTTATCAATTTTACTTAGTGTAGTATTACTAATATCTATAAATTTTAAAATATAATTCATATAGACATACATGTAGTTTTTGGCCACTTGGGCCCGTTCCATGGGGCATAATGGCGTTATTGCCCAGGTTGTCACATTTTCAGCAATTTTCTCTTTTATTTTCTAACAGTTTTCTTTTTCGTTCCCTGCTCCAAAGTAGACTCCTAGCGCTTTAACTTTTTCTCTGATTAAATGGGGAGGTAATCCTGAGTGGTTTCCCCTCCGGCTGCCTATTTTTAGGATTTAAGTTTTGTCATGGTTGATTTGGGATCCTGACGCTTTCCCAAACTTTTCAAATTCTTTTATCAGATGTTTAAAAGAATTTGGATCCTTTATAAAGTTGGTGCAATCATCCGCATGTTGAAGCATTTTTACCTCATTTTTTATATTTGGAACCTTTATACCTTCAATATTTGTATTAAGTTTTGTACTTATGCTTAGAATTTCGATTACGTATAATAGCATAGATAGTGGTCAACCTTGCCTCACCGATCTTTTAATTTCAAATTTACCTGTCTTTGCTCCATTTACCTGTACTCTTGAAGATATTTTATTATACAGGATTTTGGTCCATTTCTGGAAGTTTTTTCCAAATCCAAATTTCTCTAGCACTTTTTGTATGTAGTTTTTTTCCAATCTGTCGAAAACTTTTTCTTGATCGAAAAGCACCATGGCACCTTTCTGGCCGGTTTCATTTATATATTCTATGATTGTTTTGATACTCAGTATGTTATTTTGTATGTCCCTACCTTTCGCTCCAAATTATTGGTTTTCATTTATAATTGTTCCCATTCCCTTTTGATTCTTTTTGTCAGTATTTTACTTAAAATTTTATAGTCCATATTTAGGAGGGAGATGGGCCTCCAGTTCCTTAGATCTGCCCTGTCTCCTTTCCCTTTGTATATTAATATTATGATCCCTTCCCTCATACTTTCTGTCACTGTTTCATTTCTAAGCAAGATGTTATTATATAACCATTCTAGTATTGGCGACAACTCACCACAGAATTTCATGTAGAAATATGGGGTGAGTCCATCTCCACCTGGGGATTTCCCTTTAGTGAAGGTTTGTATGCTTTCCTTGATTTCCTCTTCCGAGACGAAATCATCACATAAGTCTTTATGTTCTGTTGATATCGTCTCGCATTCAATATCCTGAAGATATTCCGCTATTGTACCATCTTCGATTTCCTGCGATGTGTATAGTTGGCTATAGAACTTTTTTATGTGTTATAAAATTTCGTCTTTGTCTACTGTTTTCTTATTCCCATTTAATTTAAGACTGTCAAAAGTTTTTTCCCCCTCTCCTTATTTCTTCCCGTTTGTACAAACCTTCCACTTTTTTTATATATATTTTAGTGTATTTACCTGCCATTATTTCTCTACCTCTCCTTCGCTCATTTATTATTTCATTCAGTTTGTCTTTTAATTGTTTGTCTACTTCCTCTGTGTTGTTCTTCATAAGTTGGAATTCTATTGCTTCTTTTTCCGTTTTTAGTTTGTTACTTCTTATTTGAGAAAATTTTATGGCTATATTTTTTATCTTTATTTTAAGTTGATCCCATTCCTTAATTATATCTAAATTTCCTTTATTTACAAAATTATTTATTTCTTTTTTATTTCCTTAACAAATTCTATATCCTCTAGTATTTTGTTATTTAGTTTCCAGCTTCCTTTACCCCACTTACTTTCTGACTTTAGTTCTACTTTCAAATATATAAGCTTATGGTCTGATATTTTAAAATCCGTAATACCCGCTTCTCTGTATTTTTGTTCATCATAATTTGTACATAAAAATTTGTCTAGACGACTTCCCTTGTTTGTTTTATAGTCATACGTATATTGTTGTCTCGGCATATTAAAAACCCTATAAACATCTGTAAGTTTGTGGTTACGCATTAAATTAATCATTTCTGGCTTAAACCTCTTGTCGTTTGTTGTTAATTCACCCGCCCTGTCAATATTTTCCCCCACCCAATTGAAATCTCCCCCTAGTATAACGTTTTCCATCGTGCATTTTTCTAGATACTTATTTAGTTTTCCAATGAATTCTTGTTTGTGGTGTTTGCTCGCAGGCATATATTAATTAATGAAGTGTGTATTTTCAATGACTGTGTGTAATAATCTGCCTTTAAAGTATTTCCCTTCCTCCCTCCTTTCCCATTTTATTCCTCTTCTGTTCTTTATTAAAGTGGCCACTCCACCTTTTACATCTTTTCCTTCAAAATCATTTGTTACTAATACACCACTTAGTCTATCTTCACATAAGGCATTTAGTGCATTATTGAATCCATTATGTGTTTCCTGTATCAGTAATAGGTCATAAGTCAAATCTTTATCAAATTTAAGAATTTTATCTTTATTGACGCCATTTACATTTATCGACAAAACTTGGAAGTTTTTTCCCTCCATTTTTTGTCGTCTCCAGGTTGCCGCTTTGATGGTTAATAATAAATGCCTCTGTTTTTACTCTCTTTCTTTTCTTTAAATATTGTTCTATCTTATATTTCCTTTAATCGGTTTGTGAAATTATTGCGTAGCTGCTCTTTGGGGGCACTGGTTTCCCCCTCCCCCAGAAATGCTGCTTAGAGGGGTTGTAGTAATTCCTAGCGTTTTAGTTCCGTCTACTGTGTTTTCCTGTGCAGTTCCCAATGTATCATATTTTTTTGTGTCCTGTGAATCCTGTGTGCCACTTTCGTTTTCAGTCCCCGTTTCAAATCTATCGTCGTCATCGTCATCGTCATCGCCATCATTCCCATTTTCACTTTCTATTTCGCTTGTCATCTCACAGTCATCCTCATTTCCTTCCACTCTTTTCTTTTTGAGTTGAGTTTTTGGCACCTTGGTTTCATTTGGTTCTGTACTCAAGGTGTCTTTTGCTGTCATCTTCTATCTCTTTCTCTTGGGGTGAATCCTGGCCCGAGTCTGCTTTCCGTTTTTTTTTCTGTTTCTTCTTGGTAGTGGGGTAGACGTTAGAGGTTTTATGCCTATTAGGTCATTGACCCCCTTTTCTGTTAGGCTTTCAGGGCCCTCTTGTCCTTCCTCCTCCATTAGCCCCTCGAATCTGTTTCTAAGTAGTAAGGGGTCTCTTGCAGGAGTTTTCAATTTTCCCGTTTTGTTTGGGCTATCCTAGTTGCCCCATTCAGGTTTGTTTTGTGTATTTTCTCCGATTTCTGATATGTCGACTGCTGGTAGCTAGTTAATTACTTCTTCTTCCTCATTGTTATTTTTCATGTTGTTTTTGTTGCTTGTCTTATCAGGGCGCATACTTGGTCTTGTACGTCCCAGTTTTGGTAGTTTGGCATTGCAACGGCTTTACTTGCATATGTTTCTTTCTGTGCTGTGGGCTTTGTTGGTAGTAGGGGGCACTCCCTGGGACCATGGCCCGTTTGTATACAACTTGGGCACTTTCTATCGTGTTCAGCGCCCTTGTACCAGCTTTTGATTCGAAATCCAAGGACGTAGAAATATATTGGCATTTTTCTGGCTTCTTCTTTAGTCATGTAGAGTATTCTACCCCCGGATTTTATTGGAGCGAAGACCCATACTGTTGCCATTTTGTACGTGATCACCTTTTATATGGAACTTTGTTTCAACTTTTCTCACTACTTCTTCTGTTGATACTTCTAGTGGGAGTCCTATAATATGAATTTCGATAGCCCTAGGCTCTATTTCACGCACAAAGGGTTCAGTCGGTCCTACTGTTGCTGTCACCCCTTTAATGTCGATTGTCGCCATGTTTAGAAGGGGGGTTGGCTGTTTAGGATAAATTACATATTTATTGATACCTGCATTTTGTACCCCATCAATTTTCCCTAAATCCAGTCCCAGCGTATTTAGCGCCATGAGGATCTCACCTTGCCTTGGCACATTGACAATATTGCCGAAATCCAGTGACTGCCACCGTTCCGGGTGATACACTACTATCCTCCTATCTTCCACCCTAGTGTGAAAGTACTGTTTAAGTTTGGACCCCTAGGACCTTTTGTGGCGGGTATTGTTTCCGTCACCTCTGGCTCCATTCTAAGCTTTTGAACTATATTCACAAATGTAGGGTCCCACACCACTAATAGAATTCTCTATCTATAGAGGTCTGTGATACTTCACGCCCTATTGAGTTTGTAGAGTTTGCACTAGTCCTTTACCAAAACAATTACATGTACGCCCACGATGGAGTAAAGGTCATAAATGGCATAAAGCAAAAATACAAGATTTTACCAAAGGTGCAAATTTCCTATACAAGGAATTAATGAAATTGGCAAAGTGGGAAAAAAAGTAAACCAGTAATCTCAAAGTGGAGTAAAGGCCATTGAAACAAAAATGCAAAAATTGAATGTTCACAAATTTCAAATTTGTGCGTCGTTTCCCAATTGGGACACGAAACACAACAAAACACAGATGAAAATAAATTACAAAAATTGAATAAGGTGGAGCTAATTACTTGTACTCCCAGAGGGGAGTAAAGGTCATTGATTCACAATGACAGATGGAAAAATTAAGGGTTTTCAGCCTAATTTTGCTCCCCTTTGCTCCCACTTGCTTGTTTAGGCGGCATTGTTCTGTGATGTGCTGTACTGTACTACTGATATGCTTACCACAACAAAAATAGTCAGGTAATAATGGACATGAAATTCGCTTCGCCGTTCATCATGTATTAAATACAAAATAGTTAACGAAAAGAAGCCGCTACATTGAGCATTGTTGAGTTTGAAATCAATGTCAATGGAATTATTGTCTAGCTTCTTAAATATGCATATTTCTATCTTTAGATTATGTTATCGCTTAAAAATAACCGTACCAAAAAGGTGTAATATGCAGTGAACATCAACAATGCTTTTTGCATGGTAACACATTGTAAAAACTTCGAGGTCAGTCACAGTGATCATACCTCGAATACATTTCGATCGATTACCTTCGGATCATTTCGGGTACTTACGAAATTAAGATCGAACTATTTGTTTTTCATTTGTAACCTATTGGTCAACACAACAGCCAAAGCAATCAGAGAAACAGACTAGATGATCCCTGGCAGAGAAATTTACGGCTAACAGAATGTATGATTTTTTTGTAAATTACTGCGCCGACAGACATCTGGGGAAAATTTTTGTCTACCAGGAATAACTGATGTAGTTCGGAATCGGTCGAAAGGTATGCATATTGCTGAAAGATTTTTCGTTGTTTGTTTTGCGATAAATGTTTCGTATTGTAAATTCAAATCTGATGAGTACATTTTTTAAACGGATAAAAACACAGTTTATAATGTCACGGTATTGATTTCGGAACCCTTAAGAAGAAATTGCGGAAAAAAATTGTAAATAATGTAAGTTTCATTAAAAGTACTGAAATTCATCTGTTTCTCGGAGCTGTTGATCACAGCACCACCCGCGGCCATTGCAGGGATGAGAAAATAAAAGTACGATCACAGGAAATGGTAACAATATATAAAAATAAATGATTTTATTATAACTCCATATTTTCTTCTCCTTAACATCTATGTATGTTTTTTGTTAATGCTCCTTGTTCAAAACAACAATGCAGTTTTCTACCATTCTCAAAATCACCCAAACTGCATGAAATTGCATTCATAACAGGTTTAGAAAAGTTGAATACTATTTTCTTTGTAAAATTACGTAAATGTTAATGCACCAATATATAGATAGATAGATAGAGTAATATATAGATAGATTGATAAATGGTTCATTAATGAGCTTGTATAGCGAAAAGAAAATGAGAAATGGGCGGAGATAAGAAATCACCTGATTTTATTAATTTAACAGTCGACAACCAACAGGTTTAACCAACTGTGTAATTCATTGTCATTATAGAAAAATAAAGGTGTAAAAGGTATAAAATAATGGGTATAAAAGCGTATTAGGCAATTTGATATTTTTGGTCATTGCTATGCGTAATATGTATACTTATATTTAGATAAGCTTGAAGTATTTTCTTTACTTGCAGCAAAGCGTTGCATTAATTTCAAGAAAAGATCAGAAAATTACAGCAGAGACTACATGCTATCACGTAATATCAACGAAATGAAATGGCTGCTCAGAAATGCATGAAGCTCCCAAAATGATGTCAAGACGCTTCTGTACATGCATACTTTTTTCACACTTCACATACGGGTATGATGTCACTCACATCATCTGATGATCGTCTTTTTAAATCTTATCGATTTGATACAGCGTCCAGAAAATAAATCAGCTTTCAGAGAGAAATGACATACTAATTTATATAAATGTCTATATCGAGAAGCTTGGGCGGTAGAGTGACAGTTTAAGGATACGTCATAAATAATGTCAGACGTGGCTAATTTGCTTGACTTGTTTACATCAATTGAATCAAAATGACAAATGACAAATGAACGTGCTTTGCGTTTTGAGAAGGAACACAATTATACAAAGGGAGATTGTTTCCTCGAACACATTTCCACTCATCTTCATTTTAATATATCATCCTAACTTAAATCGAAATCTAGACATACAATACTTCACCAATGTTTTAGTGTATTAGATATATTAGACATAGTACCTTCATAGGATGAAATGAATAGAATTGTCTTTATTTCTTCCATCATCTACATATTAAAAACGAACACAAAGTTATGAAATGGTGCAAGAAGAGAAATGTGTTTAATTACAGAACTGCAATCCACGATTGCTTGAAAATATCAAGACATACGTAGTAAAATAATTTGTGTTTTACTTTCATTGTATGATTGCTTATTGTTACAATAATAACTTAAAGACAATTATCTTCTCCATTAATAATTAATTTAAGGCCGCCAACTCAAAGTACAAACAAGAAAACCTATACAATAATAATTCCTTAGGTCGTCGGCTATAGTCGTACGATTATTCTCAGAGTCATATTAATGATAATGAAATGTTCCATTTCTGATAGCAAGAACACAGGTGTTTTTATAAAGCAAAACGGATTTTCTCTGTCAGCTCAGAATAAAAAGGCATTCAATGACGTGTTTATCCTCCACTGATTATAATCAATTTCTGTCTTATTTTGAAGGTGAATGAACACAACAAATATATGCATTGTTCTGTTTGCGATCTCAGAAAATTAAAGAATTAACGGTTCGTCATCAAACTGGAACACTTTTGTCAAAGGAACTGTCTCCTACTTAGCCGAGGGTGAAATTAACACCATCGTAAATAAATAAGATGTTTGCAAAATTACAGTTTTCACCATATCTCAGTAAAACAGTACGTTTTATTAATGCTTTACAATAGTGCCTGAGCTAGTTCAATTTGTACAAATAAGCTGGATTAATACATAGTTAGTTGCATACAACGTTTCGCGACTGTTATTTTGATTTTTATTGAAACACGAACTATCCCCCAGAGACATTGAATCATCTTGGCCTTGTAAAATACAAACTAACTTGCTACCATAGTGCTCATATCTAGAAATAACAGTACTCCTATAGAGAAACCACATTGCTTCTATACAGAGACCACACTGCTCCAATAAAGAAATCACAGTGCTCATATAGGGCAATCACTCTGCTGTTATAGAGAAAACATTTCTGCTATGCAGGAACCACAGTGCTCCTATAGAGAAATGACAGTGTAGAGAGAGAGAGAGAGAGAGATATTAAATATGACAATATTGTGGATCAATAGTGTGACGTAGTTTCTCAGTGACTGGTGTAATTTGGAAGTTTCGAGAATAATTCTTTGGTTTCCCATTTTTTGCTTGAATATTCTTAGTTGGTCAAAAATCGATGTAACGTTTATAAGTAAAATTTAGACATTCAGTTTCATTCCTATTTCTGGAGTGATTCACACTTTTGATGTTCTTCATGTAAATCTGCAGACGTGTTTTATATTGCACTTCGATATTTTTCAAGAGGAAAAACATTTGTTTGGGCTGTTTAGTGGTGATAGAAAGTGCTCATTTTTTGGACTATAATAATATTTTTCTGGAACTGATACGTTTCCGGTATTGGAAATTTTAAGGGACTTTAAATTCGTTTAGGTCTGTCATATACCTTCATAAAGACTAATTATGATTCACTGCATTATATTGTAAGTTCCTCTTATATTTTCCAGTTATCAATTTAATAATCAAATTGTTCATTAAGTTTTACAAAACTTGTTGGTTTTGCTTCATTTCTGTTACTTATATGTGTGACCTTGGAGTCGCAACAAATGAAATTGATAAAGATTCTAGATACATTGGAGAAAAAAAAGACACCAATGCAGGTCGGGATAGACTATAGAAAGATGTGCCCAAGTCGAGGTACATCTCTCACCGTATAAACCGTTTCGTGTATAGAGTTATATATACCTACATCAGAGTGGGTCAAGCCAAGGTCAGTCATAAACGTAAAGAATTTTAACAGATATTTTGAATGGGCAATTTTGTCAGCGTTAAATCCGGCTAGTGACAACCAAGACATGCCTTGAAAATACCGGCAGCACTGGGTGAACCCAGCTTTGGTAATATGGAATTTCCTGTGCAGGTTAGTAAACAAATTTGTAACTCACCGATAAAGGTTTTTAACCGCATGCAGTATATTCACATCATTATGGACAAAGCCAGATTGATTTGTTGTTGCTGAGTTAAATGAACATAGCAGAGTCGGGATCGCACTATGTATAGAAGAATAATCTTGCTCGGGTGCTTATCCAACATAGCAAGCACGAGTATAAGGACGTTCTGTGCCGACGTTGCACACGTGCATATCCAAAAACTCCTTACCCGCTATGGATTTTAGTGTGGTATTATCATTGAAAAGCTACAGGGGACAATAATATCAGAACTAGGCACAAACATTCTAAACTTTTCACGGCAGTGCAACGAAAGATGAAGGTTTCGTATATCATCTATGCGGACCTTGAAGTCTCAAAGTTCCAGAGAAAATCACTTCTTTCAAAGACGCGAAAGCCTCGAACGAAACAACACAAATCGGTGACCTACAACCATGCGGACTTTGTAACATTTTAGTTACGTGTGACGGGCAAATTGAGACACCATTATTGTTTCGTGGCAAGGACACGGTTAATGTATTTCTTAAATAACTAAATTATTCTAGATTAACGCGAAATGTATTCGTGAGCGTTATTCACCCGAAGACATGAGTATGACTCATGATAACATTCGTGATTTTTTGTAGGCAATGCTGGGTTCGTGATCATCCCTTCACCAAAAGGCAAAGCTCAGCCACCGATGCTAAAGTCCATGATCAATGCCACATCACTGGTGCGTATAGAGGTACTGCACACAAGGTTTGGACTCTACTGTTGAAAATTTACCAAAACAAAACAAAAATCCATGTAGTGTCTCATACCTTGCGTCGGTATGATATCCACTGAATAATGAAAGCAGTGGTAACAACATCAAACTCATCGATAAGCATGATCTCCAACAATATGGACAAGTAAATGACGTTTAGGCCCGGACAATAACAGTTCATCAGTCCTCTGAGAAGTAATGAGCAATCTAACAGCGGAAAACTTCGCAATCACCCAGAAGTTTCATGCAACTACCATGAACCAGTGCAAACTCGAACCTGCACATTACTTATCATTACCAGGAATGTTTGGGATGCGTTGCTGCTAAAATCCAAACCAGTTTGAAATTTCTCAACGATAAGGGTATGCATCTGTTTATTGAGCAATCTTAGGATTGTTATAGTGAGTCACAGACAAACAACCCAAACGTAGATGTGTATGATCGGACTGCCTCAACCAGTGTCATTATGTATCTAACAAATAATAACATGTATGAGTAGGCAATGATGCATCGGTTACAGTTGGGTGGGTTTCACTGGATTGATCCCACACATACTTCTTGGAGGTTGTTGACTGCTCCGGTGGCCTAGTGGTTAGAACGTCTGCCTCAGATGGATGCGGGAGATTGCGGGTTCGAACCCCGGCTGAGTCATACCAAAGACTTATATAAATGGCACTAACAGCTGCTTCTCTAGGCGCTTAGTATTAAAAGGTTTGTGTAAGGACCGGTTGGCCTATAGCAGAGATCGACCGACACTGTTAACTGCTAAAAATAGCACGCCTATTTATAGCTCGCAGACTCAGATGCATCAAGTAGGACAAATAAACCGGCTTTTGAACAACAATATAAATGGCGGAACACACTGAAGAGCTTGCATCTATCCGTGAAAAGCGAAAAAATCGCGGTGCTTCAAAACATTGTTGCATTGGACTTTATAAGCGATAGTAGATATTCAGATCGTGAATATGTGGCGTGTGTATTTTGGATGCCATTTCCAAAACCGAAGAAAAAAGTGCATGCGTTAGGTGCGTGCTTGTGGAAGGGGAACTTTTACTACTGACAAAATCACAAGATGGACATATATCTGCAGTAAAGATTTCGTAGGAGGGAATAGACCGAGGACGGATCATCCCGACCCTATCCAAGGAACACTTACATCAAAACAGGTTCGTCATTTACATCTATTTACAAACTAGAACATATATATATATATATATATATATATATATATATATATATATATATATATATATATATATATATATATATATATATATATATATATATATATATATATATTTGTACACTATTTTCCATTGTTGAAGGCTGTAAGATAAAAGCAGCAATAAAAATGCATTTTCATTGTTTTGTATTTACTTTGACATGCTCTTTTATCAGCCGCTGTCATTGTTTGTCCTACATTTTCACTTTTGTGTATCACGTGATACGCATAACACATTTAGATGACGTGTCGCTGATCTCTGCCATTGGCCTATTGTCAGGATTATGTTACTGGGTGGGACACGATTCTACATGTCTGCAGCATGATGCCCCTATAAACTGCCATACTGCTGCCATTGTAGCGACATGACTGAAAAATGTTAAAACTACGTTACAAATCCAAATCTCACACACAGACACACACACACAGACACACGGACACACACACATTCTTTGACGTTGGTCAGAACACACTGGACATTTACATGAGGAGCAGAATGAGTATATAGAAGCTTTGTCGGTGCCTTGTACGTGTATTGCCCCCGTATCATGCTCGATCGTTGATGAATCGGGACTCTGGAAGAACATGGAGTTTTCTGCCGGCCTACGGAAGATAACATCGATCAATAAAGAAATTCCACGAAAAATCAAATTAGTGACCGGCAATGGCTATAAACTTTCAGTGATGTCATAGCAATAGAATTTCAAATGTATGTGGTTGACATTGAACGGTCGTCGATTAAGATCAGCTTCAGGTTGGTCTGTCAACGCTTCAGATCATAAACAAATTTTGCGTTGGAATATCATATCGCGCCTGACTTGTTATAATTATCACAACAACACCTTTTAATCTGTAACGCTGTCAATCGTAGCTATGGCAGCAGGTATGAAACGACAGTAGTAGTTGTTCAGAGTTATATTCTGTTTGGGTTTTCACCAACCGTGGAACCAGACATTTTGAGATCGACTACAACTGAAGCGCCTGTTTATCGTGCCATAATAATCAGCTGATGCATATTTATTTGCACGTTGTTGATCTGCACAGTGAAAAATCGACGATACAACTGTATTTGAAAGATCGACCTGATATTGAAAACAATAATGACAGTCCTACTAGGATATGTGACATGTTGAAACTGCCACGGTGATGTTGTTCGTGGATTGTTCAGTGGCGCACTAATGTGCTTGGGTCTCTGACCTCGCGCACTGCACCAATCGCTAAAAATGTTTCAATGCGAATTGTTGATAACCTCGCACACGTGAAACCTATATTGTCTGACCTGAAATTACGGACGGGGTGTTAGACCAGTTGACAGCAAATGTTAATGTCGATAATAATTTTTTCTCACTTGTCGACGAAAAATATCTGCTTCAAAACGGTGTTACCTGACCCTCATATACACTCAAATATAATCTTGATGAGGGTCAAATAGAAAGCAACCGCTGGAATCATCCTAATGTACCACAACCAAAATGAGGTCAGCTTGGAACAGTCGCACAAGGCAAACGCCCAAATGTTGACTTCAGCAACTAGTGCAAAATCACTCAGAGATTGTTTCTATAACAGCGAGGTAGTATTCAGCCATATATCCACCACAGGTAAGTTCGATAATAAAACTTTTATAACAACACTGAATCATTTAAGAGGGAAAGATATCGACTGTTATTCAAAATGGGTTAATTTGTAATGTTAACAATTATTGGACAAAGACGACGATTAGATGCAAATGGTACTGGCGTAATCGGTGATATTTTAAATGAAAAAGGTTCAAAGCACGCTCAATCCTGGAAATTTAATTATCCGGATTCAGAGGTTTTCTATGATTGTATGATAGTTGTGCCACTATCAAGGGTAAACGTGTATGCGTTGTGCACCTAGGCGTGATGAGTCCGGACAGGGTCTGCCATGAGCAACTGAAATACGTGATTGTATTACTGGTAGAAGAATGACAGTTGCTCAATGTTACCGAGGTGAATATAATCGAAGCGGATCAACAGCTGCTAGATCAAATCACCATGAGAACCGTATTGATTGTAAGGTACAAATGCACCTGTTTTCTTCTTGATGCTATTAGCGATCTCGCTGCAGCAGCAACTGTTGGTCTTGATGTGGCTGGAATAACGGTAAGAACAACTATCGTTAGTGTACCAATCGGTTTTATTGTCGAGGTTATATCGATAGTAACCCGTATGTTCGGTGGTGCTAACAACTTAATTTCGATACAGTTACATTCATGAGTGCTAGTCTCCTCAGATCTGCTTGCAGTGGCACAAAGCGGTCTCAACACTATCAGTATACTGCATTCGGTGGCTATATCTAAGGTAAAATAAATAGCATAGCCTAATTCGAGAGTATGTTGCGGAAATGGACAATCACAGACAAATCTGAGCACAATTAAAACTCATGCGATTACGGGTTTGCAGACAATACAATTTGAAAACAAAAAGATATATAAATACTAAAAGTACAAATCGAAAGTTATCAAAGAAATACAACGTCTGCACGGTTCTGTTCCTGCAAAAGAAATCCAAGAACGAAATGGAAAAAGCTCAAACAGATGATCTTGTCTATGGTATGCTAGCAAATATTGCTGTGATGTAAACACAATTGATGTCGATCAAAAAGACATACAACTTATAATTAATAGTATTAAGACCCTCGAACAAAACACTCTACCAAATACGAGTTAACATATATCTTTAATGATGATGAAAGAAAATGAAATAGAAACGAAAATATATGATATCGGAAAAGGGTTATCACAACTCCTCAAACATGCAAATATTACAGCAATATCGTCACACTTTATATTAAATATCTTGGAATATACTCTAAAACAACAATATGAAAAAGAAGGCAAACAAATGGCAGAAGAAATAATAAATCTTATTTAAACAATCGAACTGGCGTTTCAGCAATATCAAGATTTTCCGTACGGTTTGCTGAAAACTGGTACAAACCACCACGCTCACTCACAGCATTCACTTATTTTTAGATATTATCAAAAGCTGTTTATATATATATATATATATATATATATATATATATATATATATATATATATATATATATATATATATATATATATATATATATATATATAATCTGGAGAAGTATCCATCGATCCCGTCCTGGCTGCCTAGCGACCTGACTGGTGTGTGCAGATACCTTTCTTTTCCATGGATTGTGCATAGTATGTGTAGAGTTAATCTTGTCAGGGTCTGTCATGTATGTACCTTTGGGCTCTGATACACATTATATGCTTTTCATCCATAGGTTTCACATAGCATTGATCTCGCTTGCCAAGTCATGGGGGAAGGAGGCTATGATGTTTATCAGCGGCCCAAAAGTGTAGAAAAGGTAAATCCCGCGTAACGACACTACTTGGATATTTTGGTAGACTAAATTACCTTCTTTGAATGTGGTTGTAAAAGTTTCTTGAAATCAGCAAATAGTAAATGATATCCAGATTTATCATCCATATTCTAAAATCAAGTAAATAGAAGTTAAATAAATTTTGATTATATTTTATCTTTATATTATATTATCTATATAGTCTTTGAAGCAGAGGAAAGCATATAATTGATCTAATTAGATGTGGAAACAATTGATGATTAGGAAACTCTTAGACGATGAGATGAAATCAATCGATCTTTACATCAAAAATGTAGAGATCTGGTAATATTCAATACCTTGTTTATTTAACAAGATAATGGATTAAAACTTTCTATCCACTAAATATTCCAATCACAAAGTTTTGAAGGTGGTTATTTAATAAGATATGAATAAATAATGGATCAGCAGATATTCATTGCAATGAAGAATCATCCACAAAAGATCGGTCTAAAAAATTTAGACTCTGAGCTATAGCAATATTATAGATATGACATGACGGATCTATGGGGCTCACATGCGGCTGATTGTCTAAAGTTAAAGAACTCATTGACTATGATAACTCCGCTAGCCCTCGTGATGTAGATCAATCCATGCCAATAAATTCCCACCAATCCTATAACGTCTTAACTTAGCAGTAATTCCATGTGTCAGTCAATATCAGAAGCTTTACAGATATAACAGAAAACGTGAGATTTCATGTTTATCTATAACATTGCAAATACTATGATATATATATCCAAAGGTAATGTTGAGCGCCCGTGGATAAAACCAGAATGAACTATTCTGTCAAAATAGTTGTTTAGGCAATTAAACACTAATATTTCAAAGACTTTGCCGATATTACTCAGAACTAATACAGGTTTGTATTTTGGCAAGACTAATTTTGTTAAATTTGTGTTTATGACCTGAAAAATGAGTGTTATATAAATAATAGACCACTAATGTTATCATGACCAAGAAGCCTTATTATTTTCTAGTCTCAAATTTATCTCTACTATCACAACTTCACCGATCTCAATTTAATTTGAATTTACCTTCTCCAGAACCGATACTATAAGAGTCTAATCAGAACATAGCTCGGTCGTTTGCATTAGGTTGGGAAGTAACCCTTGAATTGGTTGTAGGACTACACATCAATTTCATGCGTTTAGTGTTCACTTCTGGCGGAGTGCACCGCATATATACATAGAACACAATTAATTTTACTACATTTGTTTCTAAGTACTGACCTTTCCACTGTGTGACAATCAATGCAAATCATATTAATCTAAAATACCTTCAAAGATGACTTCACGGTGAAGTTCTTGTCACAGGCTGACCTGCTGTTTTTTGAGATGCTGGACTGTCAACATAGCAGCATGTAAACATAACACAGATTTCACTTCCGGGTCACCACCAAGGCCTTATTACTCACTGCGCACTGTCGCCGAAAGACACACAGACAACAACACCCTGATCTCATATTATCAAGAATAAACAATTACCTTTAAATCCCTACCAAAAATGCATAAATAAAACTCTTCTATCACCACCAAAATGAGAGAGGAAAGAATGTGGGTACTGAACTGGAAGTACTAATTGTGACCCGATTCCATATATCAATGCACCAAAGCCAAATGTTCCGATTGTGTCTTGTCTCCGTTCGCTGCTGTATTTTCCATGGGAAAGAAAGTAGTTGAGAATATAGTTTTCAATGACGGCAAAATATATCCGAGGTTTCTTTCTTGACTTGAAGGGAAAGGCGGAGGCTGTTCCGATTTTGTAGAGTAGTGAACATAATCACATGCAGGTTAGTAGCTTTTAATATTAGAGAAAATTATACAGTACCTTTATCTGGGCACCATGGAATGCCATAATACGAGTGATTACCAGTATTATGCAAACTTGCAGTACACAGTGCTACGTGCTTTGTTAACAGGCACTCGTAATAATGATCTGAAACTACATCATAAAAGTAATCAAGCGTACTAAGTTTTCATAAACAAAATGCAAAACAGTAGGAATATGCAGTAGGAATATGGAAGAATCACATTTTCCCCTCATTAATAAAATCGATAGAAAACACGAACAAAGAGGATCTCATTAACTTATGAAACGTATTACCATGAAAACTGGCTTTGATCTTTATAAGATCTTAGAATGTATGGTTATTACAACGGTAATATTTAAAGTAATAAAGCTTAAAATTCTGGTTTCATAATTACAGCCATCTTTTTGTAGTAAATAGAACAATTCACTTACAATATAAAACTTCACATCAAAGGCACATTGTAAAATGTCCCGACTTACATAATTTCCTAGTGTTATGACTCTATGGACTTAAACTAAGAAACAGAAAGGAAGCGAAACTAACAACTTTTGTAAAATTCAACTTTTAATTTATTTCGCAAAAATACACAATGAAAATTTAAATCTCAAATAACCCAAGAAAGAAGTTCTATCACAAGTTCAAACGTATAGATTGCTGCAATATCCTATCTTAAATTAAGACAGGAATAAAGATTTTGTTGACAAAACCTATTTTATATACATCCCCAATTGTCCTATATAGCAAGAGCATTTTGAACAAAATCTCGATAATCTTAATGGAAACTTACACCAAAATACTAAACATGTTCGCTTCCAAAATCTTCTTAAGTCATATCTTAGGCGGGGTCTTGAAATGAAATTCAAGCAAATGTCTATTTAGATGTTTTAAAGAAGATAAACATCATCTACACACTACAATTGTATCTTCATTAGTGGACAAAAGTCAAGCACACAATGCAAATTAAATATACATAACACTGATACTTGCTTTTTGTCAATATTCCTGATTGAAATGGTTACCCTAAGCATAGGCAGGTAAAAAAGCATTAAACGGTTAGTCGTAATACATATATAGTATTTTAAGAACATGAAATTAGTGTTAAGTCTAATCCATTTGTATTCGTCTACATTGCTAATTCTTGCACGAAATCTTAAGTTAAAATAGACCAGGCATTAGAATGTGTACTGAGACTGATTTAGGGGTATGAAACAGCAGGTGTTTGAATTTTTTAAAAATTCATAATCGACACATAACATATGAAACTGAACATTAAATGGTTTGTGAAGTATTGTGTCTAGACAGGCAAAATTAATGATGACATCTTCATCAACAAGAGACTAAATTCACTAAGATAAATGGTAAAATGCAAAAATCTGTTTCCTCTTTGTCCTGACGATAGAATGCGATTTCTCTGAGCTTCAGGTCCATTTAAAACATATCAAGTATTCAGGTCTCTAGAGGAACTTTGTTTTGCTTATACAGATTAAATGAATCACGAAGCATGTGCAAATGTTCATCCTCACGACGCATGCATAAGTCAAATACAGGTGACTTGATAGATTACTTATATCTAGAGGCCTTACACTAGGAAGAAGAAATAAACATATTTGCAAATAGCCAGGAATACTTAAAACTGTAACCGAAACTGCGGCTATTGTTGATCTTTTGTATGCATGGATTATATCGACATGTAGTAGTTACAGATTCTTTCCTAATTATCATGCAAATTCTTGTCGCTAGTATTAGACATAGATTTACATCAATATAGCGACAATATTACTTATCAGTTTTCTTTGACTTCCATTCGAATTTAGGATGGGGGAATATTATAATAAGTTTTGTTTAGATAAATATCTGAAACGGTTGTATGCGTCGATAGTTAAAACATACATATAAAATGTACGAAACAAATACAATGTTTTGTTATGGCTCTTACAGAAAACCCATGAAGTAATTTGACAGCATTACACGCAGATGAAAATTTGTGATGTTATCAGCTATTCATGCACAATGCATTTCGAGAGATTTGGTACTGTAGTTACCTTTGCCCTAATGAGAGACATACTGTTGAAATTGTACTGAGTACAAGACTATATGGGTAGCGTTTACTTTTGATTGGTTATTGGACCTTTTGAGGGTAGTGGTGAATTTGTATCGGGTTATGACCTATAGGGGTAGTGCTCAGTTTAAATTGGGTATTGGATTTACAAGAAAAAATGCGGGAGTATTTGATGACCTGCTGAGATTCTCTTCCTGACATTCAAAATGATTATCAAATGAAATATTTTTAATGGAAAAATGAAACCATTCGCTATAGGGATAGTGTTGAGTTTGGATTGGGTATGCGCCTTGCAAAAAGACATTCGCGTGTGTTTGATGAAAGGCTGGGATTCTCTTCTGTTTATTCAAATTAAAAAGAATTCTTACATTAATGTGTGTGAGTGTAAGGCCTTGTCTTCTTTGTCTTTCACGTGCCTGTTACAAAATTATACACACAGTGGCCATTTTAAATTGCATGGGAAAGTAGTGTGAAAACTATTTGGGAGAGGATAGTAAGTCAAAATTAATCTTTGGGCTATTTTAATCGGATTATGTACACCGGTAAACAATTTATTCGATTAACCCGTGTTCAGATCTCACCGGTTCCTTTTGCGAAGTTTTATTTTACCTTTACTCGACAGGTTCCATTATGTGCATCATACAATATTGTTTCAATGTCACACTTAGGAGATTCAGATACATTAAACTCAATCTGAACTCGATTTAAGAGTAATGTTCGATACCTTAATGTGTCCAACAGATTGTCATGTGTATAAGGCTTTACTATCCCACTCTAAGATGGAGTTGATGACTTTAACCGCTTTGTCTGCAGTTGATATTTATCCCCACTCAGGCATTTGTTCTAGAGCTGGAAAATCAGCTCGATCTTGCGGCTTCATGAAACACTGTTATGCAGATACGATGGCATTTTTAGAATCAAACCCGATATTACGTATTGGGTATTTGATCTTTCATTGAACCCGATCTAAAGGCATCGTTAGGAACGTTCGACCTAATGGCGTTTTGAGATTCCTGAGATTATTGTAATAAAACTATCGATATTTAGACTTTAACAGATTTAGAAACGCCTTATTATTCATGCGTCGAATGTAAGCACGATTTCCTTAAACAACCAAGCAATCTATCGTTAAAAAAGTGTTCAGGCATATTTCTTAAAATGAGATTTAGCAGAAACAGGTACCAAAAATGAAGACAGAGGTGATTTTTTTTAAAAAGATTTCTGAATCTTTCGTTCTACATTTTATCAATTTGTTGTTTCTTTAAGGTTATTTCGTTTGATGTGTCGTGCTCAAATTTGTTTTTGTGTTTCATTTTTAAGGTCTACAATGAAACTAGCTAATTATTTAACAAAACTATGACTGAATGAATTTGTGCCGAACAAGCAAACGGTTTAACTAAATACATAGTGACTCATATGAATACATACTTTGCTTTCTTGTAATTTTTCTTTACCGTCTTTGAACAATAATACACTGACTTGGATCCCGAGCAAATTACATTTATGGCAGCTTATTAGCAATAGGTCTTATTTGTGTTCTGTGATGATTTGTAAATGTAAATTTAAAAATAAAACCTTCCAAATGTCAAATTTCAGTTTCGAATATTAATTGGTGTCAAGTAGAAGATTGCATGCCCAAGAATTATACATACTATTACGTATATTGAATTTATTTTGTGTGATCGGCTTGATCCATATTTGAGTGTAGGATTTGGGCCTACATGCCTAATCTCATACAGAGTAAACAGCTTTACTACGTCTGATATCGTCTAGATTCGGACCTTAGAAGTTTCCGAAAACAATTATGTTTACAGTTGAATGGACATTTATATTAAGATGGCAGAGTATGTGGTGATCAATATAAAATTGAATTTAACTTAAAATGTTCTGGGAATGAATTTTTGACCCTCATCTTGATCGGACAAAGAGACCATTTTGGAATTATTGTGATTTTGTCCAAGCAAATTTTGGATTATATCATTATGATAGATCAAGACATTGCACATCGCGACCTTCCAGGCCATTGGTACATCAGCAGATTAAAAAAATTAATTTATTCGGCACTCCACACGTTTAGACTTGTTGAAGATCTTAATTCACAATACAGTCAGTTCTTTTTAAATTTTCACGTTATCTTCAAGGGAAAAAATTAGTTATTGAATTTTACAAATCTTGTTGGTTTTCGCTCTTTTCTGTTACTTAGTTTCAGACCATAGAGTTGTAACAGAAAGTTGGCGGCTCTCGTCCGCGATACGAATGTCTCAAAACTATTTCAGAAAACTTCAATATGTTCTAGAACATAAAACTCACTTTGTTTAGGAATTGTCTTAGCCCCAGATAATTTAATTTCCTATATTCAAGAAATCTAAAGTGAAAACAGCAGGCTATGACAATGTCATCTTAACTGGAGAAGTTTATTTTAAATCATACCCGAGAAGGATTCAAGTTTATTATTGAAAAAGGACCAATTGCTCCAGGTTGCAAGACATTATGATCTCTCTGACGTGATAACTTCTTTATCGAAACAAGAAAACTATTTTGGACCAAAATTTGGTGGGTAAAATTTTTTGGGATAAGGTGCTTTTGGTTAATTAGTAAGTCTCTGTCAGGATATGAAATTAAAGCAAAAATATAATGAAAATCCAAAATCAGGCAAAGAAAAGAGAGAGACAAAATCAATTGCAGAAAGAGGAGAGAGAAAAGAGAGAAACGCTCAAATCAAAATGAAAACGAAGAGACGGAAACACAGAGAAAGAGAAAAATAAAAATGGGAAATGCAGATTAGACTAAAGGAATTAGAATTGACAAGCATAAATGCTTTAGAAAGAAGAAAGTTAATCAATATTTTCCTTATTTTGAGAAATTATCTGGAAATTTGAAATGACCTATACAGCACCTGAATTTATTATTCCAAAGTGTACTTGTTGGCAAAGCTCGTAAAATCTAAGCTTCATTGTCGGTACAAAAAGTGCTAATTATGATGTGATTAAGGATTTATCATCAAGGGTTATGAATGAGTACCTGAGGAATATCGACAAACGTTTTGGAACTATGAAAAAGGAATTGAAGAGACCATTGTCAAATTTTCAATGGAAACTGCACAGCTATTTAATAGGTGGTGCTCAGTTAAGAAGACTGAACAAGACTGAAAACCTTAAACAGCTCATATATACATAGTTCAATAATTGCTCCCACAATAACGTCAAGAGCTAACGTGATGAGCTAAAGCGTAAAGTTTAGAAAAAACTGGCCGTTTTGCTGTCGAGTATTCCTTGATTCACAAAGTTTCATCTGTCAATAAGTCTTCCTCTCAGCGGGTTTTGTTTAAAAAAATACCTATCAAAGTCTCATTCGAGTATTTCCAAATCTTAATCTAGCACAACTCTCAGGAATTAAACTTCAGGTTGATCAGGAATCATTATCTCTTCCTACATAAACTTACTGTAAGATGATTTTTGTATGCGACATATTGTAACCTAAGCACAATAATCAAGACAAAGCTATTCAAAAGGCACCTATTTAAAAGAGGTCATAGTCAAGGTTATGTATTGAAAACAATACGTTCGTTGGGTCAAGCAAACCACAGTCTGATTTTATCTATGAAGAATTCTGAACCATTCATGTCGAAAGGCTCTGTATCTCTCATAGGTGATTCTGCCAAGCCGATCCCTGTCAGAATATTAAGGGACAGAGTATTTTATTATCAAGTACTTTTACTTTATTTGAGAATCCGTCGTCTGGTAAAAGTGTAAAAGTCTTCTTATTCCGGGGGTTGATTGCGCCACTGTGAAAGTTTGTCATCAGATGCAGTCTCAGGAATCGTGACAGTAGGAATAGTGTTGAAACGTCACCCTCTTAATAAGATGGGTGGTTAATTGAATTTAGCTGGAGTTATCTAGAGGATGACCTTCCTCGATATTATAGCCCAGCGGGAGTGAAAGAAGAATATAACCGAACGAGAATACTGGGAAAAAATAAAGCAACACGAGCCCCTTTGACAAGAAATGAACAAATTTAATCAGAACAAATTAATAACGGCAATTACAATTCAAGTTAGGTAATGTCAATAGATGGTAAAATAATGACTAAAATTAATGATTTATGGATCAAATAATTGTGCTCAATGGACATGTCATATTTTCTTTTACTGAGAATATTAGAGTTATTGTGGAAGCATGCGGGCATTCCGAAAAAATCTGGAGACTGTTTATGACCCTCTACTAGTGGAGTTATAAATCATTAACTGCTTGTAAGATAGGTACTAAAGAAAAAACTATCAAATCAAGAAGAAGCCTAGATGATTTTGCGGACGAATTCTGTTGTTAGTAAGAAAGAAGATATAAGGTTATTTGAGAACACTTTAGATAATTCATCTCAAATAAGTAATGTGCTGACAGTTTTATGACCTTATTGACATTGAAGAGTGGGAAGAAAATTCTTAGCTTATGTTATTTTTGATCAATCAGTCGATCGATCATATGCATGCATCCATCCAATAAACTGATAAATCACTTATTTGAGTCAAGAACAAAGTAACAAAAACATAGCACAACACTCAATTTGATTTTTGTAAATTTTTCACATATGTGTAATAGACATAAAGAAAATTGCTTCGCTAAATTTCCATCCCTTCTCAGTAGTTAAATAGTGTACTCAGTGAGACTTTTATGCTGTTAATGCTGACTCCCTCCAGGGTGATATTTTATGAATTATAATTTTAACAATCTTTCATTATTGTTACCTTTCAACTATGTAATTCATCTAATAATAATAATCGTTAATGGAATGTCACATCTATTTTAAATGAAAGTTGTTCTGGAGATAAGAGCGCATTAGATATCGATGTTACAGAGCCGGCTTCACAAGTTCAGTTGCCTTTGTCATGCTTGAAACAGAAAAACATTCGATCCCCGCCGCTCACATGTTTAATATAAGGCGCTAAAGATTAAGATAGCACGACTTATAATGCACGTGATCAATCCAAAAGAGTGATACGTGGTTATATTAAATAGCGCTGATAATTTCGATACGAAACTAAATAGTAACTGCATGTGAACATATGACAGGTTCAGGATGCGATTTTGACCGAAATGAGCAGGGACTGTATGCAGATCGTCTATACATTTGAAGGCGATTCTCGATACAAACGCCATCGTCAAATTGACAGTAGCTTTGTACTCAGCATGCACAATTGCGTTATATATCCTTACACTGTAATATTTTCTCTACAAGATAATATTTACATTTTCGCAAGAAAAAATAGATTCTAAACGAATGTATCTTACACTACCAACAAATTCATCTCCACCCCTTCTTCCACATCCTCTTCCTAGCCACCGTCGTCGTTGTGGTCATTGTCGACGTCATCATAATAACCTTCTTAGTTTGCTTTTGACCAAAAAGATGGAAAGTGTGAGGAAACACTAAATGTTTCTATACTTCTAGCTGATGACACTTCGACTTGTATGTCAACCCTCACCTTGTAAAATAGAAGTGACTTTTTTAACTCAGTGAATAAACTTTATGGTGTACTTTCAGAATAAATCTCTATGATTTTTGGATATTACATGTTGGACCATCATTCATCAAATTATACATTTAATTTTAGCATCTTTGCTTTTAACCCTAATACATTCCTATCCAGTCCCGTTTATGATATTGAACGAAATTACCTCAATTATGTTTCCAAAAATGTTAAATGTGTCAACCTCTGGCCGTAGTAAGTAGGCGTGTCTAATTCATGAAAAATTAATTGGCATTGATCAAAGTTTTAATCGAAAGGGTGCAATTTTCTTCACTTCTACTGGCTACGGTGAGGCATTTTTGATACTGGAGTGTAACTGAATTTGCACTAATCCCAATTCTGACACCAATTAAGTGAAAATTATTGGGCAATCAAATTTGGGTGACAAACTAAGAATCTGCCCACTAATTTTACCATTAATGGAGCTTGGTACATTTTCTTATAATTAGGAAACTACACAGTTTATGTGTGAATCAGTCATTAAACCGTATTATTATTTCAGGCTGACAAAGTAATTTTAATGTGTCTTTGTAATGGGGACCAAAACTCTGTTATTGGAAAAGGAACAAATAGAGGAGACATGCAAATCTTGGATATTAGCTAATTCCCATATTAACAATGGTGCACGTTCCACCCGCGGTTACAATTCTTGCTCAATAAACTCTGGGAGTACATTAGTGCACAGAGGAGGAATATCTACTAATTGAAAACATGAATTGTTTGATTGATAAAGCTAGCTACATGAATTCATTAAAAAAAAATCAAACGAAGAAAATAGATAAATACATAGGGCCGTTTGCCCTGAATATAAATATGTTTGTTTTTGCTATCTTCTAAAAAGTCTTGTTATACTTGTCCAAAAACCACCAGCGACTACAGCACTAAAGGTGCAGTATAAATCGTTTTAGTAAATAGTTTTGGATAGTTCTGCCCAGAAATGCTGCATAAAGACATATCACAAATATTTATCTTTGAGATGAAATGGATATCTTCACAAAGCCATAAAAATGTAAATTCAACCTACTTTTATATGTAAAATTTCCGCTTAAGTTTATATCATGTTGAAAGTTGTACGTTTTCACAAATTCCTGACGTAAAATAGTTTTGTCCCTGCTGGACTAACAAGCGTAGTATTACAAAGATATAACGCCATGGAGAATGAGATGTATCACATTCTAGACCGCTGTATGAGACTTCTAATGCAATAATACGTTGCCTTATTAAACAAGCATAGCGTTGTGAATTTTAATGATTGGCTACTTTTGTGAGAAGATCGAATGAAGCATTGTAAATGAAACTGTTCCTACAAATGATGTAGATACGTCTTTAAAGATTTAAAAGATGACCCCAATTCGATGAAAGGTTTGTGTCATGGACACTATTTTGTCTCTAGATCAATACAAACTGTGTGCAAAGTGCATGCAATTCGACCAAAGTGACCGTATCATGACCTGGGATATGACCTTGTTCACTGGAAAAATATATATAGTAATGTCCCTTTATTAAAACAGTTTGTATTGGCCAGCTGACTAACTGGCTAAATATATATGTACACTTACCGAAAAGGTGGCATTTGCTTGTTGTCTGGTGAAAACAGTAAGATATAAACTGAGAAGGTTGCATTTGCTTGTTAGCTGGTGAAAACAGTAAGATGTAAAATGTCAATGGAGTCATGAAGATGTTTGTTGGTTACTTCCTTTACAGTCTCTTTACATTAATAATACACAAAATGAACCCAATCAACCTAAAGAAATCTTTTTTAAAAACAAAATATCGCTATGAAATGTTTAACACACAGCGTACTGTGAGCCAATTTGCAATATTTAGTCTAGACCAAGGTTGTAAGGCCTGAAGTTTATGGTGCTACAAAGTTTGACACCTTATCTGGCAAATGTCATAAACTAAGTGTTAGACGTAGCTATAGTCTTTAATGAAGTGTTAGCAAGAGGCATGGGGAGTCTGTTATTACTGTGTTCATGATGACTTAGGAATTTTGTGTATTAAATGGCATTTTTTAGGTGTCTGTCATTTCCCACTACCTCTAGGTGCCTCCTGTCTAACCTGTGCATGAATGTCCACTTGTGCTCTGCAGATAAGTGTTAATTTTGTTAAATTTGTTAACAAATTAGTACCAGCTGGTCCGTTGTCGTTGCTGCTGTTATGAGGTTCAACGCCATTTTCAGCATAAGACAGGCACAGATGGCGGGAATATCTAAGCAGGATCAACTGATCCACGGGAAGGTACTTAGCAAACGTGTCATGTACCCACATTGATCGAGCCCTCAGCTGGTCAGTCTAGGAATGATGAAATCGTGCATATTGAACTCAAATGGGATAACGCGTAGCAATAAAGCTATAGAGGTCTATATTTATATTTAAAGTGGCAAAGTGTTGGATGCTTATACACAAAATAGAATAAAAATGATGGTGGGCTAAGTCAATTTAAAGATGCATTAAACTAAATATATATTAAAGGGAAATTCACGGGCAAAGTAAAGCACGTACTGAAACGATAATGCTCATTTTAATTACAACTTTTGTATAATCATAGCAACGCAGCTTCGCCATTGAAGGAGATATCAGCCTCTAGTCTTTTCAACGTTACTACCACAGGAAGTTCTCCATTTCTGTGTGAGTGGCGTCGTATCATGGATTTGCAGCCGGGGTTTCCAATAATGTTGCGTTTGCGCTACAGTCGACTGTCATTTGTTTATGCTTATCTTTATGTATGAGAGAGAGAGAGAGAGAGAGAGAGAGAGAGAGATTATGAAAAGACTAATAGTATTATGATAAGCTCGCTGCAGTTTCATTTGGTTCGTTTAAACAAAGAACAACTCGTGTTCATTTGACATTAAAGACACAGCACTTCCATTATTACAAATTTCGCCAATCATTTGCTGTGTAGAACATATGTCCAAACAGAATGACACATTTCCTTCTTGATTTGTAGACAAGTCTTATTAAAATGCTATTTAATATCGTAAATTACTGGGAATGTGTACTGAAATTAACTAAAATATATTTTTAATATTTTCTCATTTGTAAATGAATGGTTTTTATGTTTTTTAATTGTAATCTGAGCCGACCTTCATGCTTCTCTTCCGATGAGTGGACGGTACATTTGGATCTATATGATGTCACGAACCAATTCACTACAAAATATATAGAATTCCTTACACATAAATATTGATTTTAACTAAGTTCTCATTACATTGATGGCTTGGAACATTCAGTTTTTGGAAGACTATTGAAGCAAATGGACGAACGTACACGCGAAAAAAACGAAAACATAGCAAGCCGTTTTACGAAACGTGCCGGTGTTACGTCATCGAAAGAGCGACTAGCTAATTCATATCTTCGAAGAAATGTATTGATCTAATATGGTTCTGCCCTGTGATGACTGAATGTTGACTTCTATTTTGATTATCTGTCTGGCGACGTCTTTGAAAAAGTTGGCAAAACTGGGTATACTTACATTAGAGCAGTGTGCCGAATTGGTGTAAAAGTGGCACTTAGGTTACAAAAGGAAATTAACATTACATCTCCATTCTGAATGTCACTTGGGGTACAAGATAAAATTAACATTACGCCTCCATCTTGAATGGGGGGCCCCGAGTGGCCGAGTGGTCTAAAGCGCTCTACGTTACGGATCACTGCCATATCACCTGTCTGCGTGGGTTCGAGTCTCTGATTCGGCCAATGTGGGTATGTGAGAAAGCTTGCCAGTAGCTTCTCGTGAGTCGGTGGTTCTTTGCGGGGTTTTCCCGGGTTCTTCTTCCACCATTAATACTGGCCGCAATGTATAGCTATCGTGTGCTGAAAAATGGCGTTAAACCCTACAACATTCTTGAATGGCACTTGGGGTACAAGGGAAAATGAACAGTACGCATCGATCTTGAATTTACTTTGGGGTACACGGGAAATGTAACATTAGTGCATAGCTTTAACATTTAAATGGTATGTGGAGTTCAGGGATAGTCCCACACCCAAGTACCATTCAAAATGGCGATTCAATGTTAATTTACCTTTTTATCCTTAATTTAATTGATTTTGAGTCTTTGAATGCTACTTGGAGTACAAGGTAAAATTAACATTGCCTCTCCATTTTGAAAAGCACATTCGGTGCAAAAGGAATTTTACGTTCGTCCATAGTTTTAACACTAATACACAAGCCTGTGTATAATGGGAATGGTAATGATAAAATTGACTATAGGTTTAACGTTGTGGAACCACAAATGCACTAGGAGAAAATAATGTTCAAAATGTCCGTAGGTTTAACATGTATGCGTTTCAGCAGGCACAATGGAAATGCAAATGTGAAAAACACATCTGCTTATTGACCAATTGACCAAGATATATATAGATTGATCAACACCGATATATACTGAACAACAGACCATCTGATTAACCAGCACCCACACCTATTCTCCAGCACCCCCACACACACAGATGTGTGTGTGTGTGTGTGTGTGTGTATATATATATATATATATATATATATATATATATATATATATATATATATATATATTAGCCAAGATCCACTCCTACTGGCCAACCCAAATACTTGACCAACACCTACATCTCCTGACGAACACACCATCTGACTGATCAGAGGGCGTAGCTACTGACCTGCATCTACAGTTACAGACCAACACCGACGCTTGCTCACTCAGGTGTAAAGTTTGAAAGTAAAATAAGGGAGTGAAATAGAAACCAAACCCTTTAACCAAAAGCAAAACCACAATATTAATAAAATCCCATTTCGATCTTTTAAAAACAAACCTAAAATACTACAACCCTACGAGCCTTATAACCCTACTGGCCTAAAATAGGGTGAAAGGGAAAAGGTTCTGAATGTCCACACTTAAATACTAACAAATAAACATACTGTTATACTTTTATATTATTACACATAAAAAGTGAATATCGAAAAATGAGGAGGAGTGCATTTTTCACCGTGAACAAAACTGATAAAATATTGTAAGTCAGCCTTTAACATTTATATATAAAACTAAAATCCCAATATCCACGGTACTTTACAAGTTTTAAAATTACAATATAATTCTAGACTCATACCTAAGAATACGGTAACATAGGAAACCTATACGTTTTTACTGGCTTTTAGCCAGTCCGAAAAGGTACGTATTTGTGTGCTATTATCTGTATGTTTTTACTCTCTGTCTTGTTAAGCTTCCCCCACTGGAGCATACAGTTCCAACGTAATACTAAATTCGTATATTGCCATACCATTCCAAACGTGGGACTTTATGGGATCAATGGGGAATGTAATGTAAACACTGCTTACACCAACAACCCACATGCTGATTTACTGATCTACACTCACATCCACCCACCAATAATGTTAAATGAAAGGGGATGTAAAGTAAAAGGTAGAGTAAGGAAAAAGTAAGCATGCATCACGTACTGTCATTACCTTCCCTTGGTGCATATAGATATTTCTGAATCTGTCTTTGGAACTGTGAGAACGCATTGGTCACTACTTTGTACAGGTTCAGGTGCAACGCAATGAACTGTTGTATTATTCCCATCTCAGCTTAGACTTTCTAATCAGTGTCATCTAATTGATATAAGAAGGTGGACTGCTTTGTAAATGCTTGAATTGTCAGGTATTACTAAACTAAGACTATTTAATGCCATACTCTGTTGCAGAAACATGCATGAAAGAAGGTCAATCAAACAATTCAAGAATTAAAGAATTACTGAGTTACAGTAACAATTTAGATAAACGTGTTCTTCAAGATGATACAATTTCTGTGAAATGTGGACTACGAGGCGTGTATGTGTTAGTGACTCAATTTGTTCGGTTTCATTTACCAACATAATCCTTTTGTCAAATGACAAGCATAGACATGACCACCAAAATTTCCTTTACAAAGAAACCATAATAATGAGAGATTGATCTGATTCGATGGTGTATGGGCAATTTTCCATGTGATTTATTCATCAAAGATGTTTTGAATTCCTATTTGAATATGTACTGACTTTGGTCGAAAGTAAGTTCGTTAGAAACGATGACGAAATACAAATGTAGTTTAGTGATTATTATGGATTAAAAAAATCTTATCGTCAGAAACGTAGTCTATCTTTAGCAAAATGACAGACAAAAAAAATGAAACTCAGGCCTTGCTAACCACCTCTCTTACCCTTATAAATGCGTTCAATTTTAACCTTTCTGTATGTTTTTGTAATTTTAAAATGTTTGTACGTGTTCGTGTGTGTCTGTGTTGTGAGTGGTGGTTGTCATCTTTTAGGAAATCGCTTGATCATTTGTGCTCTGGCAGAATCAACCGTTATGAGAATGTGTTTGAACTAGTTTCACTCCAGAAAGCTTTAATGCAATATTCGTAGCTCTGCAATTAAACGAATTCCTTCATTTTGCAAAAAAACATGTTCAGAGTGATATATAACCAAGTATCATTGAGGGAATCTCAATATTATGGAGATCAGTCTGCCCGAGTTAAATATGTGTTTCTCAATGCTATGGAATATTCTCACCATTGTACACTTCATTTTATTCTTCTTCACATAACTAATGAGATATCAACTTCAAACAAAAGTAGACACATGCAGCTGTCCGTCATCGTGTGTTTAGTATTGAAAGTGTCATTCTGCTGATTAATACTTATATACTTAAACTCACACACATGTAAGTGTGCGTGAGTGTGAGCATCATGAAAAGTCTGTCTAAGAAATAAAAACAATCCCGTAACGAAATTTAATAAGTTCTGGTTGCCATGCAACAACATTGATTTTTTCATAATAAGTTTAATATATTTGGACAGATATGCAGATTTATAGAAAGTTAAATACCATGCCATATAATGAGAAATAGCAGTAAACTAATGGAATATCATCAACATTTTTTTTTAATTGCTAATATCCATAGCTGTAACCAAGATATGATACAGCACTTGTAATAGTTGAATTAGCATGGAAAATCATTATCAAGCGTCAAATCAACACAGCTATAGTCTGCCCTACGAATCTGAATACGATTTTGGAAATAATTGTTTGATAGTGCCAGTGATAGTACCGTCATATCTAACAAATTGGCTTAGAAATTCATATTGGTTTTTTATGTAAAGAGGATGCAGTAATGTATGTAATTTATTGAAGCTGATGACATGTTTCTCCTCTCCTTCTGGAAACAGGAAATACTGACATTTGTTTTTGTGACCATTGGTTGGTATGATTTATTTTAATTATTTCCCAAGATAGGACGAAACAACTGTAAAAAAAATACCCAAACATTTTTGTTATGTCACTAACAGCATGTCTGAGACATTTCAATGAAACATTGTGGTGGGTGTCTTTGGTTTTTTGTTTCTCGTTTGCATTTTAAGGGTACATAGACTAACAATCATAAAACTGAATCTCACAGAAACAATTTGTGCACCGATCGTCCACATACCTGCTATAAATAGCTATACATACCATACACTGCATTTAGGAGGTCGACCTGAAAAGGTGTTCTTTACACATTTCCGTAACTAAAAAAATCAAAGAAAAAGCAATCATTGTCTTTGTGACATTGTGCTATTGAGTTGATCTCACTTACGTGTTTCGTAAAGAACGTAAGTAGTGAAGTGGGGCGCCCCATTTCTGAAACTGAAGCCAAAGCAAACGTTAAGCAATGACTCGCATCACTAATTGTTCCATAAAAATTAAATTTATGACTGGAAGTCTTTTGTGAAATATTTCTTTTATTTCCATTCGTCACAAAACATGTTGTTCCTAACCACTGGAATTTTTGTAGTTTAAATACTACACATATATATTTAAAATATCAAAATTATTATTTTCATTAAGGAGAGTGTAAACATATTTTCGGTGATAGACCACTTCCAGGAAAACATTTGTTTCTTTTGTGATGCTAAGGTAACCTAAAATTAAAGTATTTTAGTGATACAACGTTTTAAGAGAGAGG
Organism: Sinohyriopsis cumingii; assembly: GCA_028554795.2. Lineage (NCBI taxonomy): Eukaryota > Metazoa > Mollusca > Bivalvia > Unionida > Unionidae > Sinohyriopsis > Sinohyriopsis cumingii. Next base: position 94,633,418 of record CM068824.1, read on the forward strand.
CGGTTCGGGACAAAAAAGAATTCTTGGTGTAACAAAATAGTATTGACTCTGTTTATACCAAATGTGTTAATACTGAGACCCGACAAGGTGTTTTACATTTATCTGAGGAATAATTGTAACGGAGTTATAAGCCGAAATTGGGTGATAAATAATTCAGATGTCATTTAAACACTCTTCCCGGTAAGTAAATTTTGGAAATCGTTTGAAAAAATTACTTTATGCATGAGCTGTGACATAAACGCAGGCCCCATGCAAGTATGATATTTCCTGATACCCTGAAGATACCAACATATATGTTCCACAGTCTGGTGTTGAATACCATTTTAAAATAAGACCTATCTACAAAACAAGAAGAAAATGTGTAATTTTGTTCGGACATGTTCTACACATCAGTTGATTGGCGCAATTTGTAATGATCAGATTCAAAAATAAATTAGATGGATACCCTGAAGATACCAACATATATGTTCCACAGTCAGATTAAAAGATACCTTTCTTTCGTTCCGTAACTAATATTGGAAGTTTCACATATAACGCCCACATAGTACATATCCATTAGAACGCCCACATAGAACGTATATTTTCGAACTCCCGCACAGAACTTATCACTTAGAACGACCAAGAAACAAATTGTGTCAAATTATGAGATGTTTGGATAAGAACACACGCAGGACAATATTCTGAGGCAATCATTTTAAGAAGCAGATCACTTTAACAAGAACAAATATTCTCTAATCTAAAAAAGGTGACTTGTATGTGCTCGGGTTTGGTATGGTTGTGGGTTTAACGCCATCTTTCAGCACATGATAGGCTATATATATAAACGTATCTTTTTGTTTATCAATTAGACATATTCGAGGATGAAATAGAGCTTAAATATTGTATATATCATATAGCTCCATTAATTAACACTAAAATGTATTCCTTAAGCTACTAAGAAAGTTGTAGCGGCTGCTGAAAAAACTATATGGGGAGATATTAAGGAGGAGGAGGAGGAGAGGAAAAAGGGTATTTTTCCAGTATTAAAACAAACAAAAAAGTTTTTTGAAGATCTTTCAACTAATATAGCTGCAGCTCAACCTCCACCTTAACCTCCACCTGTCGGTGAAGAAATACCCGAGGATAGCACTGAAACAGAACAAGCCAGGGCAAGGGTTGATGTGAACGAAGAATTTACCGGAGATAGTATTAAAGTTATAAAATCAATTAAAACCGTAGATAATTTAGCTGAGTTTGCCGTGCGGAGTTTTGATGAACGAGAAAAGGTTTTAAAATCCGAATATGTTGATGATAGTGTCAGTCGTGATATTTGGTACAAGTGGATATATAGTATATACTATGGACTTGATCAGGCTAGAGGATTTGATATTAGATATATTGTATTTACTAACGCAGTAGATAGATATTTTGCACGAATACAACAACCACAAGTACAACTTTCTTTACCACAGCAACAAAAAAAAAAAAAAAAAAAAACACCTCCTCCACAACAACCAACAGAACAACCCAAGAAATTATTACCATCACAACCTGTAACGATGTTTACCGGAGAGGCTCTTGATACTTTTAAAGATAGGGATAAATTAATTAATATTGCTGCGTATGATCATGATTCTAGAGAAAAATATCTAAAACCTGAATACGTTGATAGAGTAGAACGTGCAAGTTGGCTTTCTTCATTATATTTTGCTTCTAAAAATTCGCGTGTTAATCCAAAGGATCCAGAAGATAAACGACAATCTCCAGGAAAAAAAACCCGGTGCTACTGGTAGTGGTTTGGGAAATAATTTTGTTTGTCCTGATAATATCCTCAATGACGCATCACGATTAGGAGTTCTTATCGGAGGAAAACGTGCCGGAAATAATTCACCAGAAATAATTAATGAAGCAGCTGATATTTGTCGGCGATTATTTCAAGGTGGTATCATGGATATTGGTGTTTACCGAGAACTTATTGATGATTAGTTGTCACCATGATTAGATAAATGGCAATTAAAATAAAAATGATCATGTACAATAGACATTATAGACCCGTACAGTTCAGAGCGGTAAACTCACGATTACCAATCTACAGAGCAGCTTACGAAGATGGACTTGGTGATGTTGTTCAAGGGTTATTTAGAAGATTAGCTCCAAAAGTAGTTGCAAAACAATTATCTATGGAAGCTATTGATGTTGTTCGTGTAAAAGCTTATGGTGTAATTGTCAATGTTGCTGGTAAGGCGTTCTCGGCGATCAAAGATAGACTAGCACGATTAATGCGACGAAAATCACAACCAGTAAAATTACCAAGCACTACAGATATGCCCGCGGACGTCAGTAAAATAATAAATCAAGCCGCAAATAAAAAAACTAGCAGCCCTGATGGATCAAGAATCTTATGAAGCACAAAGAAATATTATTGCAAATTTGATACCAGGAAGTAAACTTCGTGTTCGTCGATAATTGATTTAAATCGAAGATATATAATAAAATGTTTAAACGTATATCCGACTCAGCATTTAAAATGGATGAACCGGTCCTCAAAGATGAATCGGTACGTGATTATCAGTTTTATTCCTTTGATGCAAGGGAAACAAATTGACGGGGGCGTATCGAACTTCAAGTTCGGGATACAAGTAGATATTTCTTACCCGCTGATGCATTTATTGAAGTAGAAGGTGAACTTGTAAAGGCGGATGGTACTGCATACGATGCCAATACACGAGCTGGTTTTGTCAACAACGGGATCATGGCATTATTTGATAGCGCCACATACATGATTGATGGAAGAAATATCGATTCAATTCAGAATGATGTCGATGTTGCTACAACAATAATTGGTCTAGCAAGATATTCTGATGATTATACAAGATCAGCTGGTCCATCAATGATATTTGCTAAAGATATTACCAACAACGCCGATCATATTCAATATATTAAGGTACAAACACCACGAGGTACTGCAGTTGATCCAAACCAGTTGATTTTGAACATGAAGATAGACCAGGTGCTGCTTTTGATATTATAAAAGGTATTAATAGAAATTTCAACTTGGGATTTGCAACACGCCAGGCAATGTTGTTAGAAAATAAAAATGTTTCGTGTGCGATTCCGCTGTCTCACATCTTCGGATTTTGCAGAGATGTTAGAAAAGTCATCTCTGGAGTTAGACACACAGTTGTGCTCGTAAGAATAACTGATGATAATGATGCGATCTGGCGAGGGGATGGTGTTGCTGATGCTGGTAGAGTAAATATAACGAAACTCTCATTGTGGATGCCGGTATTAACTCCATCGGTCACAGAAGAACAGAAATTATTGTCTTTTATGGATCAAGGCGGTAAATCATTGATATCATGGTTAACAGTAACCACAGATGCTGTTCAAAGTACCATTAAAGGTATATTTACATGGCATATAGCATCACAGCAAGGTGTTTCTGCGCCACGACATATTTTTATTGCGCTGCAAAATAATAATCTGTTGAATAGTCAGGAACGTTCACATGATATTTGACAATTTGGGTGTTAGCGAGGTTTCGTTGAGGATAAACGGACAACAAGAACCATCCGAAGATATATCGTTAAATTATACCATAAATCATGTGGCACGCGCATATCATCGTTTGATGACATTTATGGGACGTGATCTAAACATAGACACAGGGCTGTAAATATCACAGTTAGATTTTACAAAACTGTATCCGATTTATTACTTTTCGCTGGAGCATCTTGATTTATCCAAACAATCTGTCGTTGATATACACTTCCGAGCTCATGTTAATGCCCCGCCAGAACTCGCGGCTGGTCCACCAGTTGTTTATGGTCCTTACAGAGCAATCGCGGTTATACTTAGTGACAAAACCATGTTACTTGAAGCTGGTAATGGTCGAATGAGAATCATTTGATGCACCAGTAGAAAATCTATAATCATTATTTGGAGCGTGGCAAGTATTTATCATAAAAATGTCATACAGTTATGTTAATGTCACTCTGACTCCCGGTCAGGTGAAAAAACTTCAATCAAATTCAACAAACAACTGCGGAACAAAAATAACGTTGAAACAAGATCAGATTTCTAGTGGTGGTCCAAATAAAATGTCACTAACCAAGAATCAAATTAAACACTTCAATAAAGCAATGAAATCAAAAACTGGAGTTCTTCGAGTGCCATCAAGGACATGGTTAAAACAGGTGGTATTTTTCCACTTCTTGCAGCAATATCAGCGTTAATAGCTGCTGCCGCTCCAGCCGTAGCAAAAGCAGCCGTGTTAGGTGCTGTTGGAACCGCTGCTGGAATGGCTCTAAAGAAAGCAACAGGAAAAGGATATAAAAAAGGGAAGGGGTCTAAGATTACCAGGATCTCGTTGGGGAAGAGGTCTGAGGCTTCCAGGATCACTTCGTTAGACGCTCCAGCATCAAATTTTGATTTGTTCCATGCTGCTAAACGATTAAAAATAAAAAAAACTTCAGAGGTGCTTTTATGCGAGATCAATTACCGAAACTACCAAACAGCGTTGAAACAGGTATTATTAATCTCGACTCAAATTCAGGACGCGGTACTCATTGGGTATCATACACGGTTGATTCACGTGGAATCGTTTATTTTGATTCAAACGGGTTAGCTCCACCGCGTGGGTTTATCAAGTATGTTACACCACTTCCCGCGCAAGTTTGGTTTTCAACGCTACCCACACAAACAATGACAGATCCGCCAATATGCGGCCGTGAAGTAATTAATGTCCTCTACGCTATATCAAAATCATCCAAACCGCCACATAAAGTCGTACATGATTATACAAGTAACCGATTCGTTTCAAACAGATCTTAGATCTTATATAATGGTTGATATTTACGGAAGAAGATCTTCTTCCGGCGTTAAAAAAAAGAAAGATGACATTGATCTGTCGAAGTACGCGACTAAAGATGAACTCGCTGATCGATATGGTAAACTAAAAACTAGCAATATCAAATAGAATGATATAGTTCGACAAGTACTCGGTGCGGTCACGGATAATATCCCTGTGTTTACTGACAGCGGAAAAATCAGGGATTCAAGTATATCTTTTGCAACAATCAGAGATGAAATTGCAAAAAGCGTTGCTAATAGCGTGAAAAATAACGGTGACACAATGACGGGAGAACTCAGCATGAACGGGAATAAAATAGTAGTTTTAAGAGATCCAACATCCGACGAAGACGCAGCAACGAAAAATATGTAGACGTCAACTACAGCACCGTCGACGGTAAATTATCCACGTTGCGGGCCGAGTATGACGTTCACGTAAACGCGTTTACAAATCTCCGTAGAAATTTTAGAAAATTTAACGAAACCGCAGATGAATTTTTTGGTAATCCGTTGATCGTTGACGCAAAACTATCTGATATAAAAAAACACTCGAAGATATCAAGAAAACACAGCAAGATGTCGTAGCGGGGATTCCTGAGATCGTTAATAAAACCAGTTTGATTAAAATTCCACCTGGAGTTACTCCCGGGCATATTACCAACATCGTGTACATAGTATCATCGGGATTCGCAACATGGTCAGTGCAGAATAGAACTATCAAATATATCGCAACAGTCACTGGCGTGTACAGGCTGTCTGTGTTCAGTGCTGCAAAATTTGAGATATTCACAAAGTATCTATGGCGACATGGTTTTCCCGGGTTGGGTCTGTTGTATTAAATAAGGGAACCGAAGAAGAATTTATGCTGGAAGCAGCTGATAAGACATTAAACGCAGCATCTTACTGGTGGTGTTTGGAATTTGTAGCTGAAACACCTCAATTATTTACTGCATAAAATAATAATGAATACCCCAATCGACGTTCAAAATTTTAGATATAATCAAGCGCGTGAATGGCAAGCAGCGTTGAAAGATATCGTCGAACAATATACAGTAAAAATAAAAAAATATCGACGACGACTAGTTATCTTCGACTTGATTGTTTATTCAGTATCTGCTGTTGTTGCTGGAACCGGTGTGATATTATCAACAATGGCAATGATGGTACCAGTAGCCGTGACAGTCTGTATTTCGGCTACAACAACGATTGCAGGTGTTTTTAATATCATCGCAATAAATATGCACTTGTACGAATGAAAATTTATCCGATTACATGATAAAATTATATATGGCGACGGTCGCATACTCGAAGATATCTTCGTTGTTATCAGCGAGTCGCAGTGATGGAATTATATCTGATTTCGAGTTTTCAGAGATGATTGAAATATACAACTGCGCTGGTATTAAAGGTACGAGTATTAATAATGTCATCAGTAGAGCTACTCCAGCAGATCGTGACAAACACAACTCCACCAAAAACAACAATGATCTCAGTAAGCTCGACTCATCCTGAATTTAACATAAACTTTCCAACGGCAATTCCAGTAAAAGAAATTGCACTAGCGCAATTACGAGTATGTTGTAGTTGGCCAAATATCAGATCGAAATCATTCGCTTGTATTTGCTGATAAAAATAAACCCGATGGAACACCTGACTGGAACGTTTTGGGATACCCACTGGTAGTTATGAGATTGAAGATATCAATGAAGAATTTCAGCGCAGAATAAAAGCAATAACAGGAAAAGAATTAAAAAAAGTCAATTAAAGTTCATGAACCAACACTGTCTTCTGCAATCGAAATAAACTCTCCTGATTATGTCGTAGATATTTATCAGAGTTCGATCAGAACGGTCTTAGGATGGCCTGAAATCCCACCACCGATACCACCACCGTTACCAGAACCAAAAAAGTCTGATTATGTCAAGGACAAGCAATCATACCACGAAATTACCTCATCATACAAACAACATTTACTTGATATAAAAAATGCAACGGTGGATATCGAATTTTAACTTTTCAGCAAGGATATTATTCAATGGAATTTTGCTATTGAATTAATTCCTGAAAGAGAAAAAAAGAAAGACGAAAAAGAAAATGGATGTTTACTTAAGTCAAATTATTGAATATTTTAAAGAAATTAATAAAGAACATCAAATACATCTACAGCTGCTACGGCAAAGTTTCCAAGAACATATTTTTGATATAGCAAGTTCACGAAGCGAAATCATCAAAAATATTGAAATATTAAATCAGCTCGCGTCCGACATGGAATATATTAACCAGCGATTAATTCAGGCAATAATTAATCATATTGACGACGATCAATTTAGATCTAAACAACAGTTTTTAAACGCATATTCTTTGACAGAAGCTACACTGATAAATTTTAAATTTGCCGGATATAACGCAGACGAAGTAAAAAAAATCCATGACCAAAATCATCGATGAAAACTTTCCTGAAATACTAGCTTCGTGGAGAAAAGCAATACCACCTCAAGTTGTTCTTAGATACAATAATGACCTACACGGAGGCGGTAGACATGTACCCTCCGGAATCGTTAATATAACATCGACAATCGCGGTTAATCTAGTTTCTAATGTGATCGATGGCAGCTATCAAATAGATCTTGGAAAATCAAATCAGGCTCAACAAGGATATATCTTATACACGTTCACACCACAAGTTTCCCCTGGGGATTTGATCGTGCAAGTACCAACCAAGTACCAACCAATTATGTTTATCTGCGGTGTCATACTAATATGTTAACACGAATAAATTTTAATAGATCTGCGTGGGGAAGAATTAATTGTGAATATGTATGTAAAATCGTAGATTCTTGTCGTAATGATCTTTGATCAGAAATATTTTATTATTATTCTGAAATATTTTATTATTTTATCAGAAATATTTTATTTTATCAGAAATATTTTATTTTATAAGAAATGTTTTATTTTATCAGAAATATTTTTTATTCTGAAATTGATGGGTAGTTAGGTACTCAAAATTAACAAAGTCAATCAATTTTGTAATTCTGATGGGGTGCTTGGTATTCAAAAATACACAAATCGATCAGTTTGTTAATTCTGATGGGTAATTAGGTGGTCAATATTAAGCAAATCGATCAGTTTTGCAAAAAAATACTACAAATAAATATCTTATCATTATTCTGAAATATTTTATTTTATCAGAAATATCTTATTATTGTTCTGAAATTGATGGGGTGGTTGGTACTTAAATTATACAAATCGATCAGTTTGTTAATTCTGATGGGGTGGTTGGTACTCAAAATTAACAAAATCAATCAATTTTTTAATTCTGATGGGGTGGTTTGTACTCAAAATTATACAAATTGATCAGTTTTGCAAAAAATACCACAAAAAATTATTATTATAATTCTGAAATATTTTATTTTATCAGAAATATCTTATTATTGTTCTGAAATTGATGGGGTGGTTGGTACTCAAAATTATACAAATCGATCAGTTTGTTAATTCTGATGGGGTGGTTGGTACTCAAAATTATACAAATCGATCAGATTTTATGGGGAAAACATATTTCAGAATAATAAAATACAAAATATTTCAGAAAAATAAAATATTTCAGAAAAATAAAATATTTCAGAAAAATAAAATATTTCAGAAAAATAAAATGTAAAATATATCAGAAAAATTAAGTATTTCAGAAAAATAAAATATTTCAGAATAAACAAAATATTTCAGAAAAATAAAATATAGAATATTTCAGAATAAATAAAAAATATTTCAGAAAAATAAAATATTTGAGAATAATAATAAAATATTACACGTGCTCATGTTCGGTAAAGAAGTCACGTTGGATCGTTTCACGATCTAACAATTTTTCCTAATTTTCTTACACGAGCATTAATTGTTTTCTTTGCCTCGTATTCATGAGATAACCCAATCTAATTTTTTTCTACTGCGGCAGACAGAGGGACGAATTCCTTGACCTGATCATCTTTTACTGCAGCTAGTGACTGGAACACCGCCGCCTGAATTCGTTTTATAAACTTGTATTCAGACGGTAGTGTAAAACCACCATCAATTTTATGTTGTTCTAAAAATTCAAAATCAGAAATAATCTTTTCAGGATTCAGTTCATCAGATATATTAATGCCGTCTTTTTCTAATTTTTCAATAGTAACAATTACGTCATGGATATTTTCATGGTTCATTATTTATGATATATATCTATATATATATATATATATATATATATATATATATATATATATATATATATATATATATATATATATATATATATATATATATATATATATATATATATATATATATATATATATATATATATATATATATATATATATATATATATATATATATATATATATATACATATATATATATATATATATATATATATATACATATATATATATATATATATATATATACATATATATATATATATATATATATATATATATATACATATATATATATATATATATATATATATATACATATATATATATATATATATATATATATATACATATATATATATATATATATATATATATACATATATATATATATATATATATATATATATATATATATATATATATATATATATATATATATATATATATATATATATATATATCTTTAAAGTAAATTTTAACAATTTGAAAATGGTTTCCTCAGCAATAAAAAAATAATCCCCATAAACTCCTAGATTGCCACCGCATTCTAGCAAGTTTAGAGGATAAATCTTAACTAGTGTTTAACTTATTTCTAAGGACAATACAATATCAATCCCCATAACCTCCTAGATTGCCACCGCATTCGAGCAAGTTTAGAGGATAACACAACACATAAATCTAAATTAAGGACATCACGACATTAAGGACAATACAACATCAATCCCTATAAACTCCTAGATTACCACCGCATTCTAGCAAGTTTAGAGGATAAATCTTCACTAGTGTTTAACTTATTTCTAAGGACAATACAACATAAAAATCTTATTTAAGGACAGCACGACATTAAGAACAATACAACATATACAGGGTTAATTTCTACGCTCAATAGATTTTTTCACATACCCACCCCCAATAATCAGCCTGTGGGTGATACAAAACATGTATCCACCACGTAGTGACATGGTGGGTGTGTTTTTTTCTTCTATTGAGTTTCGGCGGAGCCCCAATTAATTATACAATCGCAAAAAAGCGCAACCATCGACAGTTGTCAATCATGCGACTCGATCGCCAGACCTCGACTTTCATAATTCGACGCGTTCGCAATGAGCTACGAAAGCATCTGATATATATACGTTTCAGAAATTATTATATAGCTACGGTTTCTGAATAGATTGTAAGTTATGTGTATTTCTGCATTAAAACAGCGGTTTCTGAATAGATGGTAAAATATTTCTGCACTAAAATACGGTTTCTGAATAGATGGTAAAATATCTGCACTAAAACAGCGGTTTCTGAACAGATTGTAAAATATCTGCATTAAAACAGCGGTTTCTGAACAGATCTAAAAATAACTTGCTATATTGTACGATGTAACCTCGTTTATTTTTCTATTTTGTAAGTTAGAAACCATAAAAATCTTTCTACTAGTATAATTATCAATATTAATTACGACGTAGATGGTTAATTAACTAATTACGACCATAAAAATCACAATCTACGGAGAAATATATGTTTACAGAATTATCTCCTTTCGCTCAAGTCGGAAAAATCAGTAGTATGTGAGTGGGAATTTCTGACCAAAAAATAAATAATTAAATAAATAGTTGCTAAATATAATTTGAGGTAATTACTTACTAAAGATGATAGTTTATCTTATTAACAATAATAGAAAATAATTTTTTGCTTATTTTTTTTGAGAAGATAGATTTGTATATATTTTCTGCGACATTTAGTACTGAATGCGGATGAATATCAAAATATTTCCAGCTGAATTGATTGACTGAAAAATTTTCTCTTCGCAAGTCTATGTATTGAAGGATTTAATTGCTCTAGGATTTTCTGAGTATTTACCAGTCCCTCCCCGTGCAGAGTTCTCGCTCTGTGTAATAGCCTGAAGGTTGGATAAATTATTATTAAGTTTGTTTCCGTCAATATGATCGATCACAAAACAGTCTTTGATCACCCGAAGAAACACTCGTATGTGAATCGTCGACAGAAATAATTTTTCTTATCCCAAACACCAAATTTAAGATAACCATGATTGTTAACAACACCAAATGGAGTTTTCAATTGACAGTGCCTAATTACACCATCACGATTTGTTTCGTAGTTTGTTATTATAGGATGCTTTACAAACTCGTGGTTCATTATAATAATATTATTTGTTTAAATCAGAATTTGTATGAAAAGTTAGATAATCCTCCACGGATTGTGTAGCGTTGTTACTGTTATTATTTTTTTTATCATAGTATCTTTTAAGCTCGCGATATTTTTTCCACCACAATTTGCGCACAACTGTGTTTTGCCTCGTACTCGAGCACCACATCGCAGACATGGTATTGGTCCTAAACAACCTCTACGAACGCTTTCCAAGTGTTGTCCGCACAATTCCTTTTTACAGGATTTATTACAAGGGGTCAATGAACCCACCATGAGCCATTTGCATCGAGACATTGTATACATAATATTTTAATTTAAATATTTGTTTGAAATATAATATGAACGAATTCGATAGATTATCCCGAATAAAGCCTTGGAAAGCAGATAAATTTAATCTCGACAAAATATCTCCTGACCTACCGATGCAAGATCTGGTTGATCCGAAAAATAAAAGCTTGATTAATAAACTTCACGACGCCAAGATGGTGCATCTCATGTCTGGTCAACGTTCAAGATTATACGCAACAAAGATATCATCGACGCTATGATGAACGACAAACGAGCAGAAATTATCATTAACTATCTTGATAATCGCAAATATCTTTTCAGAATAAAATTTTGTCGTGCTAACAGAAACAGATGATTGGATTATCCGTGACAAATATGATCCTGTTCATGCTAATAAAAAAAACTGTCGTACTAAGTAAAGATTCTAAACCATGTCTATTGACCGGTATTGACAAACGGTATTATGAACGAGCATATCCTGTGACCGCGGTTATTTATGGAATCTATCCGATATATGAAAAACCTAGCGTTGATAATCTGAAGCCGATGAAATTTTCAAAAATAAACTGTGTAGCTGAACGAGTAACAGAACATTTTACCGTCTCGACTCGTGGAAACGGTCTAACGGATAAAAGACGTAAAATAATAAACGAGTGGGGAGAAATGGTTAAAGATACCGGAGCGTCTATCAAAGATGTCGCTGAGTTAGGAAAAAATTAAAATTCCCAATAACCGATAACAGGAGAGATTTCATATAAATCAAAATATAAATCAAAAGGAGCTTCGATTAAAATCATTGATCATAACGCGCATGCGTGGACTAACGCAGTAATAATATTTCCACGAGATCGAACTGTTAAATACTATCGCGGAGATATGTTTGATTTTATTAACGAAATAAGTAAAAACGATCCTGTGTCAGTATGGTTGTTTCAAAGTTCTGAAAACGACGAATTAGATAGAGAGAAAAAAGTAAATTTTATCAATTTGTAAGACCGAATGGTGTTATTTATCGAACAGATCTTCTTCACGAGAAAATGAAAAATCTTGCACTACAATATACTGATGATACTGGCGAACTATTGAGCAACTGTTTTACTGTTCCGTCAGTTGCGGCTCATTTTGCTAGAAAGAAAAATTCATGGAAACCATCTAGATTTGATTTTCTCAATGATATAATATCGGACACAGCGGACTATGGCATACTAAATACGATCATAAAGATGTTATTTCAGTTGATATGGTTGCATGTTATCCGGGAAGTTTTCTCGGTTACGGAGATTGTTCTGTATATTTTAAAAGATTCGGTCATCTGACACACGAAATGACGCGAGTATCGATAAATGGACCATTACCGGATTTTGACCTGACTGGATTTGCTTGTGTCGAATCATTCGAGTTTGTTAAAAATCTTCATACGATTTGTTGTTTGGTTCGGTAGGCATTTTTCAGAAAAAATGTGGGCACCAGTAGTACTATTACGATATATGCTTGATTGTGCGATATTAATATCGCTGATTGTAAGTGAAGCAATTATATCATATCGAAAACAAACCGAAGTTTGGTTACCACAGCAAAAGGAATATTCCGATGATGAAAACCCCGATAAAAATGATTACGAGAATAAAATCGCAAAAGATCTTGGCAGATAAATAATTGGCAAGTTCACCCAAGCAGATTCATATGACCATAAACGATATTGTACAATATTGATCATGGACGATGCTGAGTTAGATTTTATAATCGCCGATACAACAAATAGAAACACATTTGTAAGTCGAGAAATAGCTTTCTTGCCAAATGGAAATAAACTAGGTACTATTGTGAGCTATATGGACGGAGAGTCACCTCAATATACTCATTTAAGATCATCAATGTTAGGGTACGTTTCGATAAATTTATTATCGATGATAAATAAGGTTTCTGAGTTTGCTGTCAGAGTCGCTACAGATTCGTTTTATATCAATAAAAAATATTCAGGACTGTTAGAAAAATTAAATATAGGCACTTGTGCATCGTGGGGTTCGTGGAGAATAAAAAAGGAAAATATACTTAATTATTCCGAATCCGCTGATGTTGCGGTTAAATATATTTATTTAAAAAACATCCAACATTAAAGCTATCGTCTGCTCCATCGGTATACGATCCAATAACTAGACACAGGACAGTTTATCTAAACGGATCTGGAGGTTCTGGTAAAACCACTCGAGCGATCGAACCATTTCAGAATTCAGATATGATCGTGCTAACACTTACACACAGACTCGCGCGAGAAATGAAACAACGAGGAGTACAATCATGTACTTATCACAGCTTCTTCCGATGGAACGGTGACGCATGGACTCCTGATAGAATGGGAGAAAAATATATTCCGAGGATTATAATCTGGGATGAAATATGTACAGTATCATCAGAAACATTAAAAACATTTCTTAATTGGTTATTAACAAGAAATACTGCTGTAATAATGTGCGGCGATCACGGTCAACCACCACCCGTAGCTGGACCATCTCCACATGATTGGCTGAGAAATTTTGTTGATTATTACGAAGAAATAACTGATGATCATAGAGCACTTGATGCAGAATTAAGGGAATTTAAAAAATTAATCAGACTACAACCGAATAAAATTCAGTGTGAGGTAATGCGCGAGATAATTTCAGAAACACCCATGAAAGACTTTCTACAAACGTGGAGACCAAACGATTTGATAGTTGCAAGTAGAAAGATAGTTCATGATACACTTCAACGGGAGTTGTTTTAGTTTTCAACGTTGCCAGTTCCGTTATGTTATCGACCAGCAGATACACGACGGCAAAATATTGACGTTGATATACCAGGACAGGGGAAACAGAATCTTGTGTTGAATGATATTGTCGCAGTTGATGTTGATGTTGTTGAAGATGCTCTACTTGCTGATAAATCCCCGTGGACGCTTGGATACGCAATGACGATTCATTCATCTCAGGGATTAACTATTACTGATACAGTTGTTTGGATCGTCGATGATCGTATCGAATGGTCGAACTTAGTTTACCTTGCAGTATCTCGAGTTAGAAAAATAAGTCAACTGCGGAGAATCGTCATGGACTCGTCAGTGATCAATGATGACCTCGACGGTGATATAATAAGAAAAAATTGGCTGGTTTTAAATAAAGTGACAAAAAAACGCGATTTTGATCTTGATGTTGAATTTATTAACACGCTGAAACAAAAACAGAATAATCATTGTGCAAGTTGTAATTGTATAATGTTATGACTGTATCTGAAAAATGATCCAAGACAATCTACCGTAGACAGAAAAAATAACAATCTTGGTCATACACGAGAAAATAATATGTTGACCTGTCTTGAATGTAATCGACGTCAGGGTGCTGGCACCCTTGGTGCTAGTTAAGTGATTTGGGTGGTAATTGTGTGTCCTCGGGAATTATTTGTAATTGTTCACGTACAAATCCACGTTGAGGAGCAGTTGAATCCAGTCTGTAGATTGCGGGTCTACCAGTGGATCTTGTTACGCTAGGTATCTTGTGCGTCGTAATACTCCAAATAGGATCAGTCGCTCTTTTTTTACCACCTTCAAGTTCACCGGGTTCATATAAATACCCGACAGTGGTATTACCTAATACCGGTTGTGTGTGTTGAAAAATCACGTTGTTGTGTAGGTATATGCGCTTTTGTAATTGCATTAATGGGTTTGATGTTGGTTGTTCGAGTAATCTCATTATCTAATGCAGCTATCACACTTGGTAATCTTGCCACATATTCACGAAATCTTTTATCTTGAATAAATTCCTTCGCATATTGATATCCAAATAACCGCTCAGAGAGTGCTCGATTAAGTCGTTCAACAATTGCCTGATCACGATGAATCGCAGTATGTCCTCGTCGTATTTTGACATTATGTTGTTTCATCAACGATGATACTGGACCAAGAAATTCCTTGCCAGGATCAGCCTGTAATAATTGTGGCCATCGTAAACCACCTCGTTGATAAATTCGTTCAAACGCATCGGCTACTTCAGATGGTGTTTTAGTTGATAGCGGTTCTGTTTCTTTGTATCTACTTGCAACATCAACAACAGTTAGTGCGTATTTATATGTTATTTGACGTCGACCAATTTTAACGGTATCATGTGGTAGAAATAATATATCAGCCTGATGAACTTCGTTAGGAAAACTAACATCAAAATGTGCAAAGTGAATTTGCTTAGGTGGCGGTAAATAAATTTGCCATATTGCTTTTGTTTGGATAACCACGCTTTAGCAGTAGAATGTTTAACCGCTGCTGCATTAGCGAGTTTACTAATTGCTGCTTTACCCCTCCAGTATCCTCTTGGAGAATAATAAATCGATTCCATTTTATGTATTGCCAGCACCTAGTGCTAATTTACCTTTCATCGCGGATCTTACTAACCAATTAGCAAACGATTCTCTTATATTTTTATTTTTTTTTAGAATTTAATGAATGAATCAATTTCACATCTACAATATGTCTGTCTTGTAGGTTTTTGCTTTTATAAGCTACATCATGAACATGACACGCTTTATCAACAGCGTTTATTGGTTCCTCGCCTGGTTTTGGTTGATCCTGATTATCAAGCCTGATATCAAGTCGAGTACCAGGACCGCAATAATTATATCCTGGTAGATGTTTTTCTCCTGGGTATTTAGCCCAGGGAGTGCCTGGGAACTTTGACATTAATTTAGCAGTATCACCGCCATCTTTTTTAGGTAAAAAAGAAAAAAAAATTCTGTTACATATTGCACAGTTTTCACCATATGCTATTCTCGCATTTTTTGTTGTAACCGTGGATAAATCATTAGTTGGGGTTTTAGTTCTACAGCGTAAACAATATAGATTCATATGTTTATATAATATGGATATAATTGATTTCTCAGCGATTCGAAAACGAGAACCTGTCAAACACCATCCTGCGTTACCGAACTCGATTAGGATGATAATAATAGGACCATCTGGAAGTGGAAAGACACAGATGTTACTTAATCTTATAATGAGACGGTTAAAATGGGATAAGTTGTATTTGGTAGCCCCGTCTGTAGATGATCAGAGATGCTACGATGTGCTTAAAGATTTTAATGAAAACGGAAGAATATTGGATAAAGATAACGATGTTATCGAGTTTATAACCGACATTGATGAAGCATCATCAGTAGATTCCATAGACGGATTTATTAATAATTTGGTGTTATACGATGATGTGATGCTGGACAAACAATCAAATCCAGCTAGGATTTTTTCCCGTGGTAGACATAAAAACACTGATGTGATTTATGTTACTCAGCGATACACACAGATACCAAAAGTGATCAGAGACAATTGTAATATTTTGGTTGTGTTTAATGGAGTTGATACACATACGTTGCGAAATATTCATCAAACTTGGTGTGGCGGTGACATGGATATAAATAAATTTAGAAACTTTTTTTCACGAGCACAGGCTACTCCACATGGATTTATAACAATAAATTTACATGATCCCAGAACACGATATCGAATCGGACTTGATAAAATATTTGGATAAATTAATAGCAGCAGGAAGGGCGCGACCTCATATATGTAAACAAAGTACATACTTTTTTTCGTAAGATGTTTTGTTTTAAGCAAATTATATTTCAACCAAGTGGTCTGTTCGCCCTTCCTGCTGCTTATTGTTTATTATCCTTTTGAATGGCCCACGATCCTATTGTTGCTTCTTACCCTTGTTGATAGTTCCTCCATCATAATATTGTTTGTTATCGATGTCCTCTTAAAATATTACCTTGATGCTGGATCGATATTGTCTTCTGAAAGTTAAAACATTTATCTGAAGAAATTCGAAACTATTCACTTGAGAATGTATACGCATCTTTCTTAAGATGATTTTATTTGCATACAGAATATAAAACGAATAATCGTTGCTTTTCAAAGTATTTTAATGAGTTCATTAACGTCTGCCAGTTTTTGCCCGCCCTCAAACTACAGCCCACTCAGGATCAAAAGTTTGTCATTTCAAAGCAGCCGAGAACACGTGTTCTCAACAAATTGAAGACGTATATTAAAATGTGTTGTATGAGTCAAACGATACTCGGGTACTTGTTATCCATGAAAACTTTTAGTGATAAATACCTGAAATAATTTTTCTTCTTACAATCTGTTGCCCTATGAACAAGGTGGTGTTGTCGATATCAGCGATATGAAAGGAAAATAATAGATAGGCTGCATCCTGAAATAAACTTTGTCGATATATTATTCTATGTCACAATTCGAATCTTGTACTAAATCAATGACATCTATAACATTTGGTATGAAGTATTCATTACAGCACAAATTCATACAACATCTAGTGTGCCAACGCTTGTAACTGAACATGTTGCATAATAATAAAACAAGACATTTATGAGCATAATAGGGATTCTCCATCTAATAAATTGTACTATCACTTTTGTCATAATATTTCTTATTTAGAATCAATATATCTATAACATGGATGTAACCATCTAAAGGGAGTAGTGGTAATAAATATAAACATTAGAGAAGTATATTTTGCAAATATCTATGAAACATTTACACTAAGCAAGCACTTGCCAAATGTTTGATTCTCTTAACTACACTGGAATGCCAGATATCGTTGCTTCCCATTCTATCTCCTTGCTTACAGTAATAATATATCAGAAATTGACAATGAAGTTAATTACCTTAAAGTCAACTCTGTCATCTGGCATTTTAAGGATCCATAAATTTGATTACTTGTCTAGTCTACTGCCTGTACTAAAATCCCTGTACTTTATCCAGCCAGTCATTTTGTTTTGATGGCTTTGTGGCAATAGGTAACAGGAAATTGAAGAACTTCTCAATAAATAATTTTGGCTCAAGAAATGCTAAGGAAAGATAGATTGGTTGGTTGGGAGTTTTTAATTAGATTGGAACTGCTTTTGTCGAGCAAATAGTTCTAGACGGTCAACGTAAATAAATGAGTCATCACGGGGAAAGTGCAGCCAATTATAGAACCGGGCAATTATAGAGATTCTATTGGCGTCCCTTACTCAGAGTCCATAATTAATTAAGAACAACCATGTGATATCCGAATAATGTTTGATTTAGTTAGTTTTTGTCCATTTTTTCTAATCATAATCTATATATTTGATAGATCAACACTGTAATTTTAGTTAAAGTTGGTCTAGACCTTTTCTCTGCAATCAGAGTAGCCCATTATATTTCTCGCAAACAAAATGAAAGCCTTGGTTTAATATATGAATTTTCTTTAACAAGGTTAACCTTATAAGTGCTTAATGTTATCAATACCTTGGGATTCGTTTTTTTTTTTTTGTTCATACATTCTTGTGGGTATATTTTCTATTGTTGTCTAGTGTTCTAGGGTTGAACGCCTTTTCAGTATTCATTTGTGTAAGTCCATCTTACGATACACAATAACATTAATTTGAAAATAGGAGCTGAAAAAGGGCAGTGTCTGGTATTTAAAAGTATGAATCAAGTTTGATCATAGTGGATGAAATGCACTTAATTACGTTGAATGTTTGTCTGCTAAATCAGGACCCTGACAAACTACAAAAAAAAATCTAGAAAATGCAATTAGCCCATTACGAAGAAGTTGTTTGATTCGATACACAATACAAATTACTTACTACAAACAATCTGAACGAAATCAGATCATAGGCGGTAGAAAATCAGTTACAAATTTACAAGCAATATATGTTAGTCTCCGAAGTTACTGAGCTATTGTTTTCATCATCACATGTACTTGATCTATCGACATTTGTTGAGTGTCCGTGAAAATATGTCCTTCACAATCATCATTCAACGCCGCTGAAGCTAATCAGTCGGTTATATTAAGCCCTTCTTTGACAGAGGCGTGGAATTTCGATCGAAATACGCCATTAACGACGGTTTTGACTACAAATTAATCCTAGAAAAGACTGCAGTAACAAATTGCTCTTTTATTGCAAACCAATCTCAATTACGGTCGCTCGAGTGGATTGATTTGGATTCTGAATTTAGCGAACTGATATGACCTTTCAAAGTGAATGATGAAACAGACATTTCAATATCTTTCGTTTTCAAGTAACGTTACTCATGCAAAAAATGTAAAAAGGAAAATCAAACTTACAGATATTAAAAAAATGATAGAATATAAAATTATCATTTATAATAAGGGACAAAGTTCTACATGTACAAGTCAAATTGTTTTCTCAAATAAAATCTAATACAAATATCGCCAGTATAATACATTTCAAGTACAGTGCATGTACATCGCCAGTACGACATATTTATAGTATATTTCCTGTACATCGCCTACAAGACCTATTCGAAGTAGTTCTTGTACATCGCCAATATAACATATTTCAAGTACAGTCCATGGATATCCCCAATATGAATATTCAAAGTACATTTCATGCACGCTGCAAGTACGATGTACAGACCATTTGCAGTGCATGCGCATCGCAACAACAACACATATCATAAGCTGTGCATGCCCATTGCTACAATGACACACATCATGAACTGTGCATGCACATCGATAGTATCATATATATACCATGTACAATGCATGTACCTAGCCACAAAGAAATATATCATATACACGTCGACAATACGACATGTGTCAGCAGTGCATGCATGTCGAGAATACAATCTCTTCACATCGCCAAACCAATTTATCATGTGCCATACCACCTAATAAATATCCAAATGAAAGACCCAATGCGCTGGACATGTTGGTCGAGCTACCATACTATGTTCAATTTAATCTGGAGGACACATTTAGCATAATTGCTGATTATTTAGTTTGCAAAACTAGTCTATTATTTCGACACTAGAGGAGTCTTTGGCAGTATTTGATTTGCTCCTGAAGAAAGGAAGCATAATAGACAAATTGATTCAATTTAAGGCATATAATAATAATAAAAATAATAATAATAATACTTTATTCAGTAATTTAGATCACCGGGCCCTATTTACAAAATACAAGTAAATATAATGTGTCATGGCGTAAAGAAGATAAAAACGGTGTTCAGCATGAGTATTCATACATAATTTCCTATAATCGGTGCATGCTAGTATGAAGATGTTGTTACCTCTAGCATTCACCATTTGCTTGAGTTTTCAAAGATTGTCTAAGACGAAAAGCTGAATTGATATAGCAAGAAAGATTTCTTATAATTAATATATTAATATGACTCATGACGGATACAAATTATTTTACCGAAGGATACAGATAAAAGTATCTTTTTCTTCAATTGGTCATAAGCTGGACAAGCACTAACAAAATAGGATTGATCTTTTACCAAATAAATATTATTTGTCTGTCATAATTCCCAACAACTATTATTTCTCTCAATACTGCCTTGCCTACCTGTCTATTTTCAGAGCATACGCTGATCACTTACATTTAGCAAGGTACTTCCTATGAAAATATGATAATCTTCATGAAAGGTATTGTTCTGGTTCTAATTCGGTTTTATACATGTTATAACATATACATTTATGTTTGATGTATTTATCACTTTGCCAGTTTTGGAATGTCAAATCCTCAATTCTTACAAAAATTAGAGAGTAAAATCGTTTTTCGTCTCCAACGTCTTGATTTAGCCAGCCATACACAAAACCGAAGCGAAATAACAAGTCTTGGACTTTGGTAGCCTACGTGACACGGTTGGTTTCGTCTAATCTTTTCAACATTAAATAACATCGGCGTGGGTAGGGAGTTGAAGGCATTCTTACAACTTTCAATCAGTATTTAATGCATCGTAAAAAAAAATACAGGTACAAAGTGGATATCTTCCGCACTACCCGAACACAATTGCATTAACGGTAGTTTTATGAACACCTAAACACTATTTGCAAAAGTTATATTGCACAATTCAAAATCTCTGCTAAATTCGTATCCATAAATTTCTAACCAATAGAAAGCAATTGATTGTTTTTACAGAATTAGACATTCTAAACGCAGCATCTACAATAAAACAACCAATTAATTTTTGATAATTCAAAATCCTTGATGTTGCTGTTTTGCCTGAGCCGCTAGTATCTGCTTAGCTTTTGCCAAAACCAACTTAGGGGTGAAAATATACCCATTTACTTGTAATAAGGCACACTCTCAATATGTTTTCTATGAAAAACCACATCTTTTGCTTGAGACATCCCACACTGCTGATAACAATGTTTGTCAACGTTGACCGTCAGAGAAACGTTCGATAAAATTTATTTGATTCTGAAGTAGCTTTACTGTATCAACTCAATTAGACACGCAATCAGCGAAAAGTACTGCAAAAACGTCATCAAAATCTTCTGATATTAACACATGACTGTTTCAATCAAGCTTCAGCATTTTAATCAAATCATTAATAAAAACGGAAAACATGATAGGGCTCAATACACATCTTTGTCTTGTACCTACTGTACATTCGAAGTAAACAGTTAAACCTTAGGTGTACGTAAACAGCTCTTCAGGATTCTATACATATCTCTTAAAATGCTTACTATGTTACCATTCATACCCTTGCGTATTAATGACGCCCAATTTTATCTAAAGCTTTTTAAAATCGACAAAAAGGCATAACCTCTACCTTTTATTTCGGACGTATTTTTCTGAACTAAAGTCTGAATTATAAAAATATTGTTGCATGCGGAGGATTTCTTTCTAAACCCTTCTTGTGCTTCATCTATCAGACGATTGTCTTCCTCCAAGGTGTATATACCACTATTCAATATCCCAGTAAAGATCTTGCAAAAAGTATCAATAAGGGATATCCATCTGTAATTATTAGATCCTTCTTGTCACCGCACTTATATATAGGACAGATAATACTCTTCTCCTACTGTTTAGAAAAATAGCTTGATTCACTCAAATCTTGTGTGGAATAGAGAGTCTGGGAATGGAAAGACCGTTTGATTCGTGCGCTGATAAAGAAAGGTTCAGGTATGAAATGTCCTGGAGATTTGTTTTTGACTTTATGTAAACTTCTCATAATATAAGAGTATTTAAATAATAAACCTGTAAGTGAGGTAGTTCTTCGCTCACGATATTGTCATAGTCATCTAACTCAGACACAGGCTTCTTCAACCAAGTTTAAAAAGTATTCATACCAGGTTTTTTATTTGTGGGTGGTGGTGGAGAGATATTCCACTACATGTTGAGAATAATGCGTAAATCTATAAAGGTTAAGCCACAATTGTTATACACTCTATCGTCGTTTGAATGACTCTACACTGGCTTTCCATTCGATCCAGAATCAAACACAACATTTGTTCTCTATTTTACTTTTAAGGAGATCGTTAAATCCGATTTTTTTAAAACCAAGTCTAGGTATTGCAAATGAAGAATTGTAAATACTGTTTTTTAACTCATGTTCTTTTAGGGAGAAGGTATTGTCACTTTATAAGGCAGGAAAATAACTTGGTAATACCTTAGAACGATTATCTGTAATTGATTTCGTTGACGCGTACAGCGTTAACTAAAGCAGTTTTATTTTATTTCTTCTGATTGTGACTGAGTAATTGTTAAATGCGTATCGACGTTGGAGGTGCGCAAAGAGAAGCCAATATACCCTTGGCTCTTGCACGTATTTGTGAAGTATTTGCAGCAGACACATTGGTATCTGCAGGTATAGTGATCGCCTAAATCTTTTCAATAAGGGTCTATAGTAGTCAACTTACTACTGCCTTATGTTTTTAATGGTATGAAGAAGAGCTGGAACGGCTGTCAACATAGCTGATGAGACTGACAACGTTCCAGCATAAAGCAGATGGAATTGTGCATTGTAGCAGCCTATGTAAAGTCTTCCCATGATGCCCATTTTTCTGAGTTTAAGGATACGTCCTGCTTGATTCACAATATCAAATGTCAAATGCCTTATGAATATCCAAGAAAGTAGCTTGTAATAAAGGAATCATACTCTTATATACAAAGCATTGTCCCGATGAACGAATTAAAATCTTTACCTATTTCAATAAAACCGAAAGGGAGCTGTTTTATCAATATTTGTATACCTTGTTTACATTAACAACCTTTTACATAAATTACAGGAGTCAAAATAAGGGCTATTTCATGGGTCCATTTCATCTGAAAATACAGTACTAGCAGATGATATAACCTGCATGCGAACACAACAATCTGTTTTCAAACGATCCTTGATATATGTAACATATATTCTTTGAAAAGGAACCTTGAACGTAGGTTTAAAATTAAAAAATAGTTTCGTGGGTAACATATATTCTTTGAAAAGGAACCTTGAACGTAGGTCTAAAATTAAAAAATAGATTCGTGGATATTGAATGCTGCTGTTGTACTACTAAATCTCTTTTGAAACATCCTTTTGTTCGGTATTAAGGAAGTTATATATAGTATTATCACACCATCTAGCCAGTCTATCGAACAGTTTCTTTTCAAATAGTTTTTATACTAATGGCAGCATGGAAATAGCTTTATAATTATATGGGTCAAATTTAGATTTTCTGCCGCCTTTAAATATGAGCATAATTAACCTTGCTTTCAAATAACTGGCATGTACCACTGTTTCAAACACTGGTCTATTACTACGCTATACAGAATTGTGAATAGTTCTGTGAGATTTCCTCCCGTGTGCGAGAGTGTACGTGTGTGTGTCCGTGTGTGTGTGATTTGGTTTATAACCGTAACTTTAACAATCTTTCAGTCATATAGTTAAGATGTCTGCATTGAGGCAGTTTATAGCGATGTCTATCACTGGGGCATCATGCCGCAGACATGTAGCATGATGTCCCACTCATTCACATTATCCGGACACCAGGCCAAACATTCATAACACGAACCTCTTAATGCTAAGCGCCTCGGGAGGTAGCTGTTAGCACAATTTTATAAGTCTTTGGTATGATTCAGCCGGTGTTCGAACCCGCAACCTCTCGCAACCGAGGCGGACACTGTAACCACTCAAGAAACCGGAGCGGTAGTGTTGGTCCCGTAAAGTAAATGTTCATTTTGAATACCATCATTGCACGGAGCTTTCCTAAGTTTTGGTTGTTTTATTATCTTGATAATTCAATTTTGTTCTAAAGATACATTCATCAATACGGAACTCGTCCCTTTACTCGTGATTTATAAATATGTCTGTAGACTAAGTGTACAGTTTAGAAAACTATTTAGCAAACAGTCGAGTTATCTCGAGCAAACGATAATTCGCCGATTTATTTTAATTTAACATTTTGGAATATTTGCCATGTTACGATGCCTGTTGAAAGCTTCCAAAAGGCCTAACGTTTAATTCGGCTGCTTCATCTAAGTCTTTGAAAATTGCTTCTTCTTGAGCCTCTATCGCAAATTCTTGAGTATTTCTAAATTTCTTCTTGCAGTTTTATATTGTTCGTACTATTCATGGGCCAGCCCTCGTGGTTGTTTTTTCTTCTGTCCACTTCTGAATGTATCATGATTTATTGTGGGCTTTTTAACTTCAGGTGTCCAATGGAGTTTTGTGAGAGGATTAAACTTATTCGATGATAAGACCTCAAATTACAGATATTAATTGACTATTAATGTCATCTATTTGTTGGGGCGACGGGGGGGAGCTGTTTTCATTCTGCTTTAAATAGTCTGCTTACTTCAAGTTGATAGGCTATTAATTTCTCAGCTCCACGAAATACGAGGATTACAAAACTTTGCAGCCGTAATAGTAACAGTGGTGCGCACAACAGGATGATCTGAGGCCATATACGTATCGTCATTTGAAACAGTTTCACAGTCAAGAACTCAATCTAGAATTATTCTGTTGACAATTATATGGCCAACATTTGATCTACATGGCTCGAAAGTGTAAATCAGCCCTTTTTTAATTTTGAATTATCCAAGGGTATCAATTCGTTATTGTCATTTTATAGCGAACGCATTGCATTTATACCATGCACACCATGATTGCGGTGATTCTCTGCATGTGGCATTAAAATCCCAAGTGACTAATACTTCACCATAAAGGGATTCAGTTGAATCAATACATTCTTAATATAAATTAAGATTTTCATCAGAGAGTATATACAAACCAAAATATAAAGATTGTGAGATCGTTGACCGATCTGAATTCAATACCAACAATAATGCAATTTAGTTGTTTTGCCAACACGGCCAACTTGTTTTTAATCATAGTTGACACTCCACGTCTTAGAATTTTAGAGTAATCTGTTTTCAGTATTTTCACATTTTGTTTAACACATGCCATCACTATGTAGTATAAATTTCCTTGCCTGTGTCAGTTTGTGTTCACATATCACGGCGATATCACATTCTAATTGGTCAAGTAAATTACTAAATGAGAGGACATACTTCCTTTTGACGTTCCAAGCAAGAGTGTTGAGACTATTGTTTTGCATCAGTAATCAAGCTGATGAATACAACGGTACTATTGCAATATTAATTAGGGACATATGAACATATATAGTGGACACATAGTTTCTATACAGCAAGTAAAATGAGTACATGGGCAATAACCAAAGCTCTCTTTGTTTTGTTCGTAACACCCAGGTGTCAGATGTGCAGTGCCTATTATCGTAGTCGTAATCATCATGGGGGCAGTCTTGGTACTGATCGTAAGAGTAATCATCATCATCGTCGTGTTCGATATATCTGCTCTTTGTACTGCGGTTTTGTTTCACTCTTGAATTATTACCTTGAATTCACAGTCGTCGTCTTTGTAATTTCCTCTATATATTTTATGTTGGTCGTATTTTGCACACAGCTGATTTCTATCGAGCCAACGCCGACATGCAATATTAATCGGCCAAAGTTTTCGCTTTCCATTATTTTTGTTTTTTCGGTGGGAATATTTATCCTCACTATTACATTACTACTTTACATTACATTCGGATGGAGTTCTTTTTTTTTTTCTTCAAATATGATGTTATCCCTGACCTTGTAATTCAATTATCAATATTTCCTAAGTAATACCTCTGAATATTTTTGCGCGACACACCTATAAAGACTTCAGCAGTATCGTCAGTTCTTTCTTCGATTATAGACATGTCTTGGGTTTGTTTCTGTTATCAGTAATCATTTCTTATAGAATCAGTTGGATCCCACAGTTGCTCGCAACAGAGAGATTGTGCTGTTTGTGGTATGACTGACTCTGGAATTCCTATCTATGTTTGACTTGTTGCTATTATGTTTTCAATTCTGTTATTTGCATTGATGAAGTTCATTTTGTCTCCAGCTGTATCTTTTCTTTCTTGTGAGTGTTGCTTTGTTGAAGTAATATTACTCTCACTCAGATGCGGTATGTTGGAGTCTCTAGACCCATTTGGTACAGATTGTGAGTCTAAGTGTCTAGCAGTGGATTCTGTATAAGTAGCAGCAGCATGTACTTTTCCGTCAGATTGTTTATTTTGAGAGATGTTAAATAGAAAAGCTTGGCTCTTTTGAGGAGTATTAAACTGAATACATACCTTCTCGCTGTGTGGTAATTACGTTTAAATTTTAGTTTTTATTTGCAACATTTCTTTGTATATTCAGTGGCATTGGTCTGAATGGTATCGGGTCTGGCTATGTAGGTAGCTTCGTCACAATTGTCCATATTATGAATTTTGCTAGATGTATACTTTTTAAAAGCTCCAAGCACCGTGAAGTTAGCCCCATTGTGGCTTCTTTATCAGGATGGACTTCTGTTTGCTTCTATAAACACTTTTTATCTTGCAATTTTCATCAGGGTTACAATTTTGACGCTTGTATTTTTGTTTTACTCCTTGTATAAAAAGGACATCAAAGTGTGACATTCGCAAGGTTCTCATCGGTTTTGTCGTCACGAGTTATATTACATACAAGAAGACGATGTCGTGTGTTGTAAAGCAGTGAATTGTATAAAGATGCCGTGATGGTTTTATTAAGCATTTCTATATAATTACTCTTATGTTACACGGTTAGGCTCAAATAAACAGTAACATAAGAAAGAGTGAAAACAGCAAGCTTTGAAAAATATAACAAATTAAGATTATTTCTCTAAACAAAATTGGTTATAGAGTAATTTTGAGACGCAGAATGCGTACACGTATGAGGCCACGTGATTATGTTTACGTCACGTACTGTCAGCATGACCATGACAAAATCCAATCATTTTATACTAACAATAAAATTTAAAAAATGTCAACTTCGCTAATAGCTATTTACAAACACAGCCTCGATCTCACTCTTATTACTCCCACTATAAAGACAAATTAATAAAGAACTTGTTGGCGTGACTGTTATTAAATTTGAATTATGGTCGGTAACCAGGTCAGCCATATGTGTTTACATTAATGAACAGTCAAGGTCAAACTATTTTCTTGAAAAAGTACGTGTTCCTGGTAAACAGAACTACATTATTCTGACATATAATGAAATTAAAAAATAGAAAGATTTTAAAACTTGCAAACAATTAAATCAGATATAAATTAAGTCATATATACATATATACACATAACATTACAATTAGAGCTTATAGTATGCACGTCGTAATGAAGAAAAGGACGTTAGCAGCAGAGGGGGCGAACAGACCGACTTTGGAAGCGTCAAAAAAAACGAAATAATTCTTCTTTCGAGCTGAACATTTGCTGGAGGACTTCGGTTAATTTTCCTGATCTGAAAATTCGCGAGATTACAAAAAACGAACCAACTTGAGGTCATGGCCCCCTCTGCTGCTATAATTAAATCATTATGTTATAATAAAATGGTACATCCGGAATCTCATACTGCAAGGATAGCTCGAGAACGACTAGAAGCAATCAAAACATTTCTTCCTGTTAGAGATTCATTCAGAAAAAAACTTATAAGAACGTCAAAAAGCACGAGTTGAGTACGAAGAAGACATTAAAAAACTATTTAAACCCGTCACTACAACTACTAAGAAAGCTGCAGCGGCTGCTGAAAAAACTATATGGGGAGATATTGCGGAGGAAGATGAGAAGAGAAAAAAGGGTATTTTTCCAGTATTAGAACAAACTGCAGCGCAGACTGAAAAAATAGCAGCGAGAACTAAAAAAAAAAAAAGAAGGATTTTACGAGATCTTCCAACTGACATAGCTGCAGCTCAACCTCCACCCGTTGGTGAAGAAATACTTGAAGGTATTGGAAAACTTCGTACTGAAGTCGCCGACGTGAGAAAAAAACTTGCATCTGAACCCAAACCAGTAGAAGAAAACTTAGAATTGATTGCAAGATTTACCGAAGGGATTGTCGAAGATATTAGGAATACTGAAGAAAAAAAATTACCCGAAATGATATTATTTGGTATATTTAATAAATCTGGTATTTTAAAAACCCGTCATGAAAAAGTAAATGATGATAATTTTATTAAATGGATATATCGCGTATATTACAACAAAAAACAAGCTAGAGGTCCAGAATACGAAAGTCTTTATGAAAAAGTAAAAAGACTTTATAGAGAGAGACTGGAACAACTAGAACAAGAACAACTCTCCCAGTAGGAACCTTTATATCAACTTCCTCCACCTCTGCAACAAATAGAACAACAACAATCTTCTCCACCTCTGCAACAGATAGAACAACAACAGTCTTCTTCTCCGAAACTTAAAGAGAAGTATCTTAAAAAAGCAAGAAAATCCTTATCTAAGAAAGACACAGAGACAACAGAAGAAGGAGCTACTGGCAGTGGTTTGGGAAATAATTTTGTTTGTCCTAATAATATCCTCAATGACCTGTCACGGTGAGAAATTCTCATGGGGGAAAACGTGCCGGAAATAACTCAACAGAAATTGTTAATGAAATATCTGATATTTGTCAAAGATTATTTCAAGGCGGTATTATGGATCGCAGCATTTATCGTTCCCTTATTGATGAAATTGCTGATGATTATCACAGCGACTAAACAATTAATTAATCAGTATATAAAAATGATTATACACACTGCTCAACGTGGACCGATCATGGTCAGGGTAGTAAACTCACGACTGCCAAATTACAAAGTAATTTACGGAGATGGACTTGGTGATGTTGTTCAGGGTCTGTTTAGAAGGATGGCTCCAAAAGCAATACCGATTGCAAAACAATTAGGGATGAAGGCAATTGAGGCTGTTCGTGAAAAAGCTCCTGGTGCAATTGTCAATGTTGCTGGTAAGGCGTTCTCGACGATCAAAGATAGACTAGCACGATTAATAAGACGAAAACAACAACTGAGGTTATACCAGCAAATGTCAGTAAAATAATAAATCAGGCTGCAAATCAAAAACTAGCGGAATTATCTGAAGAAGCAGAAAGAAATATAACAGCAAATTTAATAGCAGGAAGCGGTCTTCGTCGACGATGATAATTTTAGATCACCATTTGGAAAAAATAATATTTACAATAAAATGTTTAAACGCATGTCCGACCCAGCATTTGACATGGATGCACCGGTCCTCAAGGATGAATCGGTACGTGATTATCAATTTTATTCCTATGACGCAAGACAACCAAATCAGCGGGGGAGAATCGAGTATTTTTTACCCGCTGAGGCGTTTATTGAAGTAGAAGGTAGACTTGTAACAAATGTTGTAGCTAATACGCCATATGGTGCCAATTTGCGTGTTGGTTTTGCCAACAACGGGATTATGGCACTGTTTGATAGCGCCACATACATGATCGATGGAAAGAATATTGAATCAATTCAGAAGGATGTCGATGTTGCTACAACAATAATTGGTCTAGCGAGATATTCTGATGATTACACAAGATCAGCCGGTCCATCAATGATGTTTGCCAAAGATATTACTGACAACGCTGATCATGTTCAATATACTAAATTACAAACACCAGCAGGTACTGCTGATGCACAACCAGTTGATTTTGAACACGCAGACAGACCAGGTGCTGCTTTTGATATTATAAAAAATGTTAATGAAACTTACAACCTAGGATTTGCAACATCCCGAGCAGCGTTGTCAGGAAATGATAGAAATTTTTCATGTGCAATTCCATTGTCTCACATCTTTGGATTTTGCAGAAATGTTAGAAAGGTCATCTTTGGAGCTAAACACACAGTTGTGCTCGTAAGAAAAGGTGATGATAATGATGCAATCTGGCGAGGTGCTGGTGTTGCTGATGGTAAAGTAAATATATCAAAACTTTCATTGTGGATGCCAGTAATGATTCCATCTATTGTTGAAGAACAAAAATTACTATCTTTTATGGATCAAGGCGGTAAATCATTGCTATCATGGTTAACAGTAACCACAGATGCTGCTCAAAGTAATGTTAATGGTTTATTCACATGGAATATAGCATCACAGCAAGGTGTTTCTGCGCCACGACATATTTTTATTGCGCTGCAAGATAATGTTCGGACGAATAATCAAGTACGTTCACATATGATATTTGACAACCTTGGAGTTAATGAAGTTTCCTTGCGGATAAATGGACATCAAGAACCGGCTGAGGATATATTGTTAAATTTTGATCAAAATCACGTAGCGCGTGCATATCATCGTTTGATGTCATTTATGGGACGTGATCAGAATGTGGATACCGGTTTGCAAATATCACAGTTAGATTTTACAAAACTGTATCAGATTTATTATTTTTCACTGGAACATCTTGATTTATCCAAACAATCTGTCGTTGATATACACTTTCCAGCTCGTGTTACTAACCCTCCTCCTGATATAGCTGGTCCACCACTTATTCGCGGCACCTACAGAGCAATCGCGGTTATGCTCAGCGATAAAGCCATGTTACTTGAAGGTGGTAGTGGTCGAATGAGGGTTGTTGATGCACCAGTGGAAAATCTTTAATCATGTTATTTAAAAACACGAGTATAATCATAAAATGCCATATCATCACGTTATCAGAACGCCAGCTTAAACATTTCAACGACGCTAAACAATCAAAAACAGGCGTCAAACTCAATCTCTATGCGGGTGCGGTTAAAGACTCAATTAAAATAGGCGGTATTTTTCCACTTCTCGCGGCTATTCCAGCGTTAATAGCTGCTGCTGCCCCAGCTGTCGCAAAAGCAGAAGCGTTAGGTGCTGTTGGAACAGCTGCTGGAATGGCTCTAAAGAAAGCAACGGGAAATGGATATAAAAAAAGGGACGCGGCTTAAGATTGCCAGGATCTCGTTGGGGGAGAGGTCTAAGGCTTCCACGTTAGACGCTCCAGCATCAAATTTTGATTTACTTGATGCTGCTAAACGATTAAAAATAAAAAAATTCAGAGGTGTTTTCATGCGAGATCAATTACCAAAACAACCAAACAAACTCGAAACAGGTATTATTAATCTCGACTCGAATTCAGGACCTGGTACTCATTCGGTATCATACGCGGTTGATCCACGTGGAATCGTTTATTTTGATTCATACGGGTTAGCTCCACCTGTTGAATTTATCAAGTATGTTGCAGCACTTCACGCAAGAACCTCTGGTTCCAGAGTTTGGTATTCAACGCTACCCACACAAACAATGACAGATCCGCCAATATGCGGCCGTGAAGTAATTAATGTACTTAACGCTATATCAAAATCATCCAAACCACCACATAAAGTCGTGCATGCTTATACAAGCAACCACTTTGTTGCGCGTAAAGCGTTTTAAACAGATCTTAGATCTTAGATCTTATATAATGGTTGATATTTACGGAAGAAGATCTTCTTCACGCGTTAAGAAAAAGTCCAGCGACGTTGATCTGTCGAAGTACGCGACTAAGGATGACCTCGCTGATATTATGAACCTGGCTGGAGTTGACCCAGATGAGGTTGTTATTTTTCAGGATCGACATGGTAAACTAAAAACGAGCAATATCCAAATGGAATGATATAATTCGACGAGTACTTGGTGCAGTTACGGATAATATACCCGTGTTTACTGACAGCGGCAGAATTAGGGACTCAAGTATATCGTTTACAACCATCAGAAATCAAATTACAGCAAGCGTTGCTAATCGCGTGAAAAATACCGGTGACACAATGACAGGTGAACTTAGCATGAACGGAAATAAGATAGTAGTTTTAAGAGATCCAACATCCGACGAAGACGCAGCAACAAAAAAATACTTCGACGTCAACTACAACACCGTAGATGGTAAAATATCCACGTTGCGGGCCGAGTATGACGTTCACACAAACGCGTTTACAAATCTCCGTAGAAACTTTAGAAAGATTAATGAAACCGCAGAGGAATTCTTCGGCACTCGTTGGTCGTTGACATAAAACTCGTTGATATCAAGACGAACATCGACACGATCAAACAAACACAGCAAAACATCGTAGCGGGAATTCCTGAGATCGTTAATAAAACCAGTCTGATTAAAATCTCAGCCGGAATAACTCCCGGGCATATTACCAACATCGTATACACGGTATCATCGGGATTCGCAACATGGTCGCAGCAAAATAAAACCATTAGATATACCGCAACAGTCACTGGAGTGTACAGGCTGTATGTGTTTAGTGCTGCAAAATTTGAAATATTTACAACGTATCCATGGCGTCATTCAACTGATAAGTTTTCCGGGGTTGTATCTGTTATATTAAATAACGGAACCGAGGAAATATTTATTCTGGAAGCAGCTGATAAGAAATTAACCGCAACATCTTTCTGGTGGTGTTTGGAATTTGTAGCTGAAACACCTCAATTGGTTACTGCATAAAATATAATGAGTACCTCAATCGATGTTCAAAGATTTAGGTACAATCAAGCGCGTGAATAGCAGACAGCGTTGAAAGATCGAGTTGAACAATATACGGTAAAAATAAAAACGTATCAACGACGATTAGTTATCATCGACGTTGTTGTTTATTCAGTATCCGCTGTTGTTGCTGGAGCTGGAATAATATTATCCGCGGTAACAATGATGGCACCAGTAGCTGTGACTATTTGTATTTCAGCAGCAACAACGATTACAGTTGTGCTTAATATCATTGCAAAAAAAATATGTACTTGCACGAATGAAAAATTATCCAATTACAAGATAAAATTACACATAGCAACTGTCGCATACACGAGGTTATCCTCGTTGTTATCAGCGAGTCTCAATGATGGAATTATATCCAATTTTGAGTTTTCAATGATGATTAGCGTATACAACTGCGCTGGTATTAAAGGTACGAGTATTAATAATGACGGAATTACTCCAGCAGATCGTGACGAACACAACCCCGCACAAGACCACGATGATCTCGGTAAGCTCGATTAATCCTGAATTTAACATCAATTTTCCAATTGCAATTCGCGCAAATGAAATTGCACTAGCGCAATTACGAGTATACTATAGTTGGCCAAATATTAGATCGAGATCATTTAATGGTACACCAGCAAATAATTCGCTTGCATTTGCTAATAAAAACAAACCAGATGGAACACCTGACTGGGTTGTTGTTGGAATACCAACTGGCAGTTATGAGGTCGAACAAATCAGTGATGAATTTCAACGTAGAATAAAATCAATAACCGGAAAAGAAGCAAAAATATAAATTAACGTTCATGAGCCGACGCAATCTTCTGCGGTTGAAATACATTCTCCTGATTATGCCGTAGATATTTATCAGTCTTCAATCAGATCCGTGCTAGGTTGGCCTGAAATTCCGCCAGAATATCATGGACCATCAGAACTGAAGTTAGGTGAATTTCTTACGGACAAAGCAAAACTTATAGCGGTTCCAGGATATCGATTTTCTCGTCATTATCCAGCATGGAGAGATTCTGTTGCTGCTGCTGGTGGAAAACTTATTACACCAATATTTCCTCATTTTGTTGTTGTTGATGTGACAGCTTCAGCCACAACTGTTGGTGAAAAATATGTCAGGATTATATCCGACGAAATTAAGGCCGAGTTTACAAATACATCAACAACATTAACACAGTTGTTTAAAAATTATATCCTGGAGTATCCTAATAACAATCTGAAAGGAAAAATTATTGAAACAATACAACATCTGAATCAAATTATATTAGATCTTAAATATGTTAATCGATATTTTATTGATGTTATAAATGAAAGCATTCTTCCACTTAAGACAGGTAAAAGTACCAAACAAACATACATTGATCATTATAAAATAACTGAAGCAGATTTATTAAATTCTATACTACCAGGATTTGCCACCGAGGACTTGACAAAATCACTCAAGGATCTTGTCAACGAAAACTTTCCTAAAATACTTAATGCATGTAGAAAACAAATAACTCCACCGGAGTTTATTCTTAGATATAATAATGATCCACACGGCGGCGGCAGACACGTATCTCCGGGAATCGTTAATATAACATCGACAATCGCGGTTAATCTAGTTTGTGACGTAACCGAAGGCAGTTATCAAATAGATCTTGGAAAATCAAATCAGGCTCAACAAGGATACATCCTATACACGTTCACACTACAAGTTTTGTAACAAGATAACCGGGTGGGATATTTCCGATTAACAACAGAACACGTTTTGACGACACAGATATATGGTTTAATGTGGCGATTTATATGAATAGTGGATTATGAAGATGTGTGCGTATTTATAATCCAAATATTGGATCTATTTTACATAAAAAACGCACAGTTTCAAAGATGGAAAAAATATACAAATAAATTTAGTTCAGTAACCCTAAAATACAGGATAAATGATTTCACAAATGATTTTGCAATGGAAAGATGAATATAGTTCACTCAAATAGTAAACAATGTAAGTCTTTACACATAGTAAAAAAATGTATTCGCTCAGGTAGCGAAATTATGTCACTAAACAAGAACGGATATACAATCTATCCTTCCAGTCCTGAATAATACACTGGGTCTTACTAACCCAAAATTAGCATACAGCTAAAAATACATGTGTGGAGATGCACTCCGTCACCCGTGCACCATATCCGCTCCACAGCTCCTCCGAATCAATTTCACAACCAATATAGACTCCGGACCCTCGGAATACTATGATCACTTGAAACATTAGACCCTCCGGACACTTGAAATATTAGACCCTCCGGACCCCCTGGTCCTTTGACGGCTCTACAGCTGGGTCACCTTAGTCCCTCTGGACACTCCGGACGCTAGACATTAGACGCTCCGGCACCTTAAACGCTCCGGACACACGGACGTTTCTACACTCTGACAACACCGGACACCCCGGATATTCCTACCATCAAAACACAGCCCTAAAGCTGGAGTTGTGCGAATCCTTTAAGCAGGCCGCTTGCTGACAAAACCATTAGTATTGTAAAGGTCCTTTACATGTAGTAACGTATTTATACCTTTAGAATTTTCGTTATTCTTTATCAAAGGCACCTTGCACGTGTGGCACAGGACGAATCGTATTCACGATTTCGAAATACAATAGACCCTGATATAATCACCCTCGGGCATCGTTGTACAGCGAAAAGAAACGAAACCCGAGTACATGTATTTAATTAACAACCTTTACACCATTCCGTGACAAGTTTCCCCTGGGGATTTGATCGTGCAAGCACCAACCAATCCTGTTTATCTACGCACACATAATCAGTATTTGTCACGAATAAATTTCAAACTCACAGACCACATAGGACGATTAATTGACCTGCGTGGGGAGGAATTGATTGTCAATCTATATGTGAAATCGTAGATCTTTGATTTTAAAGATCCAGTAAATATTATATAATGTACCAGCACGTGAGGGTTTTTATACATGACAAAGAAGTACTTGAAAACG
Source organism: Sinohyriopsis cumingii (assembly GCA_028554795.2). Classification (NCBI taxonomy): domain Eukaryota; kingdom Metazoa; phylum Mollusca; class Bivalvia; order Unionida; family Unionidae; genus Sinohyriopsis; species Sinohyriopsis cumingii. The sequence continues at coordinate 94,669,501 of CM068824.1, forward strand.
CCATCAGAACAGCGTTTTTACAACCTCCAAACATAATCGTTAATTTAGCTATTGATGAATACGGAAAGGAGGATTTCTTATTAACACAAGAACAGTTAGATAAGCTCCGTCGAGAACATATTGTCGCGATCATTTGTAACAGAGATCAGATTCTAAATTATGCACACTCCTGTATTAAATTCGATCAACTTTAAAAAATAATATTTCAAAATAAATAGAATATTTTTTACTACTGATATGGTGATTGGTACTTAAAATCGTGTAAATCGATTGGTTTGTTAATTCTGATGGGTATTTAGGTACTCAAATCGATTGGTTTTGCAAAAAATACTACCAAAAATTATTTTATTATTATTCAGAAATATTATATTTTATTCTGTTATTATTCAGAAATATTCTATTTTATTCTATTATTATTCAGAAATATTTCGACAATTTTAGTCAAATTTGTTATTTTTTCAGCTATTTTAGTCGACTTGTCAAGGAAAATTTGTCAAATTACAATTTTTCGTCAGGTGAAACCTCAAGCGGTTCTCTAATTGATTTATCGATAAATTGTTAAAATCCTCATTTTTTCGAAAATTACCAGAAAAATTAACAAAAATCGCACAAAAAGTCTCATTTTTGGAGCTAATTTTATTGATTTTTAACGATTTATCGATAAGTCAATTAGAGAACCGCTCGAGGTTTGACCTGATGATATTCTAAAATTCATCAATTTTCCTTAAAAAATGTTGAAATATTTTATTTTTTTTCTGAAAATTTGATCATTTTACATAGTTCTAAGTACCAACTAGCCCATCAAAATTACGAATTTGATTGGTTTGCATGATTCTGAGTACGAACTAGCCCATCAATTTCAGAATAAATATAATCTCAGAAAAAATATAATCTCAGAATAAATATAATCTCAGAAAAAATATAATCTCAGAATAAATATAATCTCAGAAAAAATATAATCTCAGAATAAATATAATCTCAGAATAAATATAATCTCAGAATAAATATAATTTCAGAAAAAATATAACCTCAGAATAAATATAATCTCAGAATAAATATAATTTCAGAATAAATATAATCTCAGAATAAATATAATTTCAGAATAAATATAATTTCAGAATAAATATAATTTCTGATCAAAGATCTACACGTGGTCAGGCCCAGTTACCGAAACTTTCATTTTCATTTTCACCAGTAACGAGGTTACTTTGGATCGCTTCACGATCTAACATAATTTGTCTTAATCGTCTTATGCGAGTACTAATTGTTTTCTTTTCCTCGTACTCGTGGGATAACCCTAATCTAATTTTTTCTACTGCGGCAGAGAGAGGAGCGAATTCCTTCACCTGATTATCTTCTAAAGTAGCTAGTAACCGGAACATCGCCGCCTGAATCCGTTTCATGAACTTGTATTTAGATGATAGTGTGTGTATTCCTTGGTTTTTACGTTCTTGTAAAATTTCAAAATCAGAAACTATTTTTTCAGGATTTAGTTCATCGGATATATTAATTTCATTTTTTTCCAATTTTTTAATAGCAACAATTACATCATTAATATTTTCGTAGTTCATTATTTAGTATATATATATTTAAAATAAAAAAAATATTTCCCCTATGAACATTTATTCGAGTCTTTTAGTAAGTTCAGGAAGGGGAATACAATGAATGAATGAACCTCTATTCGAGTCTTTTAGCAAGTTCATTAAGTATGCAATGAATGGAAATCTTAATTAAGGACGGCACAAACATATATTATGAAACGAACCTCTATTCGAGTCTTTTAGCAAGTTCATTAAGTATGCAATGAATGACAATCTTAATTAAGGACGGCACAAACCTATATTATGAAACGAACTTCTGATCGAGTCTTTTAGCAAGTTCATTAAGTATGAAATGAAATATATGTAATGAATGAATGAATGAAATGAAATATATGTAATGAATGAATGAATGAGTGAAATGAGGCCATTTTCTCCGCTCTCAAAACCCCACCCACCAAATAATCAGCCCGTTGGTGACACAAAACATGTATCAACCACCAGTTGATATGTGGTTGGAAGGGTTCTGAGAGCGGAGCTGGGGGGCTGGCGGTGCCCCAATTAATTACAAAAATCGCTAATATGCGTAACCACCCGACCAGTTGTCAGTCATGAGATTCGATCCTGCGGCCGTGAGTATCACAGTCAGATACGTTATCAATTGAGCTATTGAATTCATCTAACACTACATGTTTTAGAAGTTAATATATAGCTACAGCATTTCTGAATAGATTGTAAATTTCTGTATTTCTGAATAGATTGTAAATATCTGTATTAAAACAGCGGTTTCTGAATAGATTGTAAATATCTGTGTTATAAACAGTGGTTATGAATAGATTGTAAATTTCTGCATTATAAACAGTGGTTATGAATAGATTGTGCATTATAAACAGCGTGTTCTGCCAAGATATTGCACTAACGGCGTGTTCTGTACTACCACGGCACCATTACCACCTACAGATCCGTTTATTTCTGAACAGATTGTAAATATCTGCATTAAAAACAGCGTGTTTTGCCTCGATTTCTCGTAACAGATCTAAAAATAACTCGCTATATTGTACGATGTGAAATACGTTTATTTTTCTATTTTGTAAGTTAGAAACCATAAATATACTTCTACGAGTAATTAATTACGACGTAAATGGTTAAACTGACCAATTACGACCATAAAAAATCGGAAATCTACGAAGAAAACTATATATTGCAAAGTAATCTCCCTTTTACATAATTAAAAATTCAGTAGTATACAATTATGCAGTACTGGGTCCCCTCAAATAATAAATGGTTATTAAATATACTTCAAGGTAATAATGATAGTTTATCTCATTAACAATATTGGAAGGTGATTTTCTGTTTATATTTTTTTTTTGAGAAAGTGGATTTGTATATATTTTTCGCGACAAATTGTACTAAAGGCGGATTAACATCAAAATATTTGCCAGCTGAATTCATTGATTGAAATATAATCTCTTCACCGATTTCTGTATTTGTGGACTTTACCGACCTCCTTATAATTGTTTTACATCTTCCAGTATTACCATGTGTATTATTCTCGCTTTGTGTAACAGCTCGAAGATTGGATAAATTATTGTTCTGAGGGTTCCCGTCAATGTGATCGATCACAAGACCGTCTTTGATCAACCCCTTGTGACACTCGAAAATAAATCTATGACAGAGATAAGGTTTCTTCGCAACAGTAAACAATAGATAACCATGATTATTAATATAACCAACTGGTACTTTCTTCTGACAATTTCTTATCATACTATCAATATTTGATTCGTAGTTTGTTACTGTAGGATGCGGGACAAATTTATTTTGCTCCATATATGATAATATTATTTGTTTAAATCATTGTTTGTCTGAAATCTTGATATATAATCCTCCACGGATTTTATGGCATTTTCACTATTATTATTTTTTTTGTCATTATATCTTTTAAGTTCTCTGAACCGTTTTCCATCGCACTTTCCACATAATTCTGTTTTTCCTCGCACTCCAACACCACATCGCAAATATGGTATTGGTCCTAAGCTTCCACGGTGAAAGTTTTGAATGTGTTGTCCGCAGGATTCCTTTTTACAGGATTTATTACAACGAGTCAATGAACCCACCATGAGCCATCTGCATTGAGACATTGTATACATAATATTTTAATTTAAATACTTGTCTGAAATATAATATGAACCAATTCGATAGATTATCCCGAATAAAGCCCTGGAGCGTGGATAAATTCAACCTCGACAGAATATCTCCTAACTTACCAGTACGAGATTTGGTTGATCCGAAAAACAAGGGTTTGATTAATAAAATTCACGACGCCAAGAAAGAATTTCACACAGATGGTGCATGCCATGTCTGGTCAACGTTCAAGATTATACACAACAAAGATATCATCGACGCTATGATGAACGACAAACGAGCAGCAATTATCATCAACTATCTTGATAATCGCAAATATCTTTTCAGAATAAAATTTGTCGTGTTGACAGAAACAGATGATTGGATTATCCGTGACAAATATGATCCTGTTCACGGTAATAAAAAAACTGTCATACTAGGTAAAGATTCCAAACCAGGTCTATTGACAGGTATTGACAAACCGTATTATGAGCGAGCATATCCTGTGACCGCGGTTATTTATGGAATCTATGTGATAAATGAAAAACCCAGCGTTGATAAACTGGCGCCGATGAAATTTTCAAAAATAAATTGTGTGGCTGAGCAAGTAACAGAACATTTTACCATTTCGACTCGTGGAAACGGTCTGACTGATAAAAGACGTAAAATAATAAACACGTGGGGAGAAATGGTTAAAGATACCGGTGCGTCTATCAAAGATGTCGCTGAGTTAGGAAAAAGATTAAAATTTCCAATAACCGTAGCGACGATAACAGGAGAGATTTTGTATGAATCAAAATATAGATCAAAAGTAGCTTCGATTGAAATTATTGATCATAACGCACATGCTTGGACTAACGCAGTAACAATATTTCCACGAGATCGAACTGTTAAAATTTACCGCGGAGACATGTTTGATTTTATTAACGAAATAAGTAAAAACGATCCTGTGTCAGTATGGTTATTTCAGTCTTGCGTGGAAGAAAAAAATCAATTTGATCAGTTTGTGAGACCAAATGGCATTATTTATTAAACAAATCTTCTTCACAAGAAAATGAAAAATCTTGCACTGCAATATACTGATGACACTGACGAACTATTGAGCAAATGTTTTACTGTTGCGTCAGATGCGGCTCATTTTGCTAGAAAGAAAAATTCGTGGAAACCAACTAGGTTTGATTTTCTCAATGATATAGTATCCAGTTGTGTCGAATATGGACACGGCGGACTATGGAATACTAGATACAATCATAGAGATGTTATTTCAGTTGATATGGTTGCATGTTATCCAGGAAACTTTCTTGGATACGGAGATTGTTCTATGTATTTTGAGCGATTCGGTCATCCGACGCACGAAATGACGCGAGTATCGATAAATGGACCATTACCGGATTTTGACCTAACTGGATTCGCTCGTATCGAGTCATTCGAAATGTCTAAAGGACTTCATCCAATTTGTTATGTTTGGTTTGGAAAACATTTTTCAGAAAAAATGTGGACACCAATAGTACTATTAAGGTATATGCTTGATTGTGCGATATTAATATCGCTGACGATCAGCGAAGCAATTTATATCATATCGAAAACAACCCGAAGTTTGGTTACCACATTCTGATGAAACCGATTTAAAAGATCTTGGTAGAAAAATAATTGGCAAGTTTACACAAGGAGGAGCATGTGATCACAGACGACATTGTACAAGATTGATCATGGACGATGCTGAGTTAGATTTCATAATCGCTGATACAACGAACAAGAACACGTTTATAAGTCGAGAAACAGCTTTCTTGTCAAATGGAAATAAACTAGGTACCATTGTGAGCTACATGGACGGTGAGTCACCGCAGTATACTCATTTAAGATCATTGATGCTCGCGTATGTTTCAATAAACCTATTATCGATGATAAATAAGGTTTCTACGCTCGCCGTCAGAGTCGCTACGGATTCGTTTTATATAAGTAAAAAACATTCAATACTGTTAGAAAGATTAAGCATAGGCACTTATGCATCGTGGGGTTCATGGAGAATAAAAAAGGAATATATGCTCGATTATTCCGAATCTGCTGGTGTTGCGGTTAAAGATATTTACTGTAAAAAATATCAATCGTCGACAACTTCGTTGTTACCATCGGTATACGATCCAATAACTAGACACAAAACGGTTTATCTAAACGGACCTGGCGGTTCTGGTAAAACCACTCGAGCTATCGAACTATTTCAGAATTCAGATATGATTGTGCTAACACCTACACATAGACTCGCGCGAGAGATGAAACAACGAGGAGTACAATCATGTACTTATCACAGCTTTTTCCGATGGAAGGGTGATACATGGACATCTTTAAGGATAGGCGAGAAATACATTCCAAGAATTATAATATGGGATGAAATATGCACTGTACCGCTAGAAACATTAAAAATATTTCTTGATTGGTTATTAACAAGAAATACTGCCGTGATAATGTGCGGCGATCACGGTCAACCACCACCCGTAGCTGGACCATCTCCACATGGATGGCTGAAAAATTTCGTTGACCACTTCGAAGAAGTATCTGATGATCATAGAGCACTTGATGCAACGTTGAAGGAATTTAAAAGATTAATCAGACTACAACCGAATAAAATTCAATATGAAGTAATGCGTGAAATAATTTCAGAAACACCCATGAAAGACTTTCTACAAACGTGGCGACCAAACGATTTGATAGTTGCAAGTAGAAAGATAGTTCGTGATACACTTCAACGGGAGTTGTTTCAGTTACAACGAGAAAAATTTCCAACGTTCCCAGTTCCGTTATCTTATCGACCAGCAGATACGCGACGGCAAAATATCGACGTTGATATACCAGGACCATTGACTCTGTCAAGGAGGAAACAGAATCTTGTATTGAATGATATTGTTGCAGTTGATGTTGATGTTGTTGAAGATGCTCTACGTGCTGATAAATCTCGGTGGACGCTTGGATACGCAATGACAATTCATTCATCTCAGGGATTAACTATTACTGATACAGTTGTTTGGATCGTCGATGATCGTATCGAATGGTCGAACTTGGTTTATCTTGCAATGTCTCGGGTTAGAAAAATATCTCAATTGAGACGAATCGTCATGGACTCGTCAGTGATTAGTGATGACCTCGATCGTCGAGGCCTTGACGAATGTCAAAGAGATATAATAAGAAAAAAAATTATTTGGTTATAAACAGTGTGATAAAAAAACAAACGCGATTTTGATCTTGATGTTGATTTTATTAATGCGCTGAAACAACAACAGAATAATCATTGTGCAAGTTATAATTATATAATGTTATGGCGGTATCTGAAAAATGATCCAAGACAATTTACCGTAGATAGAAAAAATAACAATCTTGGTCATACACGAGAAAATATCATGTTCACCTGTCTTGAATGTAACCGACGTCAGGGTGCTGGCACCAGTGCTAGTTAAGTGATTTGGGTGGTAATTGTGTGTTATCGGGAATTATCTGTAATTGTTCACGTACAAATCCACGTTGAGGAGCAGTTGAGTCCAGTCTGTAGATTGCGGGTCTACCTGAAGATCTTGTCACGGTGGATATCTTATGTGTGGTAACACTCCAAATAGGATCAGTTGCTCTTTTATTACCGCCTTCAAGTTCACCGGTCTCGTATAAATACCTGACAGTGATATTACCTAATAATGGTTGTGCTGCAAAATCACGTTGTTGTGTAGGTATATTCTTTTTTGTAACTGCATTGATAGGTTTCATGTTGTTTGTTCGAGTTACTTCATTATTTAATGCAGTTATCACATTTGGTAATCTTGCCACCCATTCACGAGATCTCGTATCCTGAATCAATTCCTTCGCGTATTGATATCCAAATAACCGCTCAGCAAGTGTTCGATTAAATCGATCAACAATTGCCTGATCACGATGAATTGCAGTATGTCCTCGTCGTATTTTAGTATTATGTTGTTTCATCAACGATGATACTGGACCAAGAAATTCCTTGCCAGAATGAACTTGTAACAGCTGTGGCCATCGCAGACCACCTCGTTGATAAATTCGTTTAAAAGCATCGGCTACTTCAGATGCTGTTTTAGTCGTTAACGGTTCTGCATCTTTATATCTACTTGCAACATCAACAACGGTAATCGCGTATTTGTACGTTTCTTTACGTACAGTATCATGTGGCAAAAACAGAATATCAGCTTGACGAACTTCATTAGGAACACTGACACTGAAATGTGCAAATCGAATTTGCTTAGGACGCGGTAGATAAATTTGCCATATTGCTTGTTTGGATAACCACGCTTTAGCAGTAGAATGTTTAACCGCTGCTGCATCAGCGAGTTTACTAATTGCTGCTTTACCTTTCCAGTATCCAATTGGTGAATAATAAATCGATTCCATTTTATATATTACCAGCACCTAGCGCTAATTTACCGTTCATCGCGGATCTTACTAACCAATTAGCTAATTTTTCTTTGATATTTTTATTTTTTATAGAATCTAGCGCATGAATTAATTTCACATTTGCAATATGCCTATGTTGTAGATCATTGCTTTTATACGCAACATCATGAGCATGACAAGCTCGATCAATAGCGTTTATTGGTTCCTCGCCTGGTTTTGGTTGATCCTGATTATCAAGCTTGATATCGAGTCGAGTACCAGGACCACAATAATTATATCCTGGTAGATGTTTTTCTCCTGGGTATTTAGCCCACGGAGTTCCTGGTAATTTTGTTAATTTTTCTGCAATATCACCTCCTCGTTGCTTTTTTTTAACGCTGACTTTGTCCTGAATTATCACCGGGAATAAATTTAAACTTCCTTGTACCACACCGCGTACACTTACCCGTAACCGCTGATCTGTTATTTTTTGTGGTAATAGTTGTTAGTGTATCCGTATGGGTACGCATCCTGCACTTCACACAATATAAATCCATAGATATTTTTTACAGCATGGATATAATTGATTTCTCAGCGACAAGAAAACGAGAACCTGTCAAGAACCATCCTGAGTTACCAAATTCAATTAGAATGATAATAATAGGACCATCTGGAAGTGGAAAGACACAGTTGTTACTCAATCTTATAATGAGATGGTTAAAGTGGGATAAATTGTATTTGGTAGCCCCGTCAGTTGATGATCAACGATGTTATAATGTGCTTAAGGATTTTAATGAAAACGCGGATAATGTGCTTAAGGATTTTAATAAAAGCGCGGATAACGATGTTATCGAGTTTATAACCGATATTGATGAAGCACCATCAGTTGATTCCATAGACGGATTTATTAATAATTTAGTTGTATACGACGATGTGATGCTAGATAAACAATCAAATCCAGCTAGGATTTTTTCTCGAGGTAGACATAAAAACACCGATGTTATTTATGTTACTCAACGATACACACAAATACCAAAAGCGATCAGAGATAACTGTAATATTTTAGTTGTGTTTAATGGAGTTGATACACATACGTTGCGAAATATTCATCAAACCTGGTGCAGCGGTGACATGGATATAATTAAATTCAGAAACTTCTTTTCAGGAGCGCAAGCTACTCCGCACGGGTTTATAACAATAAATTTGCACGATCCTAGAACAAGATATCGAATCGGACTTGATAAAATATTTGGATAAATTAATAGCAGCAGAGGGGGCCATGACCTCAAGTTGGTTCGTTTTTTGTAATCTCGTGAGTTTTCAGATCAGGAAAATTAACCGGAGTCCTCAAGCAAATGTTCAGCTCGAAAGAAGCCTTATTTCGTTTTTTTGACGCTTCCAAAGTCGGTCTGTTCGCCCCCTCTGCTGCTACGTTTGTTTGATTCAGTACAATATAAAGAGTTTGTCTTGGATTTCTAGCAGACTAAAACTGAAGAGAAAATAAATTAATTAGGTTACCGACCTGACCCTGTTGCATATTCGATCTTTGTTTTGATTAAATTTTGATTCTTGTCTTAATGGAATTGTCTAGCGATGCTGCAACTTAAGCTTAATTACCTATTTATACAACAGTCGATTCAAGTATATAAAATACTGTAATAACGCAACTAGCATTGGAGTACTTAAACTCGGAATTCACCAAACAAATAACATTGTAACACATGGTTTTGTATTCATGGAGTATATATCACTGGGATGCTCTGGCTTCGTATTCCTCAAACGTTTAGACTTGAATGCACACTCAGTCTATTATGCTAGCATACTTTATTTTAACCTACTCTCCATATTTAACAATGCTATTCGGATGTGTCAGTCACAACCCTCAAATCGTGTATATGTTTACTAGTTTCTTAATTACTGAGAACAATAGTTTAATTAAGAGTATGCACGCAATTAAGGAAACAAGGAACTATTGTTACAGTTCGTGTGTCGTGAGCAAATGGGCGTGCAAACAATTTACGTGACATAGGCACGACCGGCATTTATCGTGCAGAATCTTGTGCTCACTCTGGGTTAGATTTCTGCACTCAATGATCAGATGTTTAGTCTCATCCTTAATCATGATCATTCTCCATAATGATTGTTCTGTTTACCTTACAAAAGGTGCATAGATGCCTTTTTTCCTCCATTCTGATATTTTCTATATGCGCTTCCTCAACCAGTTTTATTTCTTTTCATCGTTTCCCATAAAAAGACGATCTTTTTTGAACTAAGTCTCCACATTCTTGTATTCTCTCCGACACACTTTCTTATGCTTCTCTTTTCTGTATTATCGTCCCTCCTGTGGTGGATGCTTGTGACTTTCTTAAACCAGATTGAATTAACCTACCTTTTTTTGGTCAGATGTCCTCCATTTGGGAATTTTTTCTCCTTTGCTTCTACATTTATTATTATTATTATTATTATTATTATTATTATTAATGGACCGCTCCCCCCTCCGGAGGCCTGAGTGTTTAGAGCGTCCGCATAGGACGCGAAAGATAGCAGGTTCGATTACCCGAGTTAAAGACATTAAAATGGTACAAGCAGCTGCCTCGCTTGGCACTCAGCATTAGTGCTAGTACTGGTCGGTTTGGTGTCAGGATAATGTGACGGGGGGGGGAGGACATCATGATACATATCTGCGGCATAATGCCCTCGTGCTAAACACCATTAAATTGGTATACTGCAGACATAGTAGCGAAAAGACTGAAAACCTGTTACCGTTGCGTTAAAAATCCAAATCACACACATTTTTATTATTATTATTATTTTTATTATTATTATTAATATTTGTATATTGAATCAGATTATATTTTCCTTAGCACTCAAATGACACATGCATTTTTAAAAAGGCGAAACATTCTTAATATTAAAGACTGAGACTGGTTTCATTTGATCTTCAATTGCAACATCATCAGTCTACTTTAACTGTTGATAGGATTTCGCCACAAAAATCAAATCATGGACCAATCCGCATTATAAATAGTTACACTTGTAGTCTCAATGACAGCTTACCGTGTTATTATTTCGGATTAGAACCCAGTATTAATGTCAATATTGGCATTGCATGAATGTGGAATCTGACTCAACTTACGCTCAGCTCAATACTGTGGTTGTCTGATAATTTTTCATCCCTTGACAGAATCCGGTATATTAGTGTTCATACTTCGCTACATCACGACAGACTAATGAGACGGTACAAACCACAATATCCCAATATTTGCTACTATCTTTTTCACCGACTTTATTTTCATAATTTCTGGAAATTGCTGATGATATCTCTCTATTAGTGAAAATCCAAATTTCAGTATTATCAAGGTAAAACTATCCTAATTTAATTTCTTGAGTGAAGTCAATATATTATATATAATGATTTTACTGAAGATGGGATGAATATTTTGTGTGTATTAGTCATGCTAAAAATATTTATACTAAACGTGTGCGATAAATGGCTGATGAAGAGACGCCGATGATTGTTATGAAGCCTTCCATACGTAGGACCCAGAAATTTTAAATAAAGATTACCCCCTTCATGCCTATTTCATAGCGTCGACAGGAACATTATCATATTAAAATAACAAGATGGAAATAAAGTTTTTCAAATCTACATATTTACCTAGTTTAAAAAAGCCTGACTCGAGATTTGAATTTCCAATCGCCTCTTCAAATCGATTCGAGATTGTGAAAACAGGTGATGTGATTCTAAACATATTGCTTACATGGGTAATTATGTCACGTACACAGAAGTGTCCTGCATACTTAGTTGACTTTGGGTCGAATAAATCTGTCATAATACTTTAAAACACCGGGAGTTAAGTCGTGTTTCTCGTTTCAATAAAATTAATCTTATCAGGGCCTTTCCATATAGTTGTCCCAGAAACTCTGCTGGCGTAACTAAATGACAATCCTACATAATAGCTTAGCAAATTAGCTTCTCTGCAGGAATGTATGCTTACCATTCAACACATTTTCTACGAAGATTCGCATGCCTGTTACGGCCGTCCACTTCTTATGTCGCGTTTGGTTTGGTTATCGGTATCTAAGAGATGATCGCCTGGATCAAGTAATTAATAACATAAAATATGACATTAATGAATGGAATAACAAAGATGTGAGAAACGATATAGATCAGAGCAACATGAGCCTCAGCACATGAAATACAGCAATTTAATCAATTACATAAACAATATTAAATTGAACATGACATTTGAAGGATACACTTACTCCTAGAAATAAAATTACCAAATTTAGAGGATATGCAATTAGCTGTTCTGTTATATCGCTACAACAAATTTCATAATAGAATCGAGTGAGCGATCGAACTTCATTTTGCTCAGCATGCCAGCATAACCTAGTTGCTTCCAGTCCTCTTAAAGTCAACGTCGGAGATAGGTAAGTGTCGCCGTATTTCATTTCATCTTCTCTATAACTCTCAAGCGTCCTCCGACTGACCAACTGTAACCTGATTTCTGTTCTCCTTTCTAATGCGTGGCGCGCATATGGAGCTACTTTTTTCTTCGAATAAATAAAACGCAATCTAAATATTCGTCAGGTTCTTCTTTTCTGGCATCGAATAATATTCCCACTATGTCAGATATCGCCTTATTGTAATTCAGCGGGCTAGGGTTAATATGGTCAGTTCTCAGCATGATACACGCAACCCTATCATCATAAAATTAAAGTTTTTCTAGCGGCTATCTGCATTCATAACTCGAACCATGACATAACAAGACATCTTGACTTCTTTGTTAAACTATTACTGTGAGCTACAAAATCACTAGGTAACGAAGTCGGTCGACAGGCGTTTCTAACGCTAACACAACGATTCTCGGTTAAAAAGTATTCGTGCTTAATTACACAAATGAATTAACGAACTTGTAATGAATTAATGAACTTGTCCTAACTACACTACTATCTAAATTGCACTTCATTAACATACATTTGCAGATATAGTCAAATTAGTTCCTAACGTACCCAATACGTATTATTTAAGACAGATAAACTAACATTTTCACACAATTTGTATCAGAAGTAATGCATAAAATCCTTTGAATATATGAGTCATATAACATTCTGGATAAATGCATATAAATCAATAATTTCCAAACTCGCGAAAAATTGATGTATGAATTTAAAACGAACATGTTCAACAAATAATCACAAACTTGTATCAAGGAATATAGTGTACATAGCAGAGACAAACCATGTGCTTTTTCGAGACTAGTTCCCTTTTCTATAAAGCCGATTCTCTCTTTTTCGAGTCCTCAACTTTCAACTCCTTGGCCTCCAGCAGAAACAGAGACAGACTAATTTCACAAGGGAGAATACTTGAACCATGAATTTCGCCTGAAAAACCCACACCTCTGGCTTAGCTTAGCCATTCAGGAATAACTTTATCTAAGCACCAAAATGTAACACCCGCATCGAAGTTAGAATTAGTCTCTCTGTGTTGCCAATATCAATGACTAGTCTTATAACCTTATTTTATTACAACAATTTCAAATAACACCAACTTGTCTACTAAAGACTGTCTCTAATTTGACATTTTCTTTTACTTAAGCCCACGTTAACATCTCTTTAATCTTATCTAACCGTTATCCTAGTGGGTCCTAAGTGAATCCAACCATGCCACAAAACTTAGCATAGCCCACCCTTTGCAGGCAGCGATTTATTAAAAGCATAACCCATACGTCAAAGTTAATTGTTCCATGTCTCGCTGACCACGACAAAATGTGCTGGAAGAGTATCTACAAAATGTTTTTTCACTTACATTGCTATTATAATAACTTTGTTGGTCTTTCGTAGTTAAAGTCATATGAACATGTGTATAATTCCTGAATTTAATCAATTCAATGTCCGTTGTAAAAATAAATCAGAAATTTAAACCGAATAGTAAAAGAGACCGATTTTATCAAACAATACTTCACAATTTATGATCGCGAATTATTCTCTGTTCAGCAGGTTTTGAAAAGAGGAACTATATGAATAACAGCACCAGAATAATATTTTTACCTTGTAAGTATATATACTTTCGTGACAATTGATGAAACCGCGTTATAAAAGTGTATATGCTGGAATCGGTAACATGCGATTAGGGCAAGATCAGAGGATTTCAATTTTATGATCGCGTGTAAGGGGCATGCGCTTGCACTCTAATTTGATTTAAGATCAGCACATGTAGAATAATTGCACACGTCATAGACTCATGGCTGTCACCAGTGGCAGAATGTTATTGTATTTGATTAAAAAGTCGGCTGAACGATCTGTTGTCATGCAGGAAACAATGCATGCGAAAATTTAACACACAAATTCGATCAAAACGATTGAATGATGTAATGAAAAAAGATTTGCAACGAAGAGAGAATGAAGAGGTCTTCGAATTCCTGTTCTTCGTTCTCACATAAATGTTATATGCATGGTAAAAGGAAACTTCTATTTGTAGACAGAAGTGGGGAAAGGAAATTAGATAAATAGTTAAATGAGAAAGGAAACTTAGCCGTCCCGTTTTTTCAAACTAGATATATACAGTATTTGTTAGATTTTTAATGCATACGTGTTGGTTTGACCTTAGACAACTTCCTTGCAACCATCTTTAATAGAAACCATTTTGTCGGAGACAAAGTGTTTTATATGGCGTAGGGATAAGTCGAAGTCATCAGACCATGATGTATTAATACGCCATATTAAATGCATTCTTCCCGCCGACTATGATTACAACATGAATGTGCTTTGTATTTATTACTTAACCCTATTTTTCCTTTTCTAAATACTTTAGCTGTACAGTGCGCAAAAACAACACTGGTAATTACGAGCGTATCAAAACCGAATTATGTGAAATTATATGAAATATAGTTATTGATGTGTTTTTCATCCACTAAGTCAAGCCAAACTTAAAACATTGTTCATTTTTCACAGTTTTAATTGACATCTGTTTTTATTGTAAAGTTTATATCCCGGTTATTGTTTCTGTAATGCGAGTAGTGACCATAACAATAATAACACTAAAACAGTAGTAATACATCATGACTGGATGGATATAAATGACACAACGTCCGGTCTGGTACTTATGTGTTCATCAGACCCCATTAAAAGGAAAACAGCCAATTATATTTGATGTCAACAATCCAGCAATATAATTTATTAGTTATAAGACGCTCGAAACACAAAAACACGTTTGAAGGATATATATCACTATCAATATTGACCTATAATCATCAAACACCAGACGAGATACTGAACATATTTCGTAATCAAAATGCAGGTATATCAAGTTCGACTGTAGGTTTTGTATCTGCTAATCAACGTAATTGCACGCACTTCACAAAAGAGTGATGTTCATTCTTTTTCATTGTAAACTTATAACAACATGTTGACATTTTAGAGGAAATCATGTATCTTTACTTGCATCCTTACTGGCTACAGGGTCTTCTTCTTCTTCCATTATGTACAGGGTTCCTCTGGAACATACTACCACTAGTTGTAAAGTACGTACAGTACATGTGATGAGAAGTCCAAGTGCAGCTAAAAACAGGTTACAAGCATACCTGGTCTGTAGTTAAGCGATCCCCACACCAACCCCTGTTCTAAACGTATCAATGGAATATGCGTTTACTAGGGAGGATGGTAAGGAGTGCCACAGGCAGATACATGATGGGAAGAATGTGTCTTTGTATGCGTTGACTCTAATGAAGGGGAAGAGAAATCTGCATAAGTATCCTCTAGTGCTGGATCCTATCTGTTGGAGGTATGGTGATGCTGGACTGTCAACTAGCTGGTGTAGAACCCGGTACATCAACGCAGCTTTAGCTTGTTGGCATAAAGTTTGAAGCTCTTCCCATTCCAAATATTCCATGTTTGCTTTGGTAGCTGGGTCCCAAACAGTCAACGTATACCCCAGCTGTAGGCGTAATAAAGATTTATAGCACGCAGCCTTTTCTTCTTCCGGGCATGTAGACATATTTTTATGAAGGAATGCTACGGTGTTGTTAGCTTTCTTGGTAACAGAGTCAATGTGGCTGTTCCATGACAAGGTGCTATCAATGGTGACTCCTAAATATTTGGCCTTCGATGTCATGGTCATTTTTTGGCCATGAATGGTATCTATGGTTGGGACGATCCGTCTATTGTTCGTGATTCGGTTGACCTTACATTTGTCAGGATAGAAATCAATTTGCCAGTTATGTTTCTATCTTTGTAGGCGTTCAAGATCTGCATCCTGGTCCGAGTCAACGATTCTGTACAGCAAGCTGTCATCCGCAAAAAGACTGACATGGGAATCGACTCCAATGACAAATCATTGATGTAGATCAGGAACAGCAGAGGACCCAGTACGCCTGCAGTGACGTGGGTTGATGAAGATGACTGACATTTACATTAGTAAATAACCGCTAGACGGCAGGTGTCCAAATTAATCGGAAAATCATGTTTGCCGCGATAATATACAGTCCGCGATAATACAGCGTTGGAATATAACAGTACTGACCTACTTGTAAAAAAATTCCTAAACCACAAAAACTTATAACGTTATCAAATGTTTATGGCGTGTATAATGTATTGTATAATTTCAATTCAAATTAAAGAAAAAAAAACGTACAAACAATTCATAGTTACGGTTGAAATAATAATAATAATAATAATAATAATAATAATAATAATAATATTAATAATAATAATAATAAACGACTAGTGAAATAACAACTAGTTATTCACTTCAACTCAACTAATCCACGAAAATTACTTACACAAGAAACAGTGGTCGAATTTCAAATCGTACTTTAAAAATTTTAATAGGAAACACAATAAAATGTAATTAACAGTGCTGAAAAGAAATGTACAATACGATTATTAAAAACGGTTAAAATATATATACTACGTCAGATAACATAAGAATTTCCCAGCAGCAAATGTCACAGTGTCGAAAAGAACTAGATTCGTTTTTTATATAAAAAAAAAGAATATCCAATGAAAACCGGCATTTCTAGCAAGATCATTTGCATATTTGCATAAATGAATATTTACTGAATGGCAGGATTTCTCCCATAACGCAAATGACCACGAATATAATTATTCAATACCATCATGAACCAGTAACATACATATAATTAATCAACACCATAGTACCATACATATAATGATTCAATACAATAATATTTCAATGCCATAAATATAATGATTCAATACCATAAGCATCCAAATTCATTGACATATGTATCTTCATTTAGTACCATAAATGTATTCATTCGATAAAATATGTATCCCAATATAAAATGCATCATAATTAAAATGTGTATGTATCTTAAGTCAATGCCATAAATATATTTAGTCAATGCAATAGTTATCAAAATATAAAATGTGTCATAATTTGAAAGTGTATTGTATGTATCCTAAATCAATATAATAAATATTCAATAGCATTGGGATATTCAATACTGTAAATCTCTAAATTTATACCATATGTATACTAATTCAAGACGATACTTATATTTGATAAATGCGAAAAGTGTCGCCATACCATAACTATCCTAATTCAGTGACATACTATTCTAATTCAATACAATAAATATTCTATTTCAATAACTGGTCACTGTCTCACTATAGAATCGATCATTTTCACGTAGATTCATTATGAAAAGGACTTAAATAAACACACGTAACGTCACACATAAATATATTTTAATAACTTTGACCTATATATGAATAAAAGAGATTTTATGACTGAATACTGGCCGGTTTTACTATGATAAACTTTTAGCTGATGCTTCGATTTCTTCTTTCTCACTTCAGTATCCACATACTTCAGTGTCAGCTTTCATACACTGTGTTAACAAACAAAGGTCATAGAAATTTTCCTTTCCTTAACAATATCAAATCAAACTTTTCTTGTGCATTCAATGTGGAATCAATTGCAAAATCATCCAGTGAAAGTCACAAGCTTTGAATGGTATGGCCATGGGCTTTAATTATAAAAATGGAATATCCCCTGTCGATTGGCGGAAAGCAGTAATTATGGACTTAAAATTACTGAGTAGACAACCAAGTGTGCAAAGTGCTGACAATGACTGGCACCTGTTTTATTTCTGCAATCGGATATAAAATTATTTCCGACTACGTAAACCGATATCCATATATGCCACAAGCTCTGGGAGCCTACACCTTGAAAGCGTTAAAAGAATAACTTTGGACATAGATGAATAGCAATGTGTAAAGATTAGGGAACCTATTTCGCGTTGCAGATGAAATGGCGTGTTTGATGCAGAGCAAACATATTTCAGATAATTGTTTGATTCAGCACATACTAAATATATTCTTCAGTGGAAAACCCTATAAAGTATTAGTTTTTAGTACATCTTACAATCGCATGGGTAGTTTAATGACCGTTGAAAACAAATATTAATTCAGCCAGTTTGGGTGACACAGATAATTCTCCATTGTTCCTCTGTTAATCATTTCAGGTTTACTAGCGGTAATTATTTGTGACATATGAAATGTTAACAAGAGAAACGACGGAGAATTAATTTTCCTTTGAACGACGTGGCGCGAAAGATAGCGTGGGCGAAAGATTAAACGTCGTTGAATGAAAGTTGGTTTTCAGTGAATCAGTAAAAAAAAGTTTTAAAATGGATATTTTAAATTTTTAACATTTCGTTCACAGTTAACAGTATTTGAATTTGTTTAAGGAAACATCTTTAACGTATAGATATGTTACCAATCAAAATATGTTGATACAATTATGTATACATTAATACAAATTAGCCCCTTTAGATTGTCATAGCGTGTTTGCATGTCAGTAAGGCAAATAGAACCTCTAACTATGATATGTAGATATAATTAAAAAAAATCTATCTTTTTCAGGACCTTTTCAACTTTGTTTTCTTTTATATTTCTCTTTACTTGTGAAATCACACTATTCAAATAGTGATCATTTTCAATGCAAAAGAAAAAAAACCATTATAAACATCATGTGTATGAAATATACATGCTTTAAACATTGATCTCTTTTTTGGAAATTAAGCTTAAAGTACTTTGACATTTTGGAGCACCAAAGTAACTTTGTCCCTGGCACTTTTGCTGGTATCTTGCTTTAAAGCCTGACTAAAAAATATAAATTTTCCTATAATCAAAGTGAAGTGATATAAAAATTCCTTTTAGTCAGCACTTTTGGGTATACAATGTTACTTTATTACTTTGTGTGATGTTTACTTTATATGTTCAGCTAGTTTTGCTCTGATGCACACTTACATATTCCCAAAACGATGCGCAGAAAGGTCACTCACACTTACACAAATGACGCTCTGACTGAAAATTCCTCATCTGATCATGTTGATGTAAAAACTGGAAATTGTGAGTCCTTCGTAGAAACTGGAAGGTGTGAGTTCGGTTTTAAATATTTTTTGAAATAGGAACTGGAAGTTGTGCATCATTGGTTTCTAAATATTCGATTGACGTAGGAACTTAATTGTTCTAGTTCTTCGGTTCTAAATATTTGTTTGACGAAGAAACCGGAAGGTGTGAGTTTAATTCTAAATATTTGTTTGACGAAGGAACAGGAAGGTATGAGTCCTGCCTTTGACGAACCATTCAGTAGAATTGTGGTAGATTGTGATGGTCCCTTACCTAAGACCAATTCAGGTAACCAATACCTGTTGACCATTATGTGCGCGTCAACAAGGTTTCCAGAGGTAATTCCCTTGAGGAATACAAAATCTAAAACAATAGTAATGCCGTTTGGGATGAAAGGGACGCCAGGTACATTTCAACGTGTCATGAATATGATTAGCTCTCTGGTCTAGACAATTGTTATGATTACATCGATGATGCCATCATCTGCAACGACACCTGGAAAGAACATTTAGCAACAAATCGGAAATTCTTTGATAGACTCACTAATGCATGTTTGGCATTATCTAAAAGGGAGTTCTGCCATGCTAGTGTAACTTTTCTAGAATACATCGTGGGACATGGACAAGTTAAACAAATATATTCTGAAGTCAAGGCTATCTCTGACTTTCTCGTGCCTGTAAATAACTTGCAACTGATGCGATCTGTTGGTATGGCAGGATACTATCAAAAATGTTGCTCCAATTTTTCTAGAATTGCTGAAACCCTCACAAATGTATTGAGTAGGAAAACAAGTTCCTTTGGACTGAAAAATATCAGGAGGCTTTTGACAGTTTGAAAGCCATACTTAAAAGCGCGCAAGTTCTTAAATCTCGAAATTTCAGACAATTATTTAAACTGTCTGGTAATGCAAGTGATGTTGGGGTTGGAGCAATCCAGTGTGCTATTTTTCTAAGAAATTAAATAAGCATCAAAGAATCTACTCAACAATCGAGAAAGAATGTTTGGCTTTGATATTGGCATTACAACATTTTACTAAATTTCGCCTTTCCATGTCCGTAGTTTGATCAAGGCTCAAATTTCATGTCTGGAATTTGTCAGCAAGTTATGTACGAATTAGACATTTAACAATTCAAATCTTCTGCCTATCACCTGACAGCCAATGTGCATTAGAAAGATTCCATCAGACGTTGAAAAATATGATTCGATCATATTGTTTTGATACAGCTAAAGATTGGGATGAAGGTATTCATGTACTATTGTTTGCTGTTAGGGAATCACTTCAAGAATCGTTAGGTTTCAGTCCCTTTGAGCTGGTTTTTGGACACATTGTGCGTGGACAATTGAAGTAACTGAAAGAAAAACTTCTTTCTAATGAAGATTCTGAAATTAATCTTCTTGCTTATGTTTCTAATTTTAAATACAAGTTGTCAAAGGCTTGTGAGGTTGCAAGAGCAAACCTGCACCAGTCAATCCAAAATGAAGTTAAGATATGATAAAAACTTGAAGGAAAGAAGCTTTCAGCCTGGTGATAGAGTCCTGGCTCTCTTGCCAATACCAGAAAATCCTCTTCAGGCCAAGTATTATCGTCTCTCCAGAGTTGACAGGAAAATAAATGATTTAAATTACATTATAAATACTCCTGGGAGGCGTAAACAAAATCAACTGTCACATTAACATGCTAAAAGGGTATACTGAAAGAGATAGCCAAGTTAAACATGCAATTAATTTAGTTGTACCTGTCCCACTCAGTTGCGATTTAAGTGAAGGAATATTATCAGATTTTACTGACATTGGAGTCATAAATCTTCAGAATTCAGAAATTATGAAAGATCTGGACTAGAAACCTTCACATTTGCATAAGCGAGAAAGAAATGAACTTAAGCAGTTATTATTTGAATATGAGCACTTATTTCTAGACGTTCCTACAAGGACAAACACAATTTTCCATGACGTTGAAATTGTAAATTCCAAACCTGTCAGACAACACCCGTACAGGATGAACCCTCTCAAACAGAAATACTTCAAAAGGAAATTCAATATTTGCTGAAGAATGATTCTATAGAGCCCAGTAAAAGTGACTGGAGTTCACCATGCATACTTGTTCCAAAACCAGATAAAACTTTACATATGTGTACTGATTATAGGAAGGTGAATAGCGTGACAAAAACAGATTAATTCCCATTACCAAGAATCGATGACTGTATTGATAAGATCGGGAATGCCAGGTATGTCACCAAATTTGACCTTCTCAAGGGATTTTGGCAGATTCCACTAACGGAAAGAGCAAAGGAAATTTCGGCATTCGTGACTCCGGAAGGACTTTACCAATATAAAGTAATGCCGTTTAGGATGAAATTGTCCCCAAGTACATTACAACGCCTCATGAATGTGATTACCTCTGGTCTAGACAATTGTAATGCTTACATCGATCATGTCATCATCTACAACTACACCTGGAAAGAAATTTAGCAACAATTCGGAATTTTTTTGACAGACTCACAGATGCATGTTTGGCAATTAATTTATCTAAAAGTGAGTTCTGCCGTGCTAGTGTTACATTTCTGGGACACATCGTGGGACATGGACAAGATAAACCTATAGATGCTAAGGTAAAAGCTCTCTCTGAATTTCCCGTGCCTGTTAATAAAAAGTTGCTGATGCTATTTGTAGATATGGCCGAATACTATCGTAAATTTTGTTCCAATTTTTCTATAATTGCTCAACCCTTGACACATTTATTGAGTAAGAAAAACAAGTTCCTTTGGACTGAAAAATGTCAGGAGGCTTTTGACAAGTTGAAAGCCACACTTAAAAGCGCGCAAGTTCTTACAGCTCGAAATTTCAGACAATCTTTTAAACTGTCTGTTGATGCAAGTGATGTTGGGATTGGAGCAGCTTTGATTTAAGAAGATGAAAGAAGTATTGATCATCCAGTGTTTTATTTTTCAAGAAATTAAATAAGCACCAAAGGAATTATTTTCAACAATCGAGAAGGAATGTTTGGCTTTTATATTGGCATTACAACAATTTGAAGTTTACTTTAGTTTATCTCCTTCCTCGATTGTTGTATTTAGTGACAAAACCCCCTTACTTTCATCGGCAAGATGAAAAATGAAAATCAAAGACTACTAAGGTCGAGATTGCTGTTACAGGAACGTAATCTTGACATCAGGCACATCAAGATGGAGATGATATTTTTCCAGAAAATTAGCTGGCCTGAATCATTCTTTCGTAAACACCAGGTGTTGATCTAAATCTTGAGCTTGTTTCAGATTTTGTAGCAACCTTTGTAAACAAGTTCTATTTTATTTTAAAATGATTGGTTGTCGCCAGGGTCATTTTTGGTGAACGTGACATTACTACGCATTTGTTAGTTTTAATAGAGATGCTATGAGAGAGATTTCTCAGTTTTGGGCTTTTTACAGTGATGTGAAATTATTTATTTGTAGCCAGATTTTGAGTTATAATTTTCTTCAGATCAGTTGGATTTCAAAAAAATTAAATCTTTTTTCTCTGGAAATAATTTGAGGAGTGCTCACAGAAATTTTGGAAAGATATTGCTTACAAATTTAATTTGGATTTCCAACACCGGAGTGCCATTATTTGTATTTCTACAAGGAACTGTAGATAACCACAGTACTGATTACAGCATACGTCATCGTCATCCATCTTAGATTTGCCATCAGGATTCAAACTTGAAATTATCAGAACATTTATTACTAGGACTTTTACAATTTAATTCATGGATTATTCTTAAATTATTTTTGGATTTAATTCTTGAAACCGTAAGTTCTTGTCCTTTTTTCATTTTTTGAAAATTTTTCCAGGAAAATAAATTATTTATTAAATTTTAATAAGCTTGTTGTTTTCACTCTTTCTGTGTTACTGTTTATTCGAGCCTAAACACGTAACATTCTCTAAATTGTGTTTACAGTAACTTTTCATTAAATTATATTGAAAGTAATTTTCTGCTAAAATATATTGAGAAAATATTCTCATAAAAGAAGGAACTGGAAGGTATGAGCTCATTTCAAAATATTTCTTTTACGTAGAAACTGGAAGGTATGAATTCATTTCTAAATATTTGTTTCACGTAGGAACTGGAAGGTATGAGTTCATTTCTAAATATTTCTTTCACGTAGAAACTGAAAGGTATGAATTCATTTCTAAATATTTGTTTCACGTAGAAACTGGAAGGTATGAGTTTATTTGTAAATATTTGTTTCACGTAGGAACTGGAAGGTATGAGCTCAGTTCTAAATATTTAATTCACGTAGAAACTGGAAGGTAAGAATTCATTTCTAAATATTTGTTTGCGAAGGAACTAGAAGGTGTGAGTTCATATCTAAATATTTGTTCGACGAAGGAACTGGTAGTATGAGTTAATTTCTAAATATTTGTTTGACGAAGGAACTGGAAGGTATGCGTTTGTTTCTGAATATTGTTTCACGTGGGAACTGGGATGTGCGAATCCTTCGTTTCTAAATATTTGGTTGATGTAGGAATTGGGTGGTATGAGTTTGATTCTAAATATTTGTTTGACGGAGCAACTAGATATTATGAGTTTAATTCTAAATATTTGACATAGAAAATGAAAGCAGTGAGCCCTTCGTTTCTAAATATTTGTTTGACGTAGGAACTGGGTGGTTTGAGTTTGATTCTAAATAATTGTTCGACGTAGAAACTGGAAGGTGTGAGACCTTCGTTTTTAAATATTTGTTGGACGGTGGAGACGGACGATATTGAGAACCGCTTGCCTGGACCTACTGATTGATTGTATACATGGGTTTCATTCAATTCAGTTCAATTTGCAAATAGAGACGCACATGATTAACTAAATAAGTCATAGGCAATGGTTTGGAACCAACCAATTTGTATCAAAGGTGACTTGAAATGATATCCTAAACTGATACTTTCAAACTCATACCACCCAATTCCTACGTCAAACAATAGGAACCAAGTAGCCAAGAATTTACACTACTGAGAATTGATTATAATTTTAACTACGGATAAGCAATTACTAGCGTTTTAGTATGTACGGACTGACTTTCTTTTTTATATCAAAGACTGTATTTCTTTTAGTCGGGAAAGTTCAATGATGCAGCATACCGTTATTATGCCTAGGTGCCACCAGTTTATATCAGCCAACATAAGCTAACAGTAAAGAACTAATAAACACTCAAGGAAGTAGGCCATCTACTATGTTTAAGCAGCATAATGAGCTGCTCTTAAGTTAAACTGGACATGTCACGTGTACATGATGAGCACATTGTGCTGCATTTGTATGCAAGCTAATGGTGCAGACAGACTGCGGATGATACGATGCAACAAAATTAGAAAGACAACATTAACATACATACACACACACATACATACATACATGCATACATACATACATACATACATACATACATACATACATACATACAGATATACAGACAGACAGACAGACATAAATAGTACTTCTCGGAGATCTAAGAAAGTATCAGCTCTTCCATAAATCAAAATCAGTTTCCTAGAAAAATATTTATGTAAAACTACCATAGCAAAACTTATAGACCACTGGAAACTAGGAATTGAAATTATTGATCAATCCAGTTCTGTGCTGTTCTGTTCTGGTTACCAAAAGCACGAAATGAATAGTACGTGCTTTCAGAATGACACAATTACGTCAAATAAACTACACCTTGAATGGAATATATAGCAACGGAACAACTTTCTTGTACCATATCACTAGAGAGAAAATTAGTGACAGTGCAGCCAATACAGCTTTAAAAAATATCAGTCTTGATTCTTCCAGAATGGGTTTGAAGGGTGTTTTGATACTATGCAGAATGTGGAGAATGTTTATCCAGACACAGGAATAATCTCAGTAACTATAGTCATCTATCAAATAAGGTGTACCTGCAAGGTTGTCTCTTGAGGCAACATAGAGTTAATAAACCATTTTCACCTTAAATGTATTTTTCTGATCATGAGTAGACTTTGAAATAGTCATGCAAGTGTAATGTAATTACTAAGTTTACTTCTGAAATGTCAATGGTAACATAGTCGTCCAATATTACGAATATACTTTCTTCCCTCCATCTTGCTTGCTCATCAGACGCTCACCTAAAGTTTTTCGGTATATATTAGCTCATGAACCATCCGTAAAAATTTTAAAAATCTTTGATGCATAACATTGGTCATTCTTACTCACCATTTTTATGATAAAATGAACTCTTTCTCCTTTGCAGGATCGGTGCATTACCATGCTAATTCCACCTCTTATCTGCTGTTAATTATGTGTTTATTAATAACTTGTGAGAGACTATCGTACATTCCCGATGACTGAGAATTTGTTCAAGGTGCAGGTTGGTACCGGCTCCATCAGCCAATACAGGATTACTGTTATAATGATCTGGGTCAACACTGTACATCTTCATACAAGCCATTTCTAAATTTTCACTCCTAATTATATAGCTAGTCATCAAAATGTGTAGTTATGCAATCGAAATGGGACGAACACACTCATATCGTTGTAAATAATAGGCATAATTCAATAATTTAAAAAACGGTCCAGAGTGAGTAATATTTACCTACTGAAACATACGCTTATAACAACAAATGTGTCTGGAGCGTATTACTCGCGTAATGTGAATTTTTTTTTGTGCATATTTGATCCTTGTAATGGTATGTAAATATAGTGTTAAAGCTCGACAAGCATTTCCTGTCAGCTTGATATTTCAATGAAATTGCTATCAAGGCTTTCCACCCGATAAATAAGTACGGATGTGTGCATCCAGGTGTACATTAGCAAGATAATTTGGGTATTACATACACGCGCATGGTTCATATACATAATACCTTTTTATCGTTTTGTTGACACCTCTTAGCTCCGTCCCAGCATATATGGCTGGTTAGAACTTAGAAGTGACACCCTGTATTGCAAAAAGTGTATTTTGGTGTGGGTTTCCCCTGTCCTCCCGTTTGTGTATAATTATTATTGTATGAAAACAATAATGTGGTAAAAATTTAGCAGGGTTGCTATATTTTTTATCTATCAAATGAGTAAGTTTTATTAAGCCATATAGCTACTTAATGTACTATCTTCCCTATGTCAGAGCTTACATTGGGCCTGAATTCCATCAAGGTAGTCTAGATTTAGAGTCGTACTATTTATTACTCCATGAGCTACATACGGCTATGGAGTAGGTTCCTTCCCTTTCCCTATAGTTTATTATTGTATACAGTGACTCTGCCAGAGTCGAATGTCCATGTATGCATGGTGTATAGTGTATTGTTGTTGTTGTAAGTATATTTATTGGACAGACTTTTAAGTCAAATCCAAGAAAGCTTTTGTTCTTATCTATCTTAACATGTAGAAAACCCTTACAAAATAATAAGGTGTCTGTTTGTTTTTGTTTATGTTTTTGCGTGCCTGTCGTGTGTCTGTGAAGATTATATACCTTAGCATATTGGGTGAGCTATGGAAACTTCTTCTTCAGTTGAATTATAGTTATTTTCGTTCATCTAGAACATGTGTCACTGGTTTGTTCACGCTCTGCGTGATTTTTAATTACTCCTGGGGGAAGGAAAGAGAGCCTCATCCCCCAGGCTTTTATGTACTCACAGAGTACTTATTAATTTTTTAGCCTTAGATTGTGGGGCTATTGAGTCCCTAGCAATCTAACTGAATGGCTGTTACATGAGAAGGAATAGTACTACACAACTCATGTTACTGAAAAGTTCAATTGCATTGAAAAGCCCCAGGTGTGTACACAAGCAGTATGTGACGCCCGCTGCGATTGGTCGGCAGCGATGACGTCACATTAGGACACCTGGTCGTGTGGCAGGTGGAAATCGTTGCACATACTGCCACGTGTACGTTGCCCGAGGAGGGTGAAGGCATCGGCAAGCCAGCCATGGACGTTGTGTACTTCCCGAAACGCTAGCCCGTACTTTATTTCAAATTAAGTCCAGTTTTACTAACGGACAAAACAAAAAAACAATTATGTGTAAGCCACCTTTGCAATTAGTCAAATTATTAGAGTTATAAATTTTCAAAAAATATTTACTAACAAGTTTGAATTTCGTGTACGTAGTGTACATAGAATATGAAATAAAAACCAGTTAGTAAAGTCTAAACGACTTGTATCAGTTTGAGTCACGCATGGTTAAAAATTGAGTATAAGAATTTAGACGGCGGTACCAAAACAGGTCAAATTGGGTTAGTTATGAAATAGATATTATCAAACTGGTTCTCTAGCCAAAATGAGAACCCAACATTCAACCAGGCAATTTGATACGTTGCTCGACCTTTTCCAATCGAGTTCGGGAACGTCACCGACAGGTCCGGATTGGTCTCCACTGATATTATCAGTCATGACGACTTTTCGGCATAAGGAATTAATTCTATGCTAATATCCCGCAAGACACTGGTATTCCGCTGTTATTCAACGGTTGAGAAGGCTGGGTAGCTAGGTTTCCGTGGGCTGCATGTTCCGTGTTAAAGGTCGCGCCCCCTTTGTTGCTTTTTTGTTGCTGGTTAGTCACGGCCCACGTGCCGCAGCTATGTCCACTCCTCGCTCCATTCATTAACTCTATTCCCTAGTATCTTGCTGTCCAGTATAATTCTCCGTGTCGTTCTGTCTTCCAGTATAACTCCATGCTGAAGTACCCTTTATGCTGCAAGGTGAATATTCTATGACTAGCAGCACGGTGGTAGGCTACACTGAACTGCACGATGTTCACCCGTCGACGTTCCCTGGCTGAATGAAGATGATGGAAATGAGCTATGGACATTTTGTTGTTGTGTTGAATTAAAGTGGTGTGCGCTCGCATAGAGCATGTACCACTGGTTTATGATACCACAGGCACCTTTTTGATTACTCCTGGGGGAAGGAATGGTGCCACTTCCTCCAGGCTTTTATGTGTTCACAGTACACTTATTGATTGGGCCGTCAGGTCGAGGTACTATTTGTGTACATATCGATCTGGTTGGAAGGCCTATGTTGAGTGGGATTGGACCCAGCACGGACTCAGTTTTCATTCGCATTTTGCTGCGACAAGTGGGATTGGACCCGATCTAAGTTCGCTTTTTGTTAAATCGTGATTCGTGGAAAAGGGTGAAAGTGGTTAGGCTCGGGTGGTGGTGTCTTGCCACAGGTCAGCAGTGCTCTTCCAATCCAGGATATGTTTGGTCCTAACTTCCGTTTTTGAATTTGGTATAATAAACTCTGTGCTGTTTTGTTTTGAGAGTTAGCCTATCGAGGTTATGAGGTCAAGGTTAGTTTCTAGGTGACAGCAGTGTAATCAATTAGTTTTGCAGCCTTGTGCTGCTGGCCCTGGATGGAGTTGGTGCTTGTCCATCTTTATGTTTTATTTGGGGTCCTATTTTCCTAGGTGTGATTTTTGGTTGCAGCCTTGTGCTGCTGGACCCTGATAGTCATTGGGGTTTTTTGACTACCTTATATGTGTAAATTTTAGGGTATTATTCTATATGGTTGTTACTTTGCAGCATTGTGCCGCTGGGCCTGATAGTCGTTGGGTTTTTTCGACTACCTTATATATGTTTATTTGGGGTCTTATTGCAGGTGTCCCTGATGGTCTATTCTAGCGACCACCTTATACGTTCTATTTTGGGGTTGTATGGTTAGGTCTAGGTTTGTTGTAGCTGTCACCTAGGTATAGACGGTAGAGATTTAGCTGTTAAATTAGAATGTTATATAAGAGTGGTATGATAGGAGAAGTAGAATACACGTTGTTAATTTCTCCTCCCCCCTGCATATTCCTTCCTGGTTATTAGTCTAGTTATCTATTTGTAGTATGGGATTTTAATTTACGTGAGGTATTTGGATAATTTTATCAGTCTGTAAAAATATTTTCCTTATTGTTTGCCCTAGAAATTGTTTGTTTGGGGGTTTTTTTCTTTCTTTTTTCCTGTTTTTTTTTAAAAAAAAAATTAAACTATTTGGGTTAATACAGCTAGATCCAGATAGTATTCCTTGGCGATTGTTCTCGGATCTCTTGGGGCTTTTCGCTATTTTATTAATCTTGTTTAATTGACCTAATTTGATATGTTCTTATTTTTTGATTATCTTTGTTATTTATATTTTAGCATATTAACTGTTTAGAATCTATTTGAATTTAGCTAGTTCCAGATCAGTTGTCCTTGTCGATTGTACTCGGATCTCGTAGTTCTAGAGATATACAAGGGAACATAATCTGAGTTTTCGCTATTGGTCTAAATTTGGTATATATTTTAATTGTATAATTATAATTGTTATTTAAATTTTTGTATATAATTCAGTTTTTTTTTTAAGGTAAGTTATGATGTTGTTGTAGGTGATATTTAAATTGGGGTTAGAGCTATTTAGGAATTCTGAGTATGTATTCGGCGATCCTATTTTTTTTTTTTTTTTTTTTTTTTTCGATTTTGAATTGTTCTTTTTCTTTCTTTAATCTATTGCATGTGTTGAAGATATGGTGCAGATCCTCAGGCACCCGACAGTAGTAGCAATTTGGATTATGAGGTTTTGGTCCTATGTGTTTTCCATAGCTGTTGGCAGCTATGGACACTCTTAAAAGGGATTGAAAACCTCCATCACGCGGACGTGATGGAAAAGATCCTTTGTGTTTTTAAGTTTTAGACTGAATATGCCGTAGCACATGGTGATACCACATTTGTAGTTTTGGAGGTTCCATTGACAGATTAATGTCAGGAGACTTCATATAATTAGTTTTATTTGGTAGTGCCATGGCTTTCATTATTTTTTATCGAATTATTGTGGATCTATTTCATTTGGGGTAGTATATTTTTGGCCAAAGTCATGTTATTTGAGTATCCATAGGATTAAGTTATTGTATAATTAAAAATTTGTATTTTATTTGTAATAGTCTTTTGTGTTGATATGTATGTGTTAGTTTTGTGATCAAATTTGATTGAATTTCAATGGTTCCAAGTATGGTTGAGCTTGATGTAAAAAGTGGATTGAAATCTTCCATCACGCGGACATGATGGAAAACATCTGTGGTTTGTTGGTTTTAGTCTCTGGTTTATCATAATTCGAGTTTTTGTTTCACTTTGAAAGAAAGATGAGTATTTGTTTTCGTCAGTTCTATGTTGCCGAGATTCCAACCCAGGGGAATGTCCCGCTCCCAATATGGACTGAGAGCCCGGGAAGTCAATGTGGAGTTAATGAGGGCCTTTTCTGCCAGTTCTAGAGTTATATATTGTCGTTTGGATGATTTCCGGAATGTATATATGGACCAAGATGGTGTGCATCTTAATGCACGGGGATGCTGCTGGTTTTATACCCGTATGTTGTCATCAGTACAGAGACATGTTTCACATTGGCTCTACAATGGGAATTCTTGGATTGTATTATTTGGAATTTGGAAGTGTTACTTTTGAGCTTTGCTGTAAGAAATGAGAAAGAAACACAATTTTCCAACTTTATTTTCAAATATAATTTTTGAAATTTACCATATTTGTTGTTTTGAATTTTGTGATTGTATTTATTAAATAATCTCGAAAGGTTCATATAATCCCCATGTAGGTGGGGAGGCTACACCCGCGGGCAATTGTCCACGGGTGTAGTCCTCGTTTATACCTTACACTTAAGGGGTAAAAATGATTGAAAACTTCCATCACGCGGACGTGATGGAAAACATCCTTCAAGGTTGAAGAGGTATTTAGTTATAGCGGAGAGATGGGGCTTGGGTCCTCCTATAGGAGTCACGATTGACCTTCCCTTACCCCCTCCCGCCGCTATTTTAGGAGAATTTGTTTTATTTTTGGTATTGAAATTTGGGTTGAAATGAGATATAGTGGTAGAGGGGTTCATGCAAGGTTCCTTTTGGATGTCATTGAGTGACCTTCCTATGCACTCAGTCCCGACACCAGCTTATTTGACCATTTATGTCAATTATTTTGCATTATTTTCGAAAGAAAGGGTGAAGTCGATTCGTTTTCGATAGGGTGATTTGTGGTCGTGACATGATAAATTTAAAGATGGAGTAATAGTGGAGCAATCCATGTTGGGATCCGTTAGGATGTCAATAAGTGACCTCCCCATTCATGATACTCCTCCACCATTAATTATTGTTTTGAGCATCAAATTTTACTTGGTTGTTGAGATTTTTGATGCATGTATAAAACATGTATTCATAGACTGATGCAGCTACACAATGTCAATTTCATATTTGTTGTTTAGTGAACTATAATTGGTACAAAGACCATGAAGTAATTTGAGGTCATGACTGTAAATTTATAATAGTTGATAATAATAGTGTAGAAATCTCATATTGGGGTCCATTTGGATGTCAATAAGTGACCTTCCCATTTACGACATTCCTCTACCACTGATGAGTCAATGGGTCAAATTTGTGTTGGTTGTTGAGATTTGGATACCTGTATAAAACATATATCCATAGACTGGTACAGCGGCGAATATTTCTATCCGCAGATGCAATATATCTAGTATTAAAGGAGAAAGTTGTGTTTTATTGTTATTGTTGTTACGTATGTCTGAGTAGTAAGGCCATTCAGTGACCAGCTGGTATTTATCGTGGGGAATATATTTCTTGTGATTCTTATGAACATTCCACCGAAAGCTTAAACCCGCCAATCATTCTGGTTGACCAGCTTGCATGTAACTAAGAAGATAATGCAAATCTATACAAAAAGTACACAAAATCACTTCGCTATTTGTTTCTGGTCAGAATCTGATATATTTACCACGTGTTCGTGAAAAAGCAAACCATGACTAAGAAAAAAAGTCATCACATGCGTAAAATTTGAGACTACAGCCATTACTTATATATAATTTGCAAATGCCTTTACGTGAACTGAATGAAAAATATAAAGTGGGAAGCATACACAGTATCTAATTGTGAGCGGGCAAATTTCTGTCCATCTTTGCAAAGCACGTTAGCTTGGGTCAGGGAACAATTAATTCGATTTATGGGGACAGGCGCTTGTGAAATCGGTATACTGCAGTGATTTCTTATATCTTCCTGATGTATTGGATTATCACCATTGTTTATGTAATTGATTAAATTTTGATTTTTTATGTACTCAGATTGTTCTGTTCTATATATCTGCTCAGATCTCTATTTATCCTACCTATAAGTTTACTCGACCGGGCAATAACACCGAGGGCGATCATCTCCTTGATATTGAGAACCGCATAAAGCGGACACCTTGAAAGAAGGTACAATCCGCCAATCAACCCTCACCCTTTACAAAGGGGAGGGGGTGCGTTTACACTAATCTTGTCTCCTTCCAAAATATCCCTGCATGGTCTTATGTAAACTGAATGAAGAATTTAATGCATGAAAGTACCAGCAATATCTAATGTGATCTCCTTTCGATTCCGTATATCAGTTAACTTAAAACCAAGTTACACTCAGCATGTTATCGTCTTAGAACATGTCTGAATCAGTAATGCCATATCTTCCAAAATTCATTCTTTAGAGAAAATGTTCGCTGATGGTGGAATGGTTTTCTTTTGTCTCATCATACTTAAATTTAATTTACATTGTCTAAGTTGCCGTCAAAAACTTTTTTCAGAGCTATCTTTATTTGTACCCAGCAATATTCTTATGTAATGAAGCCAATCTTTGGATTACACAATAGACTGATTCTTTCATTATGACTTTCTCTGCGGCATGGCGAAAAAGGAAACCCTGACTTTTCATACTGGAATCCTAAGTTGGCACATGATTAAAAGCCAAGAGGCTCGATTTGATAATTATAAGGGTTCATTTCGTGTCACGCGTACGTAATGAGAAGAATTAGCCTGCACGCCAGAATATATTTATCACGTATATTGTTTGGGTTTTTTCTTTTAGAATAAGACGAGTTTAATGAAATTC
Source organism: Sinohyriopsis cumingii (assembly GCA_028554795.2). NCBI lineage: Eukaryota > Metazoa > Mollusca > Bivalvia > Unionida > Unionidae > Sinohyriopsis > Sinohyriopsis cumingii. The sequence goes on from CM068824.1 coordinate 94,702,779, forward strand.
GTTATAAAGAATGGAGATTTCGATTTATTCATTATCCTGCGCCAAACACACCCTCTCTCTCTCTCTCCAAAATATCACAGCAGAAAAGTCCAAGCTCTTATGTCAAATGATTTACAAATTTCCATTTTGACTGTAAATATTTAAACGTGTCCTAAATTTCGCTTTTTAACTTTTTTGTTTTAAATATGTTATTCGTGCAGATCTTTAAATACGTTTTAGAACAGTTTATCCTCTACAAATTTAGTTACAGTCATTAAAGTAAATGCTCGACAATTACACGAACATGTATCAAATTTATTATTATTATTATTATTATTATTATTATTATCAAAAATCCTTTTAAAGAATGACCTTTTTCTCTTAATTTGACTTTCTTCCCAATATTCAAAATTGTGATTTTCAACAACATGATGGCATCAAATTATGATCCGCCGAGAGTAATGACGTCTTTGAAATATCAAATACTAAAACTATCTGAAAAACGAATGAAAAGCAGCCTTCACAGCAGTTTCTTGAACAAATATGTTGACGAGGGGATCGTTCCATCAGGTTTACGACTGAAACTGAAGATATACATAGGAAGCGGAAAGGAAGATTTTCAAATTTTTTTCGACAGTCTGTTACATAAAGTCTCGCTAAACATATGGAGAGATGTCAGCAGAAGAACTACAAAAAAAATATAACAAAAGGTCGAAAAACAGATTAAAAATGTTAGGGATGAACTGAGGAAGAAACTAGATGGGCAAAGCCTTTTCAGTTTCGACCAAGAAGTATATAAAAAAAACTTAACCAACGAAAAACGATCTAGTTTTGAAGCAAAATGAAAAACTGAAAAATTTACGAAAGAATAAAGAAGAGAAAAATCAACAAGTTAAAAAACTGGAGAACAGCATATAATCCATAAACAACCGAAAAGGCAGCAGCAGAAGAGCAGAAAGACATCACAACAGAATAAGCAGCAGCACAAAAATCATCAAATCATCACAACAACAGAGTAACGAACAGCAAGAAAGGAAGTATTCAAAACCCAAAGAAACTACATCAAGGAACAGTAATACACATATAGCACCTCGTAAAACATAAGTAAACCAACGAGTGAACATAAATAGGAATTTTGTAAATTCAAACAAGAATCAACATGATGAACAACAGCGTAAAAACATGACTCCCCAGGACACAACAAAGAAGACATACGCAGAAGCCGGAAAACGGGGGGGGGGGGGGGGGGAATCAGAAACTGTGACCATGAGAAAGACACTGACAAACCTGGTAGAGACTTTACAAGGGCTAATAGAGACGACATCACAAGACAAAAGAATAGGAGGTTCCACAGTTTCAAAAGTAGAAGAGAGTGGAAAAAAGAAATAAAGCGAAGAAAACAAATTAAGAGAGGTAAAGAAACAGTGTTAAACCTCTCACATAGAAGATTAACTGATAATGACTATATACTGTTAGGCAAAAGGCTAAAATTTTCTCCCAAAATTTCACAATAAAATTAGCTTAAGAATTTTGTTATTTTTCTAGACGCCTAAAATAACACAATTTTTTAATGATAAAGCATACAACAATTTAGAGAGTAAATCGATTTCTTTTCATTCTAAAAAGATGAGTTATTTTCACACAATTAAATAATCTTTTACACCACCTAGTGGACATGATTCATATTTAGATTTTATATTGACGCGATCGCAAAAGAGATATTAACTGATAATCATAAATAACTATGTCATAGTAATATTTCCAAGGACGAAATTAAGTCTTTATATAATCTAATGAATGACGACAGTATAGTTATTAAAAAGGCTGATAAATCAAACACTATTATTATTATGAATCAAGAAGATTATGTTAACGAAGTTGAACGTCAATTAAATGATGAAAATACTACAAACATATTAACAAAAACCCGTCACTAGAAATTAAATAAAAAATTTCAACATGCATTAATGAGATTGCTAAAAATAATAATTCCGTATATGAGGAATTTGATACTTTCCCTCTTAACCTTTCCCTATTACCCAAAACTCATAAAAATCCTGACCATAATTTACCTTTAAATTATCCAGGACGACCCATTATATCAGGTTATAATTCATATACTGAAAACCTATCCAAATTTATTGATAGTGCTTTATTACCTTTAATGAAATCACTTCCTTCATACATTAAAGATACTACTGATTTCATTAAAAAGTTGAAGTCTATTCCACTGCTATCTGATAACTAAATCCTGGTATCATTAGATGTAACATAACTATATACCAACATTCCGCATGCAGATGGTATTGAAACGTGTAAATATTTTCTTGATAACAATCCTATCTAGTGAAGATATTTGTAAAATAGTAAAACTTATCTTGGAAAACAATTATTTTCAATTCAATAATATGAATTACATACAAATAATGGGTACGGCAATGGGTAGTCCTATGGCTACTTCACACGCTTCCCTTTTCATGCGTAAATTAGATAAAGATTATCTTCAAAACGAAAAGTTTAATCCATATGTTTGGTTCAGATTTTTAGATGACATATTTTTGATCTGGGATCATTCAAATGAAGAAATGAAAAAATGTATTGATCGCCTAAATCATTTTCACCCGACGATTATATTTATTTATACTGAATCTAGTAGGCATGTTTCATTTTTAGATGTAAATGTAATAAAACATATTGATAACACTATTTCTACAAATATTCGTATTAAGGAAACTAATATCCACCAATATGCGGAATATTCTTCATGTCATCCCATGTCATGTAAAAACGGTATACCATATTGCCAGGCCAAAAGATACCGACGCAGTATTTCAGATGACTGTCAATTACAAAATTCGTTGAATAAATTGCAAACATATTTCCAGAATAGAAATTATAATGATCATGTGCTGAACAAAGTCCGTAATGTGAGGCTTTAAACACAGCAGAATGTAAAATAGAGGTGTAATTCTTTTCACAATACAATACAATATCCTTCATTACCTAATATAGGTCGTATAATTAATAAATATTATAGTCTCCTAAATTTATCCAATGAAACCAGCGTAAAATCATTTTACAAAATTAAACCAATTCTCGCTTATAGGAGACCCAAGAATTTGCAAGATTTTTTAATTAGAACTAAACAGACAGAAAATAAAAAAGACACTTTTCGTCATCTAAATGTAACAGACACCGGTGCTCTCAATGTGCAAATATAAGAGAAAGTACCTTCTCTACTTGATAACACTAACTAAATATCAACTATGTGATTTATTTAATAACCTGTAAAAAAATGTAGCATGCAATATGTTGGACAAACACTTCAACAAGTTTCTAAGAGAATGAATAATCATCGCTTTCATATAAAAATGATAGAGATCCTCAGTTTTCCTCTACTATTTCAACACACTTTAACACCAATAATCACTCTCTGCTCGATTCTTCTTTCATGCCAATATATATTGTGAATGTTGACATGAATAGACTCATAACAGAAACTTGTTGGATTCATAAGTTTGATACTTTGTATCTTAATGGACTTAACGCCAACGCACTATATAAAATTGTATAATTGAAATTGATATATTGTATATCTTTTATAACAATATAATTATATGTATGACTCTATTTTATTGTATTATTTTCCCAATAGTCATAATCTTATATACACTTTTGTCTTCGCAACACCGATTGATGTGTATGTGCTGTCATACATGGAGACAAAATTTATTTTCATCAAAAAAGGCGGCAATATTTATGGATCATCCACTTCACTGCCATCAATATGATTTTCATAGAACAGGATTCCCTCCTGGATTTAGATCAATGGCCGATCCGTATTATACTGATCGAAACTAGTGTCATGATATCGCTCTATCCTTGTCAGATTAGAGCCCAGTATTCCTGTCCATATTATAATCGTATTTATATTTTACAATCTGATTATTGTTATCATATATGCAAACGATGATCGATGACAAATCGCCCATCAGGCCCTGACAAAATATAGATGGGGAGGGCGGTCTTTATTCATCCTGTCGTGCTTATCTACAAAGGAATGAAGCAGACTATTAGTCATGTTATCATGATCTATTCAAGTATCATAAACGATATAAGAAGGATACATTTATTCATAAAAGTGTGGTAAGTTTAAAGGAATCGACTGCACAGAACGAAAGATTCATATCAGTTTACTAAAAAGATATATGGAATAACCTATCCTTGAATATCTCTCTCTCTCTCTCTCTCTCTCTCTCTCTCTCTCTCTCTCTCTCTCTCTCTCTCTCTGGGGTCCCGAGTGGCCGAATGGTCTAAAGCGCTCTCCGTTACGGATCACTGCCATCTCACCTCTGTCTGCGTGGGTTCGAGTCTCAGATTCGGCCAATGTGAGTATGTGAGAAAGCTTGTCAGTATCTTCTCGTGTGTCGGTAGTTCTCCCCGTTGATTTCCCGGGTTCTTCCTCCACTATTAATACTGGCCGCCATGCATAGCATATCGTGTGCTGAAAAATGGCGTTAAACCTTACAACAACAACAACAACAACATTCTCTCTCTCTCAAAGAAATGTTTGGTTTGAATATTGTGTTAACATTGTTTGGTGTGCTCAGTAGAAGTGTATATATATTCTAGCTAATAATTTGCTTTAATATTATCAAAGAAACACTACTTCTACATTGATAGGCGAGTCCGCTCCGGATGCATAGTAGTTAGTGCTTCCGCCTCTGACGCGTGAGGTCGCGGGTTTGAGCCCCAGCCAAGTCATACCGAAGACACAAAAATGGTATTGCAGCTGCCTCGCTTAGAGATCAGAATTAATATGATAGTGTTGGGACTAGTCGGCCTGGGATTGGGATATTATGTCTAGTGCTGATGCTGACTATCACTATAAACTGCCACACTGCAGGCATCAGAGCGATATGGCTAAAATTGTTAAATCTACGTTAAAATCCGAAACACACACAGATACGCGAAATGAGGGTTTTATAGTTCTTCTCACTGCCTTTTTGTCTCACAAAAAAACCATATCAAAACAGATTTCCAGTTTTAAAAATGTCTTTTCATTTAACCATGGTGCATGGAATTCACATTTAATCGGCAATATGTTGCGTAAAGGACTCACAGTACTAATTCCACTCCAATGGTAAACATATGGAAACATTATCATATTCAAAATTCAATGACTTAAAATTTATGGGTGCTGATAATGACACCTATAATTCTTCATGCACATCTAACCTTGGTGCAAGCTTATGTGTGGAGAACACCATATGACCCGCGGCACTTTGTTTACATACATGTGCATGAAACACGTGTTATTGATTCTGCACCAAATGAATCAGGTGCTACTTTCAGTATTGAGTACTCCTGAGTCAAGCCAGCAAAAATGCTAAAATTACATCAGTAGAAATTTGTCAATATTTTTTTTACGTTACATATAGGATAACCTCTCAAAAGATATTTTTCCTAAAATTTTAATTTTCATGATTAACCAATTATGGACCACCAAACCTGTAAATTCTCTATTATTTCTTCACCCATTTCTAGACTGGTTCACAGTTCTTCCGTATAATTAGTACCGTGTGTCCTATAACCAGATTTAAATTTTTTAGAAAAAGTTGTATTTGACTCCTTGATATTAGAGCATAATTGTAAGAAAGAATTGGCCATGCTTGTGCATGGATAATAGTGCAATAGCATTTTATGTGCTACCAATATCTATAGTTAAATTGCATCCGCATTACATGTTGCTGTGTTGTATTGTACTTATTAGTGGCTTATTCTTGTTATTAAAATAATTGTTTTCTGCCTTTGTATCTTCATGTTATCTTTCTATGGCATGCATGCTACACAAAAGAAATACAAGCATGCTGACATCAGCAACTATGACATCACAGGGTATCAAATTACATGACGCATTGTATTTTCATCTCTCACTGCCTATAAGACAAGTTTTAAATGTTTTAAATTTCAAAATTGCATTTCTTTTCTTGCTGACTCTCACAGAAATAAGATGCAGTGCATCCCTATTCACATCAATCAAACAAAACAAATAAGTGTGCCACATGACAGGTCAAAATGATGAGAGGCCATTGCCCTTTTGTGACTAAAACAAATACACACACCCATGAAGTATCAAGAGATGCTGACATTCCAAACTTATTTAAACTATCATCACATGTGATTCATGAGCCCCAAATGTAATAAAAAGGTATAAAAGCCAAGGAAGAGTTCCATAAGCTTTATTATACTGAATAATTAAATAACATAGTGCTACTTTTTAGTATAAAACTATGGGGAAGGGTGAATAAGCAAAGAATAGACAGAGTAATTTCTTCAAGCCTGGTAATGTTCCCCACAACAAGGGGGTGGGGGGGAATGTGTATCAACCCAAATAACACATCAACATGAGGTATGTTACATAAGGACAACAAGAGACAAATTTGAAAAAGCTATCCATAGTTCCTATAATGCTGACATTGATGTTGGAGACAGAAAGTGTATGCACCAACTGTTATGACTCGAGCTATTAAGTATGCTGGAGGTGGAGAAATGTGTGAAAAACTTTGCTATGCCAAGACAAGTTCATGTCTCTATGCAATATGCAGACACTGATAAAACTTGTCACTGAATACACTACTTGTTAAATTTAAGTAATAGAATTGAATTGCATATTGAAGTCTAATACATAAATATATACCTACATTTACCCAAAGCTCATAAAAAGTTAAGAAAAAGTCTCAGAATCATTACTGTGGCTACTTTCCATTATAAGCAGTGTTAAATTACTTACTTTTTAATATAAAGCTGAAAAAAATGCATACATTATTGAACAAAAGAGAAACAAAGCAAACATTGCAATTACTCAATTACAGTCAAAGGGGAGGTAATACACCTTGATTTGGCAAACTAAATAGCAAGCTCTAATTTACAGCTAAATGATTCCTTACTATTACTTGATGGTAAGAACAGAGCAATGTAGGTTTTATAAATAGCTTTTGTTTCAAATATGAAACCATATTTCTGACATGAAGCTTGTTTTCATTTATTCACAACAACATATATGGTGAACAAAACACATCGCTTAGTACACGCAGTAATCAAATGCTGAGATCTGGAATAATGTGTTCTGAGACCACAAGTTGCAACACCCTGAGTATGAAGGTTTTCTATCATGGGACTTGGTACATGAAGAAAAAAGAGATTTGGTTTGGTGGGAGAGAGCAGTATGTTCACCATGCAGTTATACATCAAGAATGTTTCAACTGTATGAAGAGAGGTTGGGGAAGAAAAACTGCCTGTGTAAAGAATGCAATACAGATAGGACTTTTGCAGAGTTATATTTGGAATGAAGGGTTGAAAACTATTATTTTAAGTGAAAATATCCCTCCCTGCTCCCTCAACAAAAGGAATGCAGAAAAGTTCCAATACTGTTTACCCAAAAATGTAATGTACCAATATGAGAAACATGCTGAACATAGAATAGGTGTCAAGGAGTTTAATTCTAGGATAAGAAATAAGACCGGTATAATTGATATTCAATGTGACTCGACATATAATAATTCAATTTACAGGTTGAGGCAATGCAGCATGTGCAGTTTTGTGCACAGTCCTTGTTTTTACAATGTTCTCTGCTTTGATCTGCTGAGTGTGTCTCTAAAGTTAAATGATCAGTACTGATGCATAAGTGATTGTGACATAAGTTGGTTACATATAAAATCTCCCCCACCCCCACCCCCTTTTGGGGAATTGTTGCATGTGTTAAATGGTATTTAACCATATAGGCCAATCTATGGGTACCATCATATGAAATTCTGCCATCAGGCCATACTATGCTCTTTTCCCTATGGCCTGAGCTATCTACTTCCACTCTCCAGTGTATAAAACCATCCCCATCTGTCTTTTGTATAGAATCTTTCTCCAAAATCACATGCAAACCATGATAAAAAGACTCCATTATGATTGTCATATGTAAAAACCACCAAACTGATACCTTGGATGCACGTGGTAACCATGGAAACAACAAGCTCCTATTATGGTATAGGTCGCATATAGGACTCACGGTACTAATTCCACTCCAATGGTAAACATATGGAAACACTATCATATTCAAAATTCAATAACTTAAAATTTATGGGTGCTGATAATGACACCTATAATTCTTCATGCACATCTAACCTTGGTGCAAGCTTATGTGTGGAGAACACCATATGACCCGCGGCACTTTGTTTACATACATGTGCATGAAACACGTGTTATTGATTCTGCACCAAATGAATCAGGTGCTACTTTCAGTATTGAGTACTCCTGAGTCAAGCCAGCAAAAATGCTAAAATTACATCAGTAGAAATTTGTCAATACTTTTCTTACATTACATATAGGATAACCTCTCAAAAGATATTTTTCCTAAAATTTTAATTTTCATGATTAACCAATTATGGACCACCAAACCTGTAAATTCTCTATTATTTCTTCACCCATTTCTAGACTGGTTCACAGTTCTTCCGTATAATTAGTACCGTGTGTCCTAAAAGACCAACATAGTAAAGCAGATCAATTTATCATAAAAATATATTTGACTATCACTGGAACATCTACATATATATTCGTAAATAGAAGGTATAATTAGAAACACACTTGCACCGCACAGAATTTACGGCCATACTTTGTTGATGGATATGTGCTTCAAATGCATTAATTGTTTGGAGCTCATTTAAAACAATAGACATAAAATGAATCATTTCCAGATAACATTTTAAATGGGTCCAGTCAATTAACAGGATAGACAGCCACGAAATTATTATAATTTTCATGGATTCGAAAGAAATAACTTTCAGTACAAAAGAATAATAAATCACAGATGCCAATTAAATAGTAAACGGACAAACTGACATTAGCAAACAATTAAAAGTTAATCATGCAATCTTCGTACTGATTTACTAATATTTAAATCACTTAAGAGTGTATCATTAAATTTAAATCTCAATGTGTAGACTGTTTTCATCATAAACTAATGCATCATTTCGCTTTTTTCTTTATAGATGACCAGAAGTCTCGGAATGTAGATGAGCTGATTCTTTATGAGTGTTTTGTACACTCAAATGATCCACTGCTGCATCTCGATGCCCATTTAATTTGAAGCTTGTTGTATTGACCACTTGTTATCATATCATCGTAACTACAAAATCACTTCACTCAAATTGTTACTGAAAAGATTTTTGCCTATAGATAAATTTAATATCTACTGTTGGACAAAATAATCGGATAATTTTTAAACAGTCCGTACCGAAAAAGCACAAATAAACAAACAACGAAACAGGGATAGTGATATTAAGGTCATAGGCAATACATACGTAAAAAAAAAATATTTTAGAATTGTTTTGATCAAATCTCTTAAATGAGAATGGGGTATGAATGAGTGCAGAAACTAAATTCATAATGTGTTTTCAGCTCGTCTTTATAGTACAAAGGAAACAAATGCATATTGTGTAAAAATTAAAACAATACTGTCTGCAAAAAATCACACGATTTTAAGAATTTGTTATCATACATAAATTAAAAGCCCAGTGAAATGATGTTTTATTTTTATAGAATACAACGGAATTTTGAATGGTACTAATATCACAAAATTATCAACAGTGACAATTGGGTAAGGGTTAAAATTGATGTTCCCTCTAGAAATGGGGGCACTACTGGAATGCATCTTGAGCAGTTTTTGAGCCAGTATGAAGCCCTAAGGGAAGTGACAATTTCGGCTATAAAACATTAGCGGTCGTGAACAGATATATGGTCTGTCGAGTTAGTTAGATTTTTTCTTCATCTACACCCAACACATCAAGAAGACGAGATCAGTTTCACTAGAGCAAGACACTATCTTTGCGAGGAATAATTTATACAGGCGGACTCTGAGGTCTGCTGTCTTGATGTTTCGTTGCATCCTTAGCTCCATTTTCTATATTATTTAGCTAATAATGTGCTAAAAGTGCCGTTTAAACCAACAAACCAAGAACCTATGTCTAACAATTTTAAACATCTTCAAGTCTTGCAGGCTGCTGATATTATTAAATCACACGATGTAATTCTTCTTTGCATTTTACTTGGATCTATGCCAAAAGCTGTATATGTGTTGTAGTAACTCCAACGATTAATTCTGGATGCGCACTTCTAAAGTATCCAGGAAACAAACTCTAAGACCACAAGACCATTTCTCTAGTATGATAATACCATGAGTTATAAATATTATGCTGGCACCATGTCAAAATCAATAATATCTAGTCAGGTGGCACGTGCTTTGTTCTCATCCTACGAATCTGTCAAGGACTACCAAATCAATTATGGACAGTTCGCAAACCATTGAGGATGTTCTTTGTAGTCTGAATCTGTATGTTCACATTTGTCTTTACAAGACACAACTGATCTACTGCACATTTCCTTCTTATGCAATAATCATTGTTATTCCAAAGACGTGGGACTGGGTCTTTTAGATCTTGTCGAAAGTTCCCTTCTAACGTGTTCAGCTGACTGGCAAAATCTACAATATCTAGTCAGGTGGCACGTGCTTTGTTTTCATCCGTCATTCTCATAGTTGCGGAGTGGTTCCGGAACCATCGGTTTCACTTTAGCTAGTGTTGTGAAATGTCTTTGCATCAGTGATGATGATGTTTATAATGACTTGTCGAAATTGACACTTTTATATTACTTTCTAGTGTGGAATAAAACCACAAACAAATCTAACAAATCGAAAGCTCATGTATTTGCAACTTGAGTGTACATTTTTTGTTTTCAATAAAAGGTAATTCCTAACACTAAATTTAGGCGCACACATCATGCAAAAAGAAGCAATGTAGAATGGAGAAATACTGAAACCAATCTGGCAAATTTAAGTAAACGGAGAATAAAAATAAACATAATGAGCTAGGTTTCCCCATGGATAATAATTGTGACAAAATACCATCTTTCCTTGATGTGTTCTACATATTCCAATAACCAGTAATGTGGCTGAACTCTTTATTTCTATTATGCATGACTCGATGTCAGAAAATCGTCGAGTCTTGTATTTCAGTTTTAGTAACCCGTTAACGTATTAAAAAATATGCATGCACTCGATCTATCCTTTTGCGATAAAGTGCCTAATTTAGAACACTTACGATTAACAAATCCAACCCAACCAAGTTTCTGTCAACAGAAGCTTTTTGTCTTCGTAACGGCAGAACTTGGACTTAAAAGAAGGAAAAACATATTAACTCACTGCGGCATAACGGAAACATAACGTATCGGTTTCATTGATGAGATAATTGATGATGCAACTCTGTGGCAGAAAGCTGTATATGATTAGATCTTCAAACGAATGTTTTACATATCAATGGCTCATGTTAAAACTTTAGGATGCTCCTGTCGAAGATGGGTACAACGAAAACACATAGATATTTACTTTTTTTAGCGATCACTAAAGTGTATTGTAGCCAGGATCGTTCTTCATCTGTACAGTTCCAGGCTTCACTGGGATACCAGACATTCCAAAAATCAAAACAGAGTATTGGGTACAAGATATATATTTTCTCGTCTAGCTTTGAGCACACTAGAACTCAAACAGCAATAAATAAATGCTGTTGAATACATTCGCTGCAATAAATTGCTGCCTGCGAAGGATGCGATATATTCTGTTTACAAGCATGATTGGATTTTAATTAGAGTCATTCGCATAACAGTGAGACTGATAGGAGAGAGCTATGTTGACGTAATGTCATGTACGGAAAATAACAAAGTTGCCACATGCCAGAGACATTTTTTGTGAATTCTTGGGCCATTATAAATAGACGTCATGAACGGAAAAAGTCCAGGAATACTTACTAATAAAGGCGGACGAGAGAAAGTTCTTCTGACTTGAATGGGGGTGATAAAATGTTGACTGTTAGAGAAAGTTAATCCTGATTGGCTAAGCAAAAGGAGGTGTGGTCTCAAAGACCTAAATTTAATCCTTTAAGTAATTTCCCTTGATAAATTCGGCATTCTAAGTTTCCTAAAGAATGGAAGATCTGAATGACTCCGATGAAATTCACAAGTAACTTTTCTCGTTAAATAGATTGTCCAATGGACGAGGCTCTGTCAAAATTTGAGAGACCCAGAACCTGAGAGAGATTTTGCTGTGCATAAAGAGTTAGTTTCGAAAGAGCACAAAGGTATTGTTTCAGTCACATACAATATGCTCATTGGTGTTTGTTTTTAAGTATTTCTTGAATATTTTATTTAAATTCATAGTTCAATTTTTCTTGAATTCAGAAGTTGATCGTGCAATAATTGTCTTGGTTATTATACGTTCATCTATTGTAAGAATGTAATAACAATATTTAATTGGTCTGCATGTAATAGAAATCATGCATTGTAGGAATTTCATGCATTACTCCGATACGAACTGTGAGAATTAATTTATCAATTCTAAATTATATGTAGCATGTATGCTAAGAAGTGATTTTACTATGCCTATGTCAATGAATAACTAGTTAGCAAGTGATGTAGTTAGGACAATAAATTTAAGTCCATTAATTTATTGTGTAATTAAGTTGTGTATTCGTTTAACCGAGAAAATCGGCGGATGTAGACCGAGATCGTTCAACTGGTAATTTACAGCTCAGTGTGGGATGTACCAGATTATGTCTTGTTACGTCATTGTTCCGGTTAGAAATGCAATTTGCCGCTAGAGAGACATTCATTTTAATAAGATTGTGGGTCGGTATTAGGTTGCGAACTGATCATATTAGCCATGTCTGTTGAGTTAAGATTAGGCAATAGCAAGAAGTGCGGCTACTGCTCGACGCCAGAAAAGAAAAACCTGATAAATATTTAGGCTGTGGTTTATTTATTTCAAGGAAAATATGGTTCCCTACATGTGACCTGTCACCAACAGTAATTTGGAAAGGACTGGGAGCAGCATGGTTAAGCTGACATGCCGGCAATTTGAGTTCGATTCTAGGATGAAATTTGTTTTATCGGTATAACCGAACGGCTAATGAATTTCCCATAAATTTTTTAATTATGTTTCTTAGAGAAAAGGTATCATTCAAATATCATGGTTAACCAATTATATTTTATATACGGGTGTCGTCTTGTTCAATTCTATATCTTTGCTCAGATCTCTGTTATTCCATCCATTAAGTTCATATTTTATTTTATTGTTTGCTTGATTAGGGCAATAAGACCGTGGTCGATCATCTCCTAGATAACGATAACCACAAACACCATAACAGGTAAGGTATCATATCACCTACTTAACAGTTTTCCCAAAAGAACCTTTATCCTAGATAATCAATTGATATTAGTATAATATGCCATTTTGTAACACCTGATATATGATTTTATTTAATTTTTGTAATTTTATTCATGGTTGTAAATTATACAGAATATTTTTAGTTAGAGTTTGCCTACATGACTTGAGACTGTTAGGAGGATAAATTGCATAGGATCTATAAATAGATGCTGACGTATGTATAGACAATTACTCATAATGACGATAATAATAAGATTTAGTAGCTCGTTTGGATTAATTTCTCAATGGCTGTTGGGGTATGGACTGTTCTAGAAGAATTCAGTAACTTCCAGTTGGTTAAACTAGGTCACATAAATAGGCAATTTCGAGACAAACTGAGTAGTAAGATCCGTCACTTCGGGTATATTAAATATAGTCACAATAGAATGTGTATATAAGGAAAGAACTGCACAATCAGATTTTGAAGTCCTCCTGATTTGTTGTGCTCTTGTTTTGAGTCTGCATACATATTTTATGATGTACTTTGATGCAATTCGTGACGACAAACAGTTGTTTGGACTGTTCATTGAAAATAGAAGCGCTTATTATTTAGACTATAATATTATTCTGGAACTATTTTGAATTATTCAAAGGAGTTCAGAACGATGCCATCTTGACAGCATTACGATTCTTCACGGGCCAGTACATTTCCTGTTTTGGACTAACACAGAACTTTATCAGGATTATTTCGCAGTAATTTCATAATACTGTAAGTTCCTCAAACATGTTCATTTATAACGTCGATAATGAAATTGTTTTACAGATATACTTCGTTCTGTTATTTAATTTGTGATCTTAGATTCTTAACAAGTAAAAGCGTCGAAATGATTTTGTTGTTTATAGACGTGGAAATATTTTACCTCTAGAAAACTGGGTTCTCGAAACATTTAGGGGGTAAACTTTCAAAGCAAAGAAATGGGCAACACTTCTTAAATTTTCTTCATCTTACGATGTCCACGCAGTCTTTTTCGGATTCCTTGCTTGTTCCGAAAGGGTCTCTGGTTCTCTTTGCTGTATATATTTGTGATATTTTTTCATTTTCTGTCATAGTTGCTTCCATTCCAATATATCGAGTTTATCTGCATGAGCTCTCGACGCCACAAGGGACGCCACGGGTAAGCTTTGAGGTGGGAAGGCCGACTAAAGCCCGCCTCAAGCCGGGCAGCCCCCGGTCAATAAGGTGTTGACCCGCCATCATCTGCCTGCTCAGTGGGTGTCTGGAGCTCAGTGTGTTGCTCAGCATGATAAGCAGACGGAAATTCTCCCTGCTCCTGTCCTACGCCTTCGACTCGTCCACTGATGGCATATATTTACACACCAAGTCCGACGGGAGGCTGTTCAACCTGGCACGACTGCGCTCGAAGACCAAAGTGAGGGCTGTGCTCATCAGGGAAATGCTTTTTGCAGATGACGCGGCTCTTGTGACTCACACCGAGGAAGCCCTCCAGAGACTGGGAGACCGTTTCGCTGATGCCTGCATGAAGTTTCGGCTCAACATCAGCCTGAAAAAGACAAATGTCAGCGTGCATGATACCACCATTGCCACTTCCATCAAAATCGACGGTGTCACCCTGGAAGCAGTCAACAACTTTACCTACCTGGGGTCAACCATCAGCAACACTCTCTCGTTTGATATGGAGCTGGACAGAAGGCTTGGAAAGGCAAACACCATCATGGCACTACTAACGAAGAGGGTGTGGGAAAACAGAGCACACCAAGGTCCAAGTCTACCAGGCCTGCGTTCTCAGCACTCTTCTATATGGAAGTGAGACCTGGAGTACTTACATGAGGCAAGAGCGCCGGCTCAACTCCTTCCATATACGGTGCCTAAAACGCATCCTAAAAATCAGCTGGCAAGACCGTGTCCCACACAGCGAGATCCTGCAGCGTGCAAGTACCCCAAGCATGTACTACCTGCTGAGTAAACGCCGCCTTCGATGGCTGCGACACGTTCGACGCATGGAGGATGGGAGGCTGCCAAAGGACATCCTATATGGACAGCTTACCACTGGCACGAGAAGAGTCGGCCGCCCCTCACTCTGTTTCAAGGATGTGTACAAGAGTGACATGAAGGCATACGACATTTCACCCGATGGCTGGGAAATGCTGGCCGAGGACCGAGGCACCTGGAGACTGACGGTGAACAAGGGCTTATCAGTCACTGATGCGAGGAGAGGCCATTTGGCGACAGACAAACGTGAGAGAAAGAAGAACGTGGCAGCAACACAGTAACTCAGACTTCCCAGTATGTCTTCACCAACTGCAGTAGGGACTGTCACTCGCGTATAAGGCTTTCAAGCCACAGCAAACGATGCCAACACCCCAGAGACAGACAACACCCCAAGGGCGCTATTCGCATGGCCTCTCGAGATTGAGTCGCCTATGATGATGACAAATCTTTGAAACTCTCTTGTTTCTTCTTAAAATCGTCGTATTCTAAGATGCAGTGCCGGATTACCAAATAGGCATAGTAGGCACTGGCATAAGGGCCCTACGCCTTTTAGGGGCCCTGCAACAACGGATCAAAATAATACTGATTTGATCTTAAAAGAAAATTACAATCAATCTTTCTATAAATTGTTTCCAAAAGATAGAAATAAATGAATCAAATAAACGAAAACTTTACGTTAAAGACTCTTTAGAGAAAATACTGTATTAATGTAATATACCCATTAGCAACTTAAAGTACATGAACCATATAAATCAGGTTCACATTACAGTTTGTCTCGTAAAAGCTCATCTTTTGTCAGCTGTCAGTTTATTTAAAAAATTCGGTGCAACCCACGTACGTGTGCCGTACAGTAGTGATGGTCATCTCCATTTAGCGACAGACGTGCACATTACTTAGTTCAATATTATTCCACTGGAGCTCGCGCATGAGAAACCTCTACGTACGTTTGCCAGCGAACAGCGTACGTTTGCCATCCCCCTGAACAGATTGCTGAGGATGAATTACTAAGGTGCAGCTGAAACTGAGACGAAAGTTCAGTTACATCATCAAAACAGAGATAACATGGGACAAAAATATCAAAATTACATTGGGTTATTGCGAAACATTACCGATGAAGTGCAGGTTTGTTTGGTGTAATAGAGACCATGTGAAATGTCAACACTTTGATGGTGATTTTTCGGCTTCAAGCAGTCAGTCTGAAGATCGTAAAAGTAATTTTTCCCGTTTTGCGATCTTTCGAAAACATGTAAGTGTTAAGCAAATCAAAAAAGAATGGCTCATGTACTTCTCCGTCCACAGGAAATGTTAGGTAGTGTTTCCCATGCCTCCTATTTAGCGAAACACAAACATCGAACTCAATTTTCAGATGGATTTTCTGATTGGATGAGTGCCTCGTAGCGAATGAAAATGCACAAGCACAGTGCAAAACATCGGACATGTGTACGTACGTACGGTCAAATCGACAGCTCTTTAGAAATTCAGTTCAACAAAGAACAAGAATCAAAGTTCTGCAAAGAGTAGTGTCAGTGATCAAATTCCTCTAATTACGTGGATTTGCTTTTCGCGGTGATACAAAACCCATAGGTTCTCAACATAATGGCAACTACTTTGGAATTTTAGAGTTAATCGCGGAGTACGACCCTTTCTAAGTTCTCATTTAGCCAAATCAAGGTCGAGGAAAACCCTCCTATTTGTCTTCCACAGAAGAAGTAATCGAAAAAATGGGAAATAAGGTTCTGAAAATTATCGTTAAAGAAATACAGGAAGCCAAGTACTTTTCCTTGAGCGTTGATTCAACGCCAGATCTATCTAACATTGACCAACTGACTGTAATAATAATAATGAGGACTTTGTATAGCGCCTAATCTTTAGAAGCTCTAAGCGCTTTACAACGTTAGACAACACCTATAAAATAAAAAAACATATAATGATATGATTACAAAAACAAACACCATGAAATTTAAAACATAAAAAAACATGCTGAGAATAGTTAAGGTAGGAAACATCATTAGGTCTTTAAGTTTGTTCTTGCAGTCGAAATAAGTGAGTTTTGAGAGCACTCTTGAATGGGATCACTGTGTCTATGTGTCTAAGTTCAGTAGGCAATTCATTCCACGTTGCTGGGCCCTGGTATGCAAAAGAACGCTGTCCACATGGCTTTGTTTTCATAGTGGGAATAATGAGTATACGATTGTCAGAAGAGGAGCGTAAGTGTCTTGCTGGTGTGGACACATGGGCGAGGTCGGATAGGTATGTTGGACTATGGAGTCCGACAGTGAAATGTAGCACAGAGAACAAATTTTGTGTTTGATTCTGGATCGAATGGATAGCCAGTGTAGGGTACAGAGCAGCGGGGAGGTGTGCTCTTTGCATATTGCCAAGATAAATCAGCTTGCACACTACATTCCGTGCTTATCTTACTCGCTCAATTTGGTTGAAGTATGTGCTTTTAAAAGCTGCGTTGGAGCAATCTTATTCTTCGGGCTTATGCAAGCAATGTATAACTTTTTCTCGGCATGAACCCACCGTTGGGCGGTTATTCTCAAATATCTTGTGGACAAAGATGGCGAACGACAGCGAGGCTCTGCACTAGTTTTGAAAAGAGTGACTGATACTTGATGGGGTGCAAGTGCCGATGCCACCAAGGCTTTATCCAAAGGCTACATCAGCTTCCAGAACGCTTTGCAGGTCATTGCTGAAAATGTGAATCAGAAGCCTGTGACACAATTCACGAGGCCAATTGTCTGCAAAATGACCTGTCAAAGAAAGAAAATGTCACCATGGCAGGTTTCTGGGCTGTAATCCTAGACCGGATCACTGGAGTCAGCAAATACCTACAAAAGGAAAACTTCTAACGGCCGTCGATCTTCTGAAATCACTGCTCGATTTTTAACATCACAAAGAGAATTTTTTATGACTAATGACTAATGAGAAAGTCGATCCGCACTACACTGATGAAAGCAGGCGTGTGAGCGTAAGAAAAAGACATTACGACGATGGTGACGCGGAAATAGATTGTGCTTCGAGAAAGAGAAAAGCTCAAGATTGAATCTTACCTACCATTATTGGATCAGTTATGTGCAGAGTTTTCCCCGTCGTATGGAAGCATATAACAAAGTTCATTCTCTATTTGGGTTCCTCATTGAGTTCCCATCGAAGACATATGCCGAAGTTAAAGAAGCTGCCCAAAGATTCAGAGAGAATTACCCTGAGGATATCGAGTTGGAGTTTGCAGATGAAATGGTTCATTTCAAGTATTTCATATCACACTAGAAGATTTCAAAGCTGATGAAACAGTGCCAGCATCGCGATCGTACAAACTCAATTGTGAAAATATGGTGCAATCAAGGTTCCCAAACGTTGACATCGTTAAGAATTTATAGTTGTCTCATGATCACGAACGCTACTGGTGAACGAACCTTTACGAAGTTAAAACGGCTGATAGTGTTTGCATCAGAGAAGATGGAAAAATTGTGGTCTACGTTAACTACCTTGAATGCCCAACACATTTTTTCAGTCATCTCAGTATTCTTTAAAGGGCATCTTCTATATATTTATCTCTTGTGAATGTATGCATGTATGAAAAACAAAATATTAGTCCTTTCACCCCCATTCCCGTGGTATATGTGATGCATGTGTATTTGTGTAACTGTGTTTGTTTGATAAATAAACTCGATATTGTGCCTGGGTCATGTTGTGTTAGATAGAATGTATAAATGTATGAGCTAACCCCCTTTAGGATGCATATTGGTACCGGATAGTAAATTGAAGGATGTGATCTAGAAAATCCTCGATGACTGCTCTTTGCTTGCAATTTGGAAGAGCGTAACAATGCATGCTGTTTATCTTTTTTAATTTATTTTGTTTTGTTATCCAAGGACGGTCTATAGCATTAATCCCCAATATTGTCACCATAACGCTAAATTTCCAAGTTGCTGGGTGGGGCAGGGAACCAAAAGCCATTAATGCCAATTGTGCATTATAGCGTCCCAACAATGTTAATTTCCTTAGGGTCCCATACCGATCGCAAACTGCTGATGTTTATTCCCGTAGGGCCTCAAAGTGACTAGGGAATACAAATTCCAGCAGAGCCGAATACTGTTTAAAAAACCGCTGATGTTAAATTCCTTTCTGACTCAACGAAGTTCCACTTCCAATTTTTCCACAACTCAGACTGGAGACTTATTAGATTTCATTAAAATGCAACAGTAATGATTTTTTTCTGCCGTTTCATCAATGACGTGATAGATATAGCATTTTTGTGACTAAAGAAAAAACTTGTTTAGCAATTTCATTTCTTATTGCGATGTTGTTCACGTGATAGATGGCAAGTTTTGAAGATTTGGATTTTACGATCAGGCGACTAAGTGTTGCACTAAAATTCAAATAAAATTAGCAAACGGCGTATGCCGTAACATGTCGTTAAGCACTTGGATGTCGCCAGTAGCAAAGTATCATTGTAGATAATCAAATGTTGGTTGTATAATTTCTTCTCACGCAGTTCTCGATGCATACAATATGTAAATACTAAGATTTCGATAAACACCGATGTGTTTGAAGAGAACATTATAATTGATACAGCAACACATAGTAAGTCGCTGTTCTGTGATATATGTATTGGTTGTTAAGGATGCTTCTGGACAGCGTGTTTTATTACATTGTTATGGTCTTCAAAATGCATTTCTTCTGTTTTTGTGATTTCTGAGCCAGCTTACAACATGACGGTAACTGAGAGACCACATACATTTCTATGTAAATCCGTCAAATCAAAATGTAGTATCAATCAATATCTTCAACTAACACATTGATTTAAAAATTCAATAGTATATATGCGTTGGTTTTCATGGAAATATAGAGGAAATATGTATACAGTTTACAAACGTACTTATGTACCTAAAACTATTCTACCTTCTATTTCCAACAGCACTGTCAGTTTCCCTCACTCGTATTATGGTATGTTTATAGTGCTGGGAATAAGCAGGAATGTGATGATGTTGCTTCAATCAAACTCTTTACAATAATAAACTACGACAATACTTTTTTAATTACATTATTCAAGATGTGCAAATAGCACAATATATAGACAACATTTCAATGCAAAAAGATTTTTGATAAAGATTTATCTGGAGACTTAGAACTCAAGATTCATTTTCAAGCCTAAAATGCATGGGGGGTTTCGATTTATTTGTTCTTTTTCACAAAGTATTCGTTTTTGTTCTTACAGGTATACCTTGTGTCAGCACACACAATCAAGCCTCCCATGACATGTGAAATCTTATTTTTACATGTGAAAATATGGGAACGAAAATATCTGAAAATAATTTAGCCGATAGGTCGTACTTAAGTATATAATAAAATATGGTATTTGTAATCGTATTATGCCATCGCTTCTATTTCCACAAATATCTTGATCACAACAATAGTATCGCAACTAATCCTCCTTGGAACTGTTTATGTTGTTCTTACTTCATGTTCTGTCACAACCAGTACGACCGCTTAAGACACAATGGATGTGCCGCCCACAACCGAAATTGATCTAAAATGAATGTTCAACCCTCATTTTGGTTTTGGTTTATTCCTAGCATTAACATCAGTCTTATAGAAATAATATTGTAGTGATCTTTTGAGAGGATGTATTTATTTATTTCAATTGCTGATTTGATTATAAAGTGCTAAACTTTCGGATTTAGTTGCTGTTTTGAATTACTGTGAATTCAGTTCAAGACATTTTGGATTATAATATCGTGATAAATCAAGAATATTGACACATCTCAATATATTTAACTTTTTTCTGAATATCTTTTGAACTCATTGAGATTATTAGATACTTTTGGATTTATGATATAACTTTACAATTATCTAGAATTTCATTCACCATACTTTAAGTTATATGTACGTTTTCACCTTGTATTTTGGGGGAAATAAATTATATTTTGAATTTTACAAAAGTTGTTGGTTTTTGCTCTTGTATGTTACTCAGTTTAAGACCATAGAGTCGTAACAGTTATCAAATATTCCTCCCAGCACTATTTTATTTTCTCTCATTTATAGTCTGGCTCCCAATTTTTCATATAGTTAGTACATTGTATTAAAGAGAATCATTGTGATTGAAGGAAACAAAGCCTCTAGCAGTTGAGTCATCAACATGTGAGGTTACTTTCTAATAAGGAGATTTACTATTCCCATTTAATGACTACTGCAGTTATCAGCTGTGTCTGTTGATCCGCTATATGTTGATCTCATCATAATTTAGTTTAAGCGGTGTCGGAGGTGAAATTGCTCAACTTGTCAAGGATAAATGTCATCCCTCAAAGGAGACAGATTCGCTCTGTGGATCATAAACAATATTTACTGTAGCTGAAACGAAACAAAATAAAAACTAAAAAATGTATTATCAATCCAAATTGCACCTGTTACCTTAAGTCACTATTGAACAATCTGAGTATTTTTGTCGAATTATGGAGAACTCGCCTTGGGAGAACTCACCCCATGGAGAAGTCGCCCTGGGAGAAGTCATCTTGGATGTCAGGAGAAGTCGCCCAATGGTGGTCGGAGAAGTCGTCCAACTGCGTCTGGAGAAGTCGCCCCAAGGATAACATATACTAATTCTGAGATGTCGCCATATGGTTGTTACGGCTTTATTTTTTGTTGTTTTTCTTCAACTTAATAACTTATTAAATCTATAAAATTTGCAACTTGTCAATTTTCCTTTAGATCAACTCCGCTTCTGTACTTAAGGAAAAGAAGTGTTCCCTGTTCCTTTTTGCTCTGCTCTTCAAATCATTATATACATTTTATTTGGAAAAATAGCATGATGCGACGTTTGCAGTTTTATATTTTTGAAAGGGTTCAAACCTAATAACCAAAGTCATCCTGAGATGAAATCGACTGAAATGGTGCTGATCGTCAATAACCCAAAGCGTTATAGTATCGTCTCTCTAACTGAACACTTTTATCTGATTTTCCATTGAGATTTGCTAACCACTGACGAATGACACTTGAACTCGATAAAAAAAAAATCATTGACATCTACTCAAGTTTATTTTCTATTTTTTGTCTGTGTTCGTATTTTTATTATTTCTCAATAAAACAAACTATTTAAAGTTAAAAGAGAAGTTTAAAAAAATATTTCATTACTAAATTGCCGATCCAAAATAAGCAGGATTGCGTTATTTTATTATACATAACAACGCGTACTAACGGGATTTTGTTACCTTAAATGCATATTTGAACTGCTCGATATACTTGGAAAATAATGAGGAGATCTTCTCTAAAAACAAATTTAAATGTCACATTGAAATCCTGGACTGAACTGAATAATATTTAACATGGTCCGAATCAGCTTGGAAGTTGGGCCGAATCAGCCAGAAATCTGGGCCGTATCAGTCAGTAATTTGTACCAATAAGCCTGGTCCGAGTTTGAGAGTAATTACCACATTAATGAATAATGTTAGTGTAATGGATCTATCAATCAAGAAAGTTAACAGTAACATTTTTTTAAATTTTCTCGTGGTGTTTAGATGAGAAATCTAACGAGTTTATATTAACATACAGACTTTCAATTATAAGTGATTTATTTTTCTATTATCGACATTACACAAACAAGATGAATGCATAATGGGAAGGAAGGGTTTATTATACAATGAGTGGAAAACAGTCTTGAACGTAAGTGTGGAAAGTAAAATGCATATTCATCCGATGCAGTTAAATCAAAGGTGCATAATAAACTGATGTTGGAAATATTGAATGACAAAGCGTGAACATGTCTTTAATGTTATTTCATTTGTAGATAATTTCTTACTTTTGAAAGATGGAGAACAAAAGTGTATAAAAAATGAGGATTGTTTCAATACCCATGTTAATATAATTTTACAATAGAAATATCAGAGTTCAACAACGATCTAAAGTAAGGATTTAAAAACAAATACTTTTTGCTACAAATATTGAAACAGTTTTGCCGTATAACTGTCAGAGATGAGCAATGATGGAAAACAACGGCTATATATCCCATATTATTCAGTACCAAGCGTAAGATCGTCTAAACGCGCTAAACATATTCAATCAAGGTAAAGGAATTCAAAGATCTGTTTGACAATCTCAACCCTCTATTTACTCAAAAATGAATGTGACTACTTTATAGTACGTTTGATAAAATTAATTATATATATTTGAGCATAGATGAATTTAAATCAGTCTCGCACGGGATTTACATAGATTTTGTAAAAATGGGTTAAGAACATAAATGTTTATATCAGATTTACAAACAATGACGACTCGTACTTTTTGTATGCAATCGAATCACTTCTAAACACTTCCGTAAATGAACCCTTGATACCAACAATATTAATTTGTAAACAAGTCTTCCTTTTGTTTTAGTAAATGTCCGATGAAAAGAATGATCTCATCAAATTTGACAACGATTTTGATATCACTGCATATATCTTTCAACTTACTGAAATTTACCAAATGATCAAAAAGGAATATACACTTTGTAATGATGACATTTGCACCATTACGTTGAAATGACAAACATAATAAAATAGAATTAGAATACATGTTCAGCATGTAATCTAGAACAGACAGAGTGACGCATCGCTGATATAATTTAGATATTACTAAAATAAGAGGCCAAGATTAAATTCCATTGCAAATAATCTCATTCACTGAAAATAAATAGTTAAATAAACAGTTACAAGTAACGCTCTGCTTTTGATGGCTGGAGACAAATCTTATGAGGGAAATTAGGTAACGAAAATAATCTGTTATATGACGTAACAATCGGGGCTGCATGAATTTCTTATCATCTTGGAAACCACACAGATGACTATAATCTCGTGTTTGGTAACTTTCAGACAAACAAGTCTGCTATAACGCCTGACAATGGTGACAGTACTAAACAGCATAAACAGCAAACAGCGATTCCTCAATGATCAGTATCAGTAGTCGACATATACAGTGTTTAAGTAAACACTTTCAATGGAAAACGACGTGTGTGGGGTGGTATATTTGAATTTCACTGCGAATGTTTATCACGATGAATTATAATTTCAATTAGGTAATTGAACAATTCAAAATGCGATTAAATAATGCGGTAACCACCATGTTGCGACATCTCTATTGCTAACAGCATTCTTTTAAGTTACGCATTTCTATCTTTTAAATAACTTATTTATTTCAAAGATAAATATTAAAAAGTTTTCTAGGTGATTTCTCCAACCATTTGGGGCGACTTCTCTAGATACGTTGGGACGAGTTCTCCCAGGGCGAGTTCACCATGGCGAGAGTTCTGCATATACCATTTTTGTCCGTCTTTCAACAAAAGTTGCATAAAGTATTTTTATCTATTATAATGCTACCAAATCTAAACACGTACTCATATGTAAAATATTCGTGAACGCATAAAACGGTTTTTATATTAAATTTTATCCGTATTTGCTTTCTTCGTGTAGCAATAACAACAACAAAAACCAATTATTTGGTGTAAAGATACAATAATATATTGATTTTAATTATCGTCAGCATTAATATCAGAAGAAACAATATATCACTAATTATAATATCAACAATTAGAAAAAATAATTATATAATATAATATTACATCGTGTATATTTAATGTTCTCAGCGATATAACAAGAACTGCCGCTTCCTAAACCGGGATCTGTCAGAGATAATGTGTACACAAGATGATAGGAGCAGTGACCTCCTAGATTAAATAGTTCACTACAAAAACCGATTTACCTAACTAGATTGTGTGCAAAGCGCATTTTTTATACTTGCAAGTTTGCAACAATGAAAATGGCATTATGCAGTCCTCTTTAATGACATTTCTGATGCAAAAATGTCAATTATTCTCTAAAATATTCCTTGACTATTAATTCGTTTCTGTGACTCAGGGTTAAAAAAGGTCTCAAACTAAGACATATTGGCGCGTACAAGTCAATCAACTAGACAGACACTATATATCTATCGGTAATTGTTTTCAGGATTGTGATACCAAAGTGCATTGTGTGTGCATATATTCAGGTCTATTTTAATGTAACCTTTGCGAACCGATTTCTAAATGTGCACAGAAATGATGTTTGAGTTAACATGCTTGTAAATTGGAATATATGCAATAAAACATCATAGAAACGAAATTCAAATACAAATTTGTAGATTCGAAATTTCTTTACTGAAAAAATACCCCCCCCCAAAAAAAAAAAAATACTATAGTATATTGACGTCTTAGAGATTATTTCTTTCTTCCCTTCTTTAGTGTATAAAAAATTTCAAAATATATTTACACAGAATTGTAAGGCTTCGATCCTCATGTCGTCTTTCTAAGTGTATAGTGTGTCTGTTTTTTGCTTTCCTAAATAATTACCACATCTCAATAACTTTTCTTTCGAGGTACAAACGGATACAGTGCTTTTAAAATGCTTTCTAAAAGATCAGAGCAGTTGGTGCTTTTGATGTAATTTTAAACCTGATTCAAATGGACAAACAAAGACAACTTTCTCAACCAATTTTATCTAATTGATTTAAAAATAGAGCTTATTCCAGCAGAAAGATCTTCACATCACCTAACATTTGAGAATAATCATTAGACAGACAAAGGGAGCCAACAGAATGATAATATTTAATCCCAAGGGACCTCTTAAGTCAAATATCACTTCAATAGAATTAAAGATTTTAATTTCAAGCAACGACTCCTTTACACTTTGCTGCTATACTTGGACATGTTGCACATACCTATACGATTGAGGCAATTTATTGCACCTACGAGGATCTAGCTTACATTGGAGAGATTTTCAAGAACTGTCTCTTTCTTTATTTCTCTCTCACTCTCTCTCTCTCTTATGTATAATTACACTTGTAAATCTCACACGCGTACATGCATGACAGGGGTTTCAGAGAAATGACAAGATGGCCGCTATCGCATAACCGGCTTGAAGCAGCTGTTCCGTTTTTTAGTGCCGTTTTCATGATATTTGTGCTTGTTGCCTATTTTCATCTTCCTTATTGTGTTCATTATGTATTGGCTGTTAAATTCGTATGTGTTTCTTCATCTCCTTGTTTTGGAAACGAGAATAATTAGACTTTTTCTCAGCTGTCTTGCTCCTCTGTTTTTGAAGAAACCGCCATCACGTGATACTCGCCAGTCAACCGATTTATGCTATGATGGACCCTCATTAATTGCTTTAAACGTTCACTCCTTGGCTCTCCACACTACATAGTAATCTAGACTAAACGAACTGGGACCATATTCATCATTACCTAAATGTAAACAGATGCGAAAAAAAAAAGTTGTTTCAAAGCTGGCCGGCTTAGAACAGGAAGAAGAATTCCAGTTATCTCCCTTATTTCGGCACAACCATTTAAAAAATTTCGACCGTTAATTTAGATAACCTAATTCAAATCCCAATTAATTCGTCAACCTTTGTTTCAACTATCCAAGAAATACCTCTGCTCATTGCATTATTCAATGCCCAGTCAGTAGGACCACCGGAAAAGCGCACAGAAATATTTAATTTTATCAACGACCAAAATGTTGACACATTTTTCTTGACAGAAACATGACTAAAAACATCAGGCGATGAGCCCAAGTGTACGGATCTAACACGCACTGGTTACTCCATCAAGTCGTTCCCCCGTAATTCTCGTGGAGGTGGAACACAATATTCAATTTCGACCACACATCGTTTGAAATAGTCCAAACCACACTCACACTGGAGCAAAGGTCGGTCCATTTTTTCTGCCTATACCGCCCTCCTCCTATTAGAAAAAACAAGCTGGCTGACTCTCTCTTTTTGGAGCAGTTTCCGAATCTCCTGGACTATGGAAATTCGATAGGTGGCAACCTGATTATTCTTGTAGATTTCAACTTTCACTTTGACTGTCCTGGAAACTCAAATACATCAAAACTCATAGATTCCATTAATGTTTTCAACCTCAAAGAATCAGTTAACCAACCCACCCATAAACATGGTCTCATTTTAGACTAGATTCTTTATAGACCTGATGATAACATTCTAGGGTCCTCCCTGGTATCCCATGACCTTGCATCAGATCACCTCTGCATTATATGCCATCTTGACGTATCAGTCCCTAACCCCCCACCTTTATCTGCTACTAAGAGAAACCTCCGTATGATAAATAGAACCAAACTAATGCACGACATCCACGCTAACCTAACAACTTGCTTACCTCCTACCGCAGAACAACTCGATAACTGTCTGCGTTCATTACTTGACAAACATGCCCCAGCTACCAAGTGCAGAGTATCAATTCAAAAGTGTTCTCCATGGTATAGCAGTGTTAGGGACCAGCTTCGCACTGCTAAAAGAGATCGCCGTAAAGCTGAGAGGCTTTGGCTTTTAACCAGAATCACTATTCATAAGCAAATCTATGAATCCGCTAAGAAGAATGTCGCATGCAGCGAAATCAGCCCGCTACACTACTAAGATCATGGAAAGTTAGAGCTGCAAAGAGCTTTTCGAGATTACTAACAAGCTAATGTCAAGGAACAAATCAACACCACTTCCAACTACCCTCTCTCCAGTCGACCTTCCGGACATGTTTGCAAATTTCTTCCGTGACAAAGTACAAACCATTAGTGATAAGCTTGACAACATAATTTCAATTGACTCGTCGTCACCATACAGTTGGGATACAGAATTTGAGCGGCAACCACTTGCAACATTTGAACCTGTCTCTATGGATTTCTTACGTACAATCGTGTAGAGTGCACCTAAGTCATGTGAACTTGATCCAATTCCAACATCACTGCTGCTTGAGTGCATAGATCCAGTATTGCCTTCACTAAATGATGTTATTAATACCTCTTTCTCATCTGGGGAATTCCCATCATTTTTCAAAACTGCCATTGTAAAGCCTCTGCTGAAGAAACCAACACTAGACCATGACGACTTAAAGAACTACCGCCCAGTTTCTAATCTCCCATTCATTTCAAAAATCTTAGAAAAGGTTGTTCTATCCCAGATTGTATCTCATCTAAATTCAAACAGTCTTTTTAGCAATGTACAATCTGCATATCGCCATCGCCACAGTACTGAAACTACTCTTCTAAAAGTAGTTAATGACATTCTCTCTGCTTTGGATAGCGGAAAGATTACAGTCCTCACCCTCCTTGATTTGTCTGCAGCATTTGACACAATAGACCATGATATATTACTTCACCGTCTCCAGCATGTACTTGGCATTCATGATACAGCCTTACTGTGGTTCAAATCCTACTTGGTCAACAGAACACAAATTGTATCTGCAAATGGAATACACTCCAGCCCAGTTGATCTATGTTGTGTTGTTCCACAGGGGTCTGTTCTTGGACCTGTTCTCTTCATTCTGTACACTTAGTCGCTCTCAAGTGTCATAGATCATCATCCAGTGTCTCACCAATTGTACGCTGATGACACCCAAATATATAAATCTAGCCACACAACTGAAGTTGATGCTACCATCCAAGGTGTAGAGAGGTGCATTTTTGATGTGAAATCATGGATGATTTGTAACAAGCTGCAGATGAATGATGATAAAACTGAGGCCATTCTGATCACAACACAAAGACTTTCTCATTCAACCTCAAACAATAAATATCAGCAACGCCAACATTAAATTCTCACAATCAGTACGAAACCTAGGTGTTACTCTGGACAGTACTCTCACATTGCACCAACATGTCATGAACAAATGCAAGGCTGCATATCTTGAGCTGAGACGCATCAGCTCAATTCGCAAATATCTTTCAGTTGATGCCACTAAGACACTTGTGTGCTCATTAGTACTTTCAAGACTGGACTATTGTAACTCAATTCTGTCTGGATCATCTCAAACTCCAGAAACTTCAAAAAGTTCAAAACACAGATTCTCGGATCATACTTAGAGTACCACGATCAGAGGACACCTCCCCGCTGCTCTGTACCCTACACTGGCTATCCATTCGATCAAGAATCAAACACAAAATTTGTTGGGGCCCCGAGGGGTCGAGTGGTCTAAAGCGCTCTCCGTTACGGATCACTGCCATCTCACCTCTGTCTATGTGGGTTCGAGTCTCGGATTCGGCCAATGTGGGTATGTGAGAAAACTTGCCAGTAGCTTCTCGTGGGTCGGTGATTCTCTCCGGGATTTTCCCGGGTTCTTCCTCCATCATTAATACGGGCCGCCATGTATAGCCGTGTGCTGAAAAATGGCGTTAAACTCTACAACAACAACAAAATTTGTTCTCTGTGCTACATTTCACTGTCGGACTCTAGTCCAGCATACCTATCTGACCTCACTCATGTGTACACACCAGCAAGATACTTATGCTCCTTTTCTGACAATCGTATACTCACTATTCCCACTATGAAAACAAAGTCATATGGACAGCGTTCTTTTGCATACCAGGGCACAGCAACGTGGAATGAATTGCCCACTGAACTTAGACACAAAGACACAGTGATTACATTCAAGGGGGCTCTCAAAATTCACTTATTTCGACTGCAAGAACAAACTTAAAGACCTAATAATGTTTCCTACCTGAAATGTTCTCAGCATGTTTTTTATTTTTCAGTGTTTTTCTAATTTCATGTTGTTTGTTTTTGTAATAATATTATTATGTTTCTTATCTTATAGGTGTTGTCTAATGTTGTAAAGCGCTTAGAGCTTCTAAAGATTAGGTGCTATACAAAGACCTCTTTATTATTATTATTATTATTATTTTAATTACATGGCTTCACGCACACGCGCGCGCGCACGCTTGCACGCTCTCTGTCTCTCTCTCTCTCTATACACACACACATACACTGCACAACACATGGTCACAACCGTGCTCACATCGTGGTATAGAGCCTACATAGTTATGTCTATTACAGACATATTAAAGCCGGAAACACGCATATAGAAGCTAATTATGTTATCTACTCCAGTTAAAAAGTATTTTTTACTTGAGGTTAGATAGTTGATACCAGTATGGCAGTATTGTTTTGCATCACAGCCTGTCAGTTATACTGCTATTGGAATGGAACTTATGTCAAAAATAGTTTCGCGCATCCATCCTGTGCAACATTTTCATTTATTGTCTTATTTATGCGGGATACAGAATGCGTAAATCCGACTGGACAGCAGCAGATGGAAAATATCAGTGATTATTTTATTCAATACCGCCTACTTTGCTTTGACACAACACTGCGAACTAGAATACATATTCCCCTCACTGACCAAGGGATACTTTATTAGTTTCTTTGTAGAAGACACTTCATAACTGCATTTTTGTGGTGTATTATTTGAATGTACAATAAACGACCTTCCCGAATGTATAAGTTTTCTCACATGAAACAAATTTGTAGCAATATAAACATTTTTTTGGCAGAACTGGATCTGTTGTAAAATTGAATTTATGGTGTGTTGTCCACTTGATTTTTCATCAATAAAATAAAAGGCCTAATGGGAATACTACTACTGTTCGCACTAAGTTGTACTATCATAAGGGAAGCAGGTAAGAATTTGTTTCACAACCTTTATCTAAAAATATTCAAGCTAAGTTAAATAATAAGCACAGACATAAAGTCATTCAGCAAACTTAACCGTAAGTTTGATGTTAAATCATACACGTTATTCCCCGGTTTTAGTTTGTGATTAGATTCCATCCAAAACTTAGTAAAACGGACAATGAAACGTATTACGTATTTCAGTTCTAACAACGTGTCTTCAGTAAAAAAAAAAGTTATTTTGATCAACCGCTGAGAAGATTTACGGTCGTTTTGTCCAAAAAATCCATAGGTATGTCTATATGTAGTCTCACAGAAAATTGCATTGTCGCAAAATTCAGTAAGTCTTGTTCAGACGTCGTTCGATTATCTAAATCTGACTTGAACTAGATTAAATCTGCCAAGGTACTTTACTGCACTTACAGCCATTTCCGAGCTGACTGTAAATAAAGTATATGCTTGTTACCACGAACTGTTTGCATTGGAACAGGAATACGTTGGTTCTCAATGCTAATTGTACAAGCTTCGCAGAGAAGACAGACTTAGGTCAAAACAATTTTTAACAGGACAGTAGCGGCGAGTGGATTTATTAATTCCGCAATGAACAACGATGATCTACTACAATGTCCGCGTTAAAAAAATTTAGTAATGTTAATAACTAAAACTATAGGCCGAGGGTATTTTGTCTCTTTTTACGCAGTGCATCTTATACGGTATATGACAAAGGGATATTAAATCCACAAAGTAAGAGTTCACGACGTATGCTATGGAAAAGGTGGAATGACAATATAATGTGTGTGTGTGTGTGTGTGTGTGATTTTTAATTTTAACTTAGCTTTAACAATTTTTCAGTCATATCGCTACCATGTCTGCAATGTGGCAGTTTTTAGTGATGTCTAGCACGGGGACA
Source organism: Sinohyriopsis cumingii (assembly GCA_028554795.2). Classification (NCBI taxonomy): domain Eukaryota; kingdom Metazoa; phylum Mollusca; class Bivalvia; order Unionida; family Unionidae; genus Sinohyriopsis; species Sinohyriopsis cumingii. Next base: position 94,734,389 of record CM068824.1, read on the forward strand.
TTATGCCGCAGACGTGTAGCATCATGTCCCACATACATTATCCTGACACCCGGCCAACCAGTCCAAACACAAACCTCTTAATACAGAGCGCCTAGCAAGGCAGCTGTTGGTACCATTTTTAGAAGTCTTTGGTATGACTCAGCCGGGGTTCTAACCCGCGACATCCCGCGTCCGAGGCGGACGCTCTGACCACTAGGCCACCGGAAAACACTCAGCATGACTGTACGTCTTGTATAGATTTTTAAATGACTGGCATGGTTCCTGTGTTGAATTTTTTCTCACATACAGATTCCTTTGATTTCTTGCACGATGCTATGACGGTCATGTGTAGCTTAAGTCGATATTATAAAATTACTGAATATGAAATGAATTACTGATTTAGCATCATCTCTCAGTGTGAAGGAGCAAATTTCTGGCGATCTGCGAAGAACAAACTAGTTGAGACCAGAGAACAATTAATTAGATTTATGGGGACAAGCGCGTATCTAATCGCCTTACTGTATTGATCGGTAATGTCTTTTCGAGGGGAGAATTTTATTCTTAATTAGGCATTCGTTTTTTTAGCCAACAGAAGACTGGTGGAGACAAAAGCTAACTTCGATTCCAAAGTGTAAATATCAGAATTGAAATATCGCAGAACACTGTTATTCAAAACTAGAAGGTCAAGTTGACCGCGACTTTGGCGCCTCTAGAAAAAGGCGGCAGATATATTAGAGTCTGATTGGTTACGCTAAATAAAAGGCGTGTTTCCCACACTAAATTTCCTAGTTTTAATATCGCTACATAGAAAATTTTAATCAGTCTAAGCTTTTCTGCAAGAGAAACAAGTGTAAGAAGACTGCGAGAGTAAATTTTGGAAAATCCTGTCGTTAAACTGTTGTCCAAAAGGACTGTTGTCGAGGAAAACCGACGAACAAATTTGGCGGTAGAAGCGAGGAACTCTGAAAGCTCAAAGGTGTCTGTGACAATTCCATGTAATTTGTTGATGCCATATATAATGCTTTGCTGAATTTATTTACTTATATTTGCTTGAATCTGTTTGCTACATTCGTATATCAGTTTGCTTTATGAAGTATAACTGTTGAGTTTATGGACTGGAAGTCTTTAGATCAATTTGACGGATTGTTTGAATCGTCAACTTGTTTGCATAAGAATTAGGTTCTAAGAATTTCATGCATTACATTAGTTAATATGAGTTACGAGAATCCGTGTAAATTCACCGAATTTAGAAGATTTCACGTGTGAGTGTGTATTCGCCGAACATGACGAAGTAAGGTATGTAATGTATTTCATTCATTCACCTGTGTAAATTGAGGCTGGCTCGGAATCATTATGCCTCGTGTGGTGTTAATGCGTGATGAATAAGCCATTAAACGAACTAGGGTCATTATAGGACATGTGGAGCCAACAGATAGCCTTAGCATCTGTTTAGCACCGATAGTAAGATCTGATAACGAGAGGGGGATAATGCAAGCCCCTGTTATCATAAACAACAGAAAATTTAGGTTGTCTCTATTTATATTTTTTTAAAAGGGAGAAAATAGCTCCTGTGACATATTAACTCTGAGACGTATCCTGCGACGTGTTATCTCTGAGACGTAATATGGAGACGTATCCTGTGACGTATTGTTTCTGAGACGTATTCCCAGACGTATTTTGAGACGTATAATGAGACGTATTATCCTGAGATCCTGCTATCTGTGAAACTACGTGCCACACACAGAGTGAGGACCGAAAGAGGCAAGACAGAGGGAAGTCGAAGGAACAGCTACAATGGAAGTGGAGTGGACCGGAGAAGCAGGTTATGCAGTTGCACAAGACATTGACTTCGATTGTTCACTCGATCCTATGATTAACTAATTCTATCAATAAAACAGATCGGCTACTTTATTTAAATATATTTCTGTTTTGTAATTCGGTGAAAGTTTTATTTCTAGAAGCAGAGTATACTCCTGATGTAATGAATTCTCACAGTCTGTTTTATTTAATTGATTACATTGTTGTTTACATGTACAGGGCTCGTGTTGGTCTGTTCTATATCTCTGCTCAGATCTCTATCTTATCCACCTATAAGTTTCACTACTCATATTTATATTTACTCGAACCGGGCAATAACATCGAGGGTGGTCAACCTCTAGATAACGAGAACCTAATTAAGCGAACACCTTGAAAGAAGGTAGCCAACCCACAAGCCTCTTGCAAGATGAGGGGACTTTGTGTAAGGTTTCTACAAAGTGGACCGTGGGTCGCTTACACTCAGTATACTGTACAGATGATATTTACCGTTTCACTGTCTTTTAAACTAGTGAACAATTAAGTTTCTTCTTGCGCCTGACGAGTTATTTTTCATTGTTGTTTGTATTATAACAAAATCATTAATTGGTGTAAAGTTATTTTTTTTGAGGTTTAGCATTGGCAACTATTTCCGAATTATTTAAAAATCTAATGGATACAACAACTGGTTTCAATCATAAGTACTTAGATAAATGAGAATATGAAACGTTGAAGCCCGCAGATAGCATACGGATTGAATCTCCTGTATGAAATCTAGTTCTGAAACAGGAAGACCGATATTTGAACGAACTGGGCTTTGTCATCAGCGCAAGGATCTTGAAGCAACAGCATGTCAGCGGAATCTCACCGGTCGCAGGCATGTTATACCTCAACGGCTACAGCTCAGTATACGAGTCAAATTTGAACTAAGTGTCATGTAATAGTCAGTAATATTTATGTAAACACGGTCATTTAGTACATCATGTGTCCACCTAGACTTGTTTTCAGTTACTGTTAATTTTTAATCGCGCAATATTATTGATTGTTCTTCTTTTGTATTAAGCTGTATTTACCGCATGTCAGCCATTGTTCTGATTGGAGATTTGAAATTAGATTATTATTGTTATCAGTTATAAGCCACTTATAACATGTTAATATGCAACTTTAAGAACAATTTGCACATCAGAATTAATGAACAAAAGCAAAACTCAAATAGGTGTCAGGCATTCTTCACAAGTTCAAGCTCTCTCTTTCTTTATATCTAGCAACCACTTTACCAAGCTTTCAAAGATTAGTTTGATCGGCGATTCTGAAAGATAACGATATTGGTTAATCTCTGAGAATGTTAATTTTCCACTTTTGATCCTGAAACATTTGATGGCGGGCAACTGTATAAACTGATGAAACTATAAATATTATAACTCCCGACGACGAACAAGTGGAAGTTGCGGCTGATGCAAGTTTCCGATGTTGTGCTTTTGACATTGATTGAGTTCATTTTAATTTCCGTTGGAACGAAATCACGCTATTCCGTCCAGTTCCAATAATTCAAAATAAGCCTAATAAGATAAAGAGATAGGATAAGAGCATGGGTACATGAGTTCTCACGCAATATGTCCAGAGTCAACAGCCCCTTTTGTACAAACTGCATCGATCCACTCATCGAAAGTGTTTTGGCTTAGAGGTCATTCCTATATATTTAATCCCTATCGCATCGCGAAAGCAATATCTAAGCTCTTTAAATACTGCAATACGACGACTAACATGACAGTGCTTAACTAAACACGGTGAATCTATAACTTGGGGATGGAGGACACACTCTCGCCAACCCCACCCCCAAATGTTAAAATTCGATATGGGTCATAATATTTATTTGGCTTCATAACGCATGCATTTAGGTATCATGGATGGAGTTATGGTCTTATCTCGATCGCTAAATGATGTTTGATATTTTCCTTTGTTTTAGCTTTTAAACAAAATAGGATTGAAAAATACAAACATTAAATATCCTTCTCTTTCTTAAACTTTTCAGTATAATGTCATCATGATGTTTACATTTGAACTACAAGATTTACCGTCAGCCTCATATGATTATTAAAATAGTTATCGGTGATATAACACTCCCAGGTTACAAGATGACATACTGACCGTGAAGTTCAAAAATGGCTAACCATGATAATATAATGTTAACACAAACCAAAAAAAACAAAAAAACAACTGTATTTAGCAAAAGGTTGTAACGGTTTTATTGTAGTGTCAAGAAAAATGTATAATACACATATTTATACATGCACACAGACCTACAGTGCACAGTCTTCTGCTTTTGTAAGATATTTTGGGATTATATTTTTAAAGATTATTCACAATAAAGCAACACTTTGTTAATAGATATTCCGCCATGAAAAACGGACCTCAAGATCTCGAAAGAGCTAGGCTGATTCTCGGTTTCTCAACTCGCTGCAGAGTTATATATATTCTTAAAACAAACTTAGAGATCTCCTGTTTTTCAAGTTTTTGTTACATATTACAGTTAGTATTTGTAAATCAGAGATATTTATTTGCTTGAAAAAATATTGCTTATTTGCAACAAAGAATATTTATCTTGTGATAAACAACACAAAAGGATTATGAAATCGGGTTTTATTTAACTCCATCATCATGTAATATACTTGCATGTAGTTCGTGTTGACACAGTAACATTGCAAATTTTATCTGGAAGTCTTTTCTGCAATGAAGAAAATTGTGATGCCCTCCTTGAAAGTATGGGTGTTGATTAAGCGTGAAGTCACCTCTGGTATGAAACCAGCTCAGACTAGCTATATGTAGAGATACTTAGTATTTCAGAGCTACATAAAACTGGGATACATTTCTCAGAATTAATCGATTGCTTTCATTGATCGAAATAAAGAAGGTTGGATTATCTTTTAATTGTTGCAGCAGCTGAAGTTTCCTCTCTGCAGATTACAGTACGGCAGATAACTCGAAAAATGTCTATATTGCCACAAGACCTAACTGAAGCAAAATAAATACCAACAACTTTGTTAAGCTTCACCGCATTTTCTTAAAACCCTGGTTACTAAGATGTTTTAAAGCAATAGTGATAACATCAACAAAAGCAGCAATAACAGCAGCATCGATAACATCATCATCATCGACAACAACAACAGCAAAGCTTTAAATAGGTAAGGAAAATAATACACCTTTTGCACAAACTGTCAGAGGAACTTGTATTTAGCCAAAATAATGAATCTAGATAATATTATTCACCGACAATCTTCTTCTCCCTCGTCCAAGCCCTCCGACATGGCGATGACTTAATGAACTTTAAATAGGTAAACTACGACTGTAATCAAAATCATAAATCTTTGCCCCTAGAGAAGTATAACATTTTCACCCATGTAGTTGACAAAAACAGACAGGTATGCATATTCTTCTCATAGCCAGAGAATAAATTTAATAGCGATGATGAAGTTATACAAATTAGATGCATATATATCCTGACAACAGAATACCTGCGAGATGTTTTCAAATTGTTTTACGAGAATAAAGTGAAAACTGATATGATTATTTATGTCAATACATTAAGACTACGCGAGCAAAACTATCTCGATTCAAGACTATTACATGTAATGTGGTTGAAAACGTAGACATGGTGCAACGTATCTAAAATGAATACATTTCATAACTATCGTTCATTCCGCGGAGACATGCACGAACTGGGTATAGTTTTTTTTATTAATTAAGAATCATCCTTCGTCCTTTCGACTAATAGAGTGACCTCAAAATGCCTTTTGAGTTATTCTTCGCAGAATTAAAGCTTTCAAAGTTTAGAAACATTGTAAAACGGCCTTTATAATATCGTTTTTATCAAATGAAAAGAAAGTATCTACAAAAGTATTATTATGGTAATAGGTGTTATTAAATCAATTACTTTCAAAGAAAACAACATATCAAGCGATTTCGTGACTACTTCATTAAAGTGTCGATTTTTATCAACATATTGTGCATTATTAAATTATAATGTTCCAAATTATTACAGTAACAATTCAATCGGATGTCAAGAGCATGAATAATAGGTATAAAGGAATTTTAAACCGGATAGAGTCAGTCGGGATTTTTATTCCATCGACAACTTAACTTTAAGCAAATAAGGGAGGAAATTACATTCGTTGTAATATTGTTTTCGCTAACAAATTTTTATAGAATATGGTATTACCGAGAAATTCTTTGAGAAAATTGTACCTCGCTCTAGCGCAGAGTTAACTGCATACGCGGAGTTAACCATACATGCGGAGTTAACCGTATAGATACAAGCCCAATGAGGCTGAAATATCTGATTTTCGGTATAGTGGTGAAGAGGGGCAAATGATTGTCATCAATATTTTTGCTCACATAGAATTTTTTTATGTTATAGATACGGCTGTTATAGCAGATTGATGTTATGCTTTGTCTTGTAAGCCAGAGTAGCAGCTTTTTTTATACGTTAGTCCCAAAACCGGTTCCAATTATCAAATAAAATTGCTATTGATGTTTAACAAACAATCGTTATCATCAATGATATTGTCTTTTTCATAATCACCATTGTTCTTCTTCTTATTATTATTATTATTATTATTGTTAGTAGTAGTAGTAGTAGTAGTAGTAGAAGTACTACTACTATTATTATTATCATTATTATTATTATAATTCTTGTTGTTGTTGTTGTTGTTGTTGTGTGTGTGTGTGTGTGTGTGTGTGTGTGATTTGGATTTTTAACGTAGCTTTAACAGTGTTTCAGTTATATCGCTACAATGTCTGCAGTGTGGCAGTTTATAGTGATGTCTAGCACTGGCGCATCATGCCGCAGACATGTAGTATGATGTCCCACCCAGTCACATTATCCTGACACAAGGCCGACCAGTCCTAACAATAACATTTTAATACAGAGCGCCTAGCGAGGCAGCTGTTAGTATCAATTTTGTAAGTATTTGGTATGAATTTGCTAGGGTTCGAAACCACGATCTCCCGTTTCCGAGGAGGACGCTCTAACCACTAGGCCACCGGAGCGGTTTATTGTTGTTGCTGCTGTTGTTAATGATGATGATGATGATGATGATGATTTTATTGCAACTGCTAGGCCTACTAATTGTCTTATTATTTTATTATCTTAGTAGACTTATTGAGTTTAACCATCATTGGCCTAACCCACGCAGACAGAGGTGAGATGGCAGTGATCTGTAACGGTGAGCCGAGTGGTCTAAAGCTCTCACCGTCATGGATCACTACCATCTCACCTCTGTCTGCGTGGGATCGAGTTTCGGGTTCGGCCAATGTGGGTTTGTGAGAAAGCTTGCCAGTATGTTCTCGTGGGTCGGTGGTTCTTTCCAGATTTTTTTCCGGGTTCTTCCTCCACCTTTTATACTGGCCGCCATGTATAAGCCTATCTTGTGCTGAAAAATGGCATTAAGCCCTACAATAATAACAACATTAACCATCAGGGTAAATCTTTCCCTCTAATTCTGTTCTTTTCATGAGCTAGCAGTCATACATACCAGTCGTTTTTTCTTATCGCGGCCAGTTGATGTACGTGAGTTCTTTATTCACTTAAAAATTGATTAGACTTCATTGAAGATATCTTAAGGATGTGCTGGATGTACAGATTGGCAATCATCTCTATAGCTATTCATGTGGGAAGATTCCATCAGAGAGAGTGCTAATGACAGGTCAATCCGCATTATTCACGCTTGAAATAGCCGTCCCTTTGTCATTTATCGCGTCATCCTTTCAGGATTAGACCTTTATATTCCTGTCCATTTTATGATCGTATTCATATGTTGAAATCTTATCATAGTTATCAAGTTCAGCACTGTCAGCATCCGATGGTAATTAGTATTTAATGCCCTGACAGGATTTAAATTAGGGGATCATTTCTTAACTATCGAGGCTCTCTTTTAATTCTGGTGTCTGATTCATAAACTCCTTCGCATGCTGTTGTAGAAAGAGAAGACAACTTAATGTGACAATTAGTTAGAAAAATGGAGACGTCATTTATTTTCAAAACAAATCTGGAATGACATACGGTTTTGGATTGATAACATTTTGACAATTTAAAATATTTAAAGTAAACAAGGAGTAAAGAAAAGGAAAAACATTTTTATGGTAGGTTTCAATTCCACCATACAGTCTATAATTAATTTCTTTGATCACAGCCCCAATGCGAAGTCTCTATATATATACACTCATTATAGATCTTCTTTGGAACACTTATATTAAGGGCAGTGCCGGATTCCTCATTAAGCACACTAAGCCTAAGCACGTGCTTAGGGCGCCAGCACAACAACGGCACAAGAAAAGAAAATAAACATTAATTGTTGCTAATAAAAATTGAATAAACTATATAGGACCATTTCGATCGAGAAAGAAGCTAATTTAAATCAGACATTTAATATAATTGTTATTTCAAATTATAAAAAGAAAGTTTCTGTCTTAATATTGTTGTTTTTAGGTTTCACTTTTTGTAGGAGGGGCGGGGGTACCATAATATTTTTAGTCCATTGGGACCTGTAAGGCCTTAATCCGGCATTGGTTAACAGCCATTGTTATTCATTTATTGTGCAAAGGCTTTGTTGGAAATCTCACTTTATTTTTCTATATCATCGATGAAGTGCACCCACTGGTATGGTGCAAGTTCCACGGATGCTAAAAGCTGATCCTCCAGTTTCCCCATTTTTGTACCCATTGCGGTTCCATTGATTTTCAGGTAGCGTTCTTCATTAAATTCAAAGTTATTGAGTTTTAGGACAAGCTCCAGGAGTTCGACTAGGATGTGATATAGAAATGAAGTGGCAACATGGAAGTGAAAATCTGGATGATTTCATATCAAAGGCAACAACTTCCATCCGTCAATAAAATTCACGGCAGAAGTTTCCAACTCAAACCACGTTTTCCTGGACACAACAACCAGACTGGTAGAAAAGAAACTCCATATAGATATATACTCTAAACCAACCGAAAAACACCAGTATCTCCTCCCAACCAGCTGCCATCCAAAACACTGCATTAGGAACATCCCATATAGCCAGGCACTGAGAATACGGAGAATTTGCTCCGATGATGAAACATTCCAAAAAAGGTCTGAAGAGTTATCTACACATTTGACTTATCGAGGCTATGACAAAGACCGGATTGCGGAGGCAACTCAAAAGGTGAAACAAACAAACCGCAATGACCTACTAAAATGTAGAAAGAAGGAAAAGTCTGATAGGATACCATTTATCCTGACCTACCATCCAGACAACCCCAAAGTAGGTAAAATCATCGGGAAACACTGGCCCATCGTGGAATCATGTGACTCACTCAAGTTAATACTCCCGAACAAACCTGTAGTAGCCTACCGGAGACCAAAAAACTTCAAAGACATCCTGGTCAGGGCGAAGCTAACGTCAATCACTAACCAAGACCACACTAGTCAATCTGGCCCCTTTGGTGATAAAAGGTGCAAAACCTGCCAACATATGATAAAAACCAGGACATTTTCTAGCACAGTGACTAGAGAAAAACTGAACATACATGGATGAAACAAAACGTGTAAAACGGAGAATGTAATTCATATCATCACATGTAAGATCTGTAGCATCTAGTATGTCGGAGAAACTGAAAAACTACACAAAAGGATCAACCTTCATAGATCTGATTGGATGACAAAGAAGCTGTACAGAAGCCCAGTTGAAGAACACTTCTCCTCCCATGGCCACACTTTCAGTGATATAACACCTACAGCAATTGCTCACAACCCCAAATGGAGTTCCGAAACCAGGAAAGAAAAGGAATCTTACTGGATAGAACATTGAAACCAAGCGGTTTAAACCCAGAAGACTAGAAAAAAGACAGCCATTCACAAATAAAATTACCTTTTTGCAGCCGGCATGTTCTCTTTTGAGTAATTCTCTAAATTTGCTTATTAGTCACCCTATGATTACAACTACAACAATGAAATATCCGGGATATAATTTGCGCGTACATACATTTACAAAAAATAACAGATGACGCTATGGCTCATCGATTTCTAGGTCAATACAAAATATCTTTCAGCATCCGCAATAAGTCATAGTCATGTTAAAGTTGTACAAAGACAACGGTTTGTCCGTTTTATTTGTTTGTCTTGTCTATGTTTTGTATTTGCCTTTGAAAAAGACTCATTAAGAGTCGAAAGCGCTTAGGCTCCAACTAGTTTTGCACTGTTCGTAGTCAGTTTATTACATTTATCTTAATCAATCCCTGACAAACGCGATCCCTTGCTGGATCCAGTGCACTTGAAAGGACTGTTATTCGCCATATGATCTGTATTCTCTCAGTCTCTCTCTCTCTCTCTCTCTCTCTCTCTCTCTCTCTTATATAGAGAGCGGGAGATAGATAGGTAGATAGAAAGATAGATGTAAGTTACCCATTATTTATTTAGGGACGACGATTTTGAAACGCGTATTCAAATTGATCAGGACCTCAAATAATCTGGTACAGAACATTTTCTGGTATCTGGAATTTTGAGTGACCGGTATCGCATGTTTGATTACAGATGCTCGACGCGAGCTTGGTGTTAAGAAAAAAACACAACAATAATATAAAGGAAAAGAATAATACAGAGTGGCAAAAATACCTTAGATTACCCCGATGACCCGTTCTGACATAGGACCCTCACTATCATAATATAAAAGAGAGAAGGTACGGAACTTCCAAATACTTCGCTCCACCCATGACCCTCGATTTCCTTCTGCTATTTCCGTCTTTAAAGGCACACGACCATACTATATGGCTTGTTTTACTTCTGAGATATTTTTCTATCCATCAAGCCATCATTGACTTTTCTGCGTTGTACCAAACTGATGTTACGGGCTCCGAAACGTGCGATTTTCGCGAAATTTATCATTGTGGACACTTCCGTGCTCATCTGAAAACCGGTGACAAGAACGATATGGACAATGTTTTCAACTCTATGGTGCATCCCTTCTTGAATTACAGAACAGCGGTAGATGCAAAAGTAAGTTTTCTATTTACCATTAACTCGATTCAACTTTAGGAATCCTGTTCCATGCAAGAATTATACATTGTCTTCTTCACTGCACAACACATCGTATACATGCATCTCTATTTTCAAAATAGGCGGCACTAACGTCAACGCTGAAATATGATTGGCTCAAAAGGTTATACATATTATCATAGGAGCATGGAAGTGTCCACAATGATAAACTTCGCGAAAATCGCACGTTTCGGAGCTTCAGTTTGGTACAACGCAGAAAAGTCAATAATGGCTTGATGGATAGAAAAATATCTCAGAAGTAAGACAAGCCATATAGTATGGTCGTGTGCCTTTAAAGACGGAAATAGCAGAAGGAAATCGAGGGTCATGGGTGGAGCGAAGTATTTGAAAGTTCCGTACCTTCTCTCTTATATATTATGATAGTGAGGGTCCTATGTCAGAACGGGTCATCGGGTATTTTTGTCACTCTGTATGAATTTTTTCCTTTAGATGATTGTTGTTTTCTTTTTTTCTTAACATAAAGCTCGCGTCGAGCACCTGTGGATTGATGAGATACCTCTGTTGCCACCTGGATATCAGCTGGAAGGTTGCAGATGGAATAATTAATTCCGCGCCGATAGTACTAGAGGTATGTAACCACTGAGAGCAAATGAATGTTCTTTTTTTTAAAGTGATCTTTTTTGATCACGTGTACAAATTGTTTCTTTGCGGACATACAAGACGCAAATGATCGCAGGTTATATTGCTACCATACTTAAAAATTGCATGTCGTAGAAGCCGTGTATTATGAAAACGTTACGTCTATTAAAAATGCATGTGACAGAAGCCGTGAGTTTTGAAAAACTTTTATGTATTAAAAATGTGTTTTCGTTTATTAAAACACGTCACAGAAGCCGTGTGTTGTGAAAGGTTTACGTCTATTAAAAGTTGCAAGCCACAGACACCGTGTGGTCTGCATGAAATTTATATGATGGGAGAGTATACATGATTATTTGCCAGTAAGTTACCGTTTATTTTACGCGTCTTCTATAGCAATTTTTGTCAATAGCCAGAACCATATTCCGCTATTGTTATATTACTCAATTTGACGTCAGTGGCTTTCTACGGAAGAATAAGTATTATTAGTCTTTGTCGTAAATTGTTTGTGTGTAAGTGTGTGATTTGGATTTTTAACATAGTTTGAACAATTTTATCAGTTATATCGCTACGATATCTGTAGTGTGACAGTATATAGTGATGTCTAGCACTGGGGCATCATGCCGCAGACATGTACCATGATGCTTCACCCATTCATATTATACTGACACCAGGCCGACCAGTCCTAACACTAACCTGTTAATTTCTGAGCGCCTAGCTTGGCAGCTGCTAGTACCAATTTTATTTCTTTGGTATGACTCAGCGAGGGTTCGAACTCGCGACCTCTCGCATTCGATGCGGACGCTCTAACCACCGGAGCGATTTCAATTACTTGTAAAACAAAGTTGTAATAACTTGTAAAAAAACAAATGTCAATGAAGCAATTCTACCACAAGTTGAGTATAACAATTCTAATACGAGGAGGAGTGTTGACGGTTCATATTTCAAGAATAACTGTAAGCAACCCTAACAACAATTTAATTTTATAACTCCGGTTTTCATACAAAATATTTAACGGCCGTAATCCACCCGATTCCTTATCAGAAGTGCGCAAACTAAAACCTGACTTTTAATGTAGTTACACCAGGGTAAAAGGTAACGGTTAAGTAATACGTTTCAATTTTGGTAATCACATAGCAATACATAGCAATTCGTTCAATCACAAAGCAATACGTTTCAAGTCAAGTAATCAGAAAGCAACACGTTACCAGTCTCGTAATCACAAACCAGCATGTTTCAAGTCACATAATCATAGAATAACCCGTTTCAAAATATGTAAGGATAGGTAGGCACTGTGTAATATGTCAACTTTTAACTTATGGTTGTCTTCCATATAACAAGAGCAGAAAATAAATACCCAGTTGGGTCTATTCATTGACTTCAACAATATAATAATTCACTATAACGTCAAGTTAACATAAAATTTGTATTTTAATTCGTAAATTAGAAGCAGAACATCTTCGGTAGCCAAAGTTCCAATACGTTAACCTAACTACACCTTGGAGCATCGATCAGATATTTCAGTGCATTTTCCTAGCGACATCTATTTGATTTCATGAGTTGCCTCCCTTGATATATAATGCAAATTAACCAATAGCGTGTAATAGCGGTGCATTGCAGAGGTGGCTGACGTGAGCTTACTGTTGATAAAAGTAATAATCTTAAGGGAAAATTCAAATTTATCTCATAGTATTCCCATGACCCGTTCTGACACAGCACCCTTTATATAAGTGGTCTCAAACACGCGGTCCGCGGGCTGCATGCGGCCCGCCAAGCTGTATCCTGTGTCCCGCATAATGATTAGCGTCACAAGGTGTCATTCTGACACCCATTACTGAGAAGCAAAGTAGTGAGATTATTAAATACTTGATTTTACTCAAAATCTTGCCATGGCACGAACAAAACAGAGAGCCAGAAAGTCAACAGGAGGAAAGGCTCCACGAAAACAGTTTTAGTCTTTTAAGGAAAGGTATTCTTTTCTATCGCATTTGCAGTACCCAACACATATAACATTTTCGCGCCGTTTATTTTTTCTTTTAATTTTTGCCCTTTTCATATTTTATTTAATAAAAGCCATTATAAGAGCTACACTACTTTAGTACAATGGCTGAAGCATCTCGCTTCAAAGGACTACTCCAGGATTCAGCAATAATGCCATCACAACTCTCTCAACGCCTATGTTGCAAACAACAACAGCAACAACCCGATCCCCACAACCACAACCACCATAGACACTCAACACACAACAGCAACAACAACCAAACACTAAAAACCCTACTACCAACAAAACCAATCCAAATAAAGGGGAGAGTAGCTTCACTACACCCCCCACCCCTCAACCAGCACACAGAAATCCATGAAAAACAATGTACCCGAATCCCCACAAAAACAAAAAAAAATCCCAAAAGGGGAGGACCCCCCAAAAAATAAAATAAAATCAACAAACCCCAACCCAAACCAAACTCAAACTCAAACAAACCTAATGAAAACAACAAAAAACAACAAAACCAAAAATAATTAAACTTAAAATACCATACAAACTTTGAATCTCTAATGACTCACTAAAAATACCGAAATGGAGCCAAAAAAAACTCCTAAACATTATGTCCAATAATACTAATGGACTCAAGGACATCAAAGCGGACAAACTAATTCAAATAGCAAAAAATATGACTTACTTTGCAACCAAGAACTTCATCATATTTCACCGAAATTAACTAAATATATTGAAGATAAACTAGATGCTATTTTCATAACTAACATAAATTACCTAGACAAATGTTCAGGTGTTGAATTTATAATTAATAAATTTTTTTTACTAAATGCTCGTCACTTGAAACGCATAACACATATAAACCACTTTACAAAGACGCAATAAACTTTATATATCACATAATAGAAGAAAGAAGGCAAAAGAAATGGAACTCTGAATTATACAACTAACCACACTTAATAATATCATCTGGAGAGCCCTACAGGGCTAGTTTCTAAAAACACCAGATTGAATGCCTGAAAGCCGCACGGCTACTTGAAAAATTTCCAATAGGATGTTTTCAATCCTATTTCAATATCAGCTGGTCACTTGAAACGCGTAACACATACAAACCTATTTTTCTTCTGCTCATACTTGACGTTTGCATCTGTGGAAAGTCTCATCCACCGCTGCAATGGTCTATAAATGTATGTTTAACACATACATATATTCAAATTTTTAAATATCAATAACCATAACAAATTTGACTGATAAATAACACAATCAGTGTGAGAGGTCGCATCTGGGGAGGTCGTTTACCGACTTCCTATGGGACCCCATCATGATATCTCTACACTGTTTTCATAACTAAAAAGCTATAGTCATGAACTTAAAGTAATATATGGGCCTTGTACCATGAAGTGATTCATCCCAAAACAAAATTTTCATGTAATAATTTATAAACATTAATGGTGGAGGGGTATCACGAAGGGAAGGTCACTTAATGACTTCCGAATGGACCCCGACATGAGATATCTCCACTATTTCTTAGCCATTCATATACTCAAAAACCAAATCTTCCCTTGATAAATTACAAACTTTAAATGGTGGAGGGGCATTGTGCAGGGGAGGTCACTTGTGACTTCCTAATGGACCCCAGCATGAGATCTCTCCAATATTACCTGGACTCTAATATACTCTGACATGATCTATAACACCTCCTACAAATTTCACCATCCCTTCAATTTTCATTAAAATAAATGACACAGTGGTCAAGCAATATGGTGGAGGGACTAAGTGCGTAGGAAGGTCATCTTTGACATTCAAAAGAAACCTAGCATGAACCTCTCGACCATTATAAATATTATAATCCCAATTAATGCTAAATAGAGCAATTTCAAAATAGCGGCGGGATGGAAAAGGAAGGTCAATTATGATTCCTACAAGAGGTTCCGGATTCCTTCCCTCCGTTATAATAACATACTAAAATCAACACCAAATCAAGGATGTTTGCCATTTCACGTCCGCGAGATGGAAGTTTTCAGTCACTTTTATACTTTTTCATGAGTGTGGCTCCCCCATCTTCACAGGAGACTTTCGGCAATGAAATCTAAAACAACAAAAATGATAAAGTATATTTTAATATATGGAAAATTTTTACCTTTGGCTATTAAGAAACATAAAGCAAAAATAAAAACTATTAAAATATGATGGAGATTTCAAGCAGAGAGTATTATTAAAGATTCTGTTCTTGGACCTTCCATCATAGTATAAATATTCAAAATTCAATATTTAATTCAAAATTTCAAACAAAGCCACTTGACATATTTTATCCGACAATATGAATGTACATCCTGCCTTCAAACAATTGCAATTTGTATGTAAAGACAATAGATTCAAATCCACCAATCAAAAACAAGGAAACATCCCATGGTGGGTATAGCGTTATGGCGCAAAATAACAGTAATCTTATAACGAACCCAATCCATATTGTAGATACTAAGACACAACCATGTCTATTAACAACATTCATGTGTATTTATGGAAAATTACATGGTGTAGCTTTCAAATTGCCGAAACTATGCCAAAAATACTTAAAATGAAAAAAGAATACAAAAATAAAAAAACGCGTGGTTGAATGTTTTCAATCACGTCCGCAGTCACAATGATTTAAATCCGTTCTTGATTGATTGATTAGTTGGATTATAGTGGTGTGCGCACGTTGTGCATATACCACTGTTAATGGTCGCACAGCGACCTGATAATTGATCCTGGGGGAAGGAAAAAGAGCCTCATCCCCCAGGCGTTTGTGTGTACAAAGTACACTGGTAATTATAGCCTTCAGGCGCGGGTCCTTTTGGTTGCCATTGCAATCTGATTGGAGGGCTGTTTCATGAGTGGGAATGGACCCACGCACTCATGATACTAAAATAAATTTTCTGTTTACCAATCATTGTGGTGTCGACCAATGCAGTTGTAACTTCAGTCGCGATTGGTTTGTGACAATACACTGGGACACCAATTTTAGGCGGGTGGAAATCGTTCCACATCTCCGCCATTTGTACAAATGTCCGGACGTGGGAAGTGTAGGGGAGTTCCGGCATCAGACATTCCGCCCGTACATAGCCAAATTATATCCAGTTGTTTGTAAAAGGACCGTAACAACCAATATTGTGTGAGCCACCTGTGTAATTGAGTCAAATTCAAATGAGTCTGATAATGTTCCTAACTCCTAACAATTGAGATAGTACTAGTACATAGTGAGATGCTCTAACAATTTTGCTTTTCTTATTGTCTAAGCGACAAATAAAAGTTTAGTCACTGTTAGGTAATTGGGTTTAAAATTGGTGCAGGCAACGAAACGATCAAGTCAGTTTTGTGTGGTTTTATCGAATTGGGAAACCAAGTCAAACTGGTCCCCTTAGATGAATGGCAATTTGTAGCCCTAAGAAGGGATGTTATTTCTCCCCAGGCGGGAAGGTGCCTTAGCTAACTTCTTCCTCACATATTGCTTCCGATGTCCGTGTTTCCGTCCGCTTTCTGGCTGGAACCTTCGAATCTATGGAACCCGTTTAAACCTTCGGCTGCTTCTATCAGTGTATTCACGGGATGTTGAGTGTAGGCAACGTTGAACCTTTTCTTGAGGATGTGAGGTCCTGTGTGCCATTGCTGCGACATGGGTTTTCTGTCCTTAATTGACCTCCAGCCTATAAATATAGTTGCTTTCCTAAAATTGTGCGCTAACCTGATGTCAGCTGGAGCCATTTGAAGTCCCAGTGCATTTAGTCGCTTTATGTTTGGGTTGCTTTCATCCTGTGTTGTTGCTTACCTCTGTTTCCTGTACGGTGACTTTGAAGGTTTTGTCCGGTGGTGGGTCTAATGTGATCTGTGATGATAGCAGGATTTCTCTGATATCAGTTAGAATTCGTTCTTGTAGCACCTGTTGCATTCTAGACACTGCAATTGGAGTGTTTGTTCTAGGAGTGGTCCTGCTCTTCACTGGCGGAGGTGATTGTGGTTGTGGTGGTGGAGGTTTAGAGACAATGTTAGCAAATGTCTCTTTTCATTTTATTTTATTTTATTTCTTTTTTGCGGGGCTGGAGCGTGGTCCTTCTTCGCCTGGGCAGCCTTAGATTTAGTCCTATCACTTGTTGCTGGTAGTGGTGGTCTATCCGGCTGCTGTAGTTTATACACTGTAGTGAGTTTAGTGGGTTGGGTGCTAGCTGGCTGGGTCTGCATATATGTATTACGCTCCCTCTGCTGCTGCATTCTTCCACGGCGACCTGATAATTGTTCCTGGGAGAAGGAATGAGAGCTTCATCCCCCAGGCGTTTATGTGCACTCGGTGCACTGATAATTTTAGCCTTCAGCCGCGGGACCTTTTTTTGGACCCATTGCGGTCTGACTGGAGGGCTGATTCATGAGAGGGAACGGACCCACGCACTCATGATACTACTAAAATATTTCTGCTTACCTGTTTGGTTGAGTGGGAATTTACCTGCACTCACTCAGTTTTATGTTAATATATCGGAAATTAATTTTTGGTGTCCGGACGTGGCAAGGGAGGAAAAGCGCAGGGAGGCTATCATCTGCTGTCCTTGGCGGTGTCCACTGGATCCAGGTTGATGATTGCGTCGAATTTTGAATTTAGATAAGTATTGTTGCCAGAGATGGAAAAGGATAATATCCTGTGCTTTTTTATTATTAATAATTAGGAGAGATATATAATCGGGTTAAGAGAGTGTGAATTAGAGAATTTTTTTATTATTTATTTTATAAAATTTTTAGTTATTATTTATTCATTTATTTATTTATTTATTTATTTATTTATTTATTTATTTATTTTCTTCTTCCTAAATTTGAATTTTTTTATTTTTATTTTTTTTTACTAGATTGTTTTGAGTGG
Organism: Sinohyriopsis cumingii; assembly: GCA_028554795.2. Lineage (NCBI taxonomy): Eukaryota > Metazoa > Mollusca > Bivalvia > Unionida > Unionidae > Sinohyriopsis > Sinohyriopsis cumingii. The sequence goes on from CM068824.1 coordinate 94,752,689, forward strand.
CCGATTTCAATGAACCCATGTGAAGTGGAGTGCTCTTCAGTGAACCCATGTGAAGAGCAGTGTCCGTGTGATGTGAACGGCTGTGTTGGTCTGTGATCCCACGAAACCTAGTCGGCCGTCATAATTATCTTCTTATCAAGCTCCATTATGGACAAATGACTACCCAATAAGCAGAATATGGTGGGGATTGCAAGCGGAAGATCAAAATTTGGCTCCCTAGAAGGCAAAGATGGGCAACTTTCCAGTGCAAGTGCCGCATACACAAATTTACACCTTGTCGCAGGCCGCATAGTTCATTTAGTAAAATAATTAATATTTGAAATAGCAAAAACAAAACGTTTTTCTAAATAACATCTAATTAATTTTCAGTTGTTAATATGCTGTTAATATTTGAAAACTTAAACTTAAACTTCAAAAGAAGCACATTTATTTGATAAACAGAGTAACATAAACAGAGTCAGTGCGATATGATGACTTGTTCCTAGGCCGCATGAAAACCCTTGGCGGGCCACATGTGGCCCGCGGGCCGTAATTTGCCCACCCCTGGCCGCTAAGATCATCTTTACTCGCGTATTTCGATAAATCAATATAGGTGCGCTTTCCTTCGCGAGATCTTCCATAAATATCAACCATTATGTATTAAGATACTGTTTAATGGCAGTATATCTATGCACGGTTTTATGGGTGCGTATTTTGACTTTGATATAGCACTGAGTACATTGATCACTTCACGACATATATTGGCGGATCTGTCATTGTTTGTGTTGGTAATGTTGAATACCAAACCGGAATTTTATAAGGAATTTTTATTGTATTTATGTATTTTAAAAACTCTTTTGGTGGTGCTAATCCGTACGAATCAAAATAAACAATTCCACGTGGATCACTTGCGTATGCAACCCAGTGAGTTCCTATACCGGAATGTCCATCGAGATTAATAATACCTGTCTCGGGATTATTTGGTTTGAAAGATAACTGATCCCGCATAAAAACACCTCTAAAGATTTTAATATTTAATTTTTTTAGTAGCATCGATTAAATCAAAATTTGACATCGGATAATTATACTTTAACGTGGTTTGTATTCTGGAAGTCTCAGACCGCGACCCTATTTTTTAATCCCACTTCCTCTTGCATTTTTTTTAGCTCCATTCCAGCGGCGGTTCCAAAGCGCCAAGTGCGGCTGCCTTTGCAACTGCGGGTGCTGCTGCGGCAATCAATGCTGGAATTGCTGCGAGAAGAGAAAATATACCACCAGATTTAGCCATATCTTTGACTGAACTCGCAGAAAGATCGAATTAAATTCCTGCATTTGATTGTCAAGCTTTATTGAAGCGTTTTATTTGGCGCGGAGACAAAGATATCTTGTTTGGACCGCCTAGAATTTGACTTTGTTTTAATATTAATTCTTTTTTAACGATGATTGTATTTTTTTTTTCATTTGACCTTGAGTTAATGTTACATTAACGTGAGTATAGGGCATTATTAATCAATAAAGGATTTAATTACATATTTAGACAATATTTACATATTTTCCACTGGAGCGTCAATGATTCGCAGTCGTCCAGATATGCCTTCGAGTAACATTGTATTATCGCTAAGAATGACTGCAACTGCTCTATAATTAGTAATAGCGCCCCGTTCTACACGAGCCCGTAGAGGAATGTCGACAAGAGATTGTTTAGTTAAATCTAAATGCTCGAGTGAAATTTAATAGATTGGATATAATGTTGTAAAATCTAGTTGTGACATTTGCAGTCCAGTATCTATATTTTGATCACGTCCCATAAAAGTTAACAGGCGATGATGCACTCGTGCTACGCTATTATTTTCAAAATTTAGTAGTATATCTTCGGCAGGTTCTTGATGTCTATTTATTCTTAAGGAAACCTCGGTAACGCCAAGTTTATCGAATATAATATGACTATGTAATTGTGAATTTAATCGCTCAATATTTTGCAAAACAAATATATGTCCTGGTGCGGAAAGACCTTGCTGTGATGCTATATGCCACGTAAATAAACCATTAACGGCACTTTGAACGCTATCTGTGGTCACCGTTAACCATGATAATGCAGATTTGCCACCCTGATCCATAGACGCGCTTCTTCGGCAATCGTCGGTGTCAGCACTGGCATCCATAATGAAAGTTTCGTTAATATTACTTTACCCGCATCACCTGCAGAACGCCAGATTGCATCATCATCGGTAGCCTTTCGCACTAGAACAACTGTGTGTTTGGCTCCAAAAATAACCTTTCTAACATTTCTACAAAATCCAAAGATGTGAGACAGTGGAATTGCGCATGAAAAATTTCTATCGTCACCTCGCAGCATCGATCTTCGGGTTGTAAATCCGAGATTAAATTCAGCATTAGCCCCATGAACCACTGGCGTTACGTCGGCATCGGCATTGTTGGCAAAATTTCTTGGTCGTCTTATATCGAACTGTATGTTGTTTGGATGATTTGAGGTGTCCTTGGCAAACATCAAAGAACGGACCAGCCGATCTAGTATAATCATCCAAATACCTTGCTAGGCCTATTACTGCCGTTGCAATATCAACCTCTTTCTGAATTGATTCAATATCTTTTTTCCATCAATCATATATGTAGCACTGTCAGATAATGTCATAATACCGTTGTTGACAAGACTAACTCTATAATCAGCCGCATAATTGGTATCATCGGTTTTTACAATGTTGCTTTCTATTTCGATAAATGCCTCAGAAGGTAAGAGATATCTGCTCGTGTCTTGCACATGTTATTCGATTCGTCCACGCTGATTTGGTTGCCTTGAATCATACGAATAGAATTGATAATCACGTACATATTCATCTTTAAGAATTGGCGCATCCATATCAAAAGCCGTATCTGATATACGTTTAAACATTATTAATATAATCATCATTTAACACGAAGACCACCTCCAGATATTAAACTTGATGTTATTGTTTCATTGGCTAAATCTGATAGTCTTCGACTTGCAGATTGATTTATTATTTTACCGATATCTGCGGGCATGACTTCGGTGCTGGCCAGTTTTACTGGTGGTGATTGTTGCTGAGGTGAACCTTGCTAATCTGTCTTTGATTGATGAAAATGCTTTGTTGGCAAGATTACCGATTACGGAGGTAGCTTTTTCACGAATAACGTCAATGGATTTCATGCCTAATTGTTTTACAATTGGTATTGCTTTTGGTGCTATTCTGGTAAATAAACCTTGGATAACATCACCAAATCCATCTCCATAAATTGCTTTATATACTGGTATTCTTGCGTTTACTACTCTAATCATGACTGGTCCACGTTGAGAATTGTAAATGATCATTTATATATATATATATATATATATATATATATATATATATATATATATATATATATATATATATATATATATATATATATATATATATATATATATATAGCAGTTGTCTAATCGTAGCGATTAATCGCAGTGATTTTAATCACTATAATAATCATTGGCAATTTCATCAATAAGATGTCTGTAAACATTAATATCCATGATTCCGCCAGTGAATAATCTTTGACAAATATCAGATATTTCATTGATTATTTCTGAGGAGTTATTTCCAGCGCGTTTTCCTCCAATCAGAATTTTTAATCTATCTACGTCTGAAATAACATTATTTGGACAATCGATAAAACCACTTCCAGTAGCGCCAGGTTGACTATCGACAGGATATTTTTCTTTACCTATTGAAGACCGCGATTTTCTTCTTTGTCTAATTCTTTTAGATTCAAGATCTTCCTCCATCATCTGTTTTCTTCCTTGCTCAATCTCTTTTTCTTTTTGTATTCTTGCTACTCTTGCTTTTTCCTGTCGCTCTTCAAGACTTTCAAATTCCATCTGCTGAGGTGTATAAGACTGTTGTTTTTCTACATTATATTCGTTTAGTTCTTCGAGAAAATTAACATATCTTAGATCACTAGGTGAAGCTTTACTTTCATTATAATATATACGAAAAATCCATTTATACCAGGTTTCAAGATTTACTTTACTCTTAGGTTTATATCCAGATTTCAAAAATTTGTATTTTACTTCAAAGTTATCCACGGCAAAGTTTGCTAATGCGCCAACGTCTTTAATATTTCGTATATAATTAATGCCTCTACTGGCAAATTTATCTCTCAACGTAATTTGTCCCTCTTCTTCTGGTTTCATTCAAGACTTTATTTCATCTGTCAGCACGAACTCCGCAAATACCTTCAAGTATTTTACCATGAGGTTGTACCGCAGCCATTTCGGTTGGGAGATCTCGTAAAATCTTTTTTGTTTGTTTAATTCGTTTCGCTATCTTTTCAGTTTGTTTAGCGGTTTGTTCTAACGGAATAAGTAAACTTTCGGTAACTTTCGTAACAGGTTTAAATAATCGTTCAGTGCCTTCTGCAAATTCAACTTGTTCTTGTCTGACGTTCTTGTAATTTTTGTCGCACCGAATCTCGAACGGGAATAAATTTCTTTTTTGCTTCTAGACTTTTTCGAGCTAATCTAGAGGTGTGAGATTTACTAGCCGGTGACATTTATTAATATGATGATGATCTAATTATCTTGCTGCGTGTGATACAATTTTCATGTAAATGTACAGCAGCAGAGAGTACACTGACATAAAATTTGGTTCAATTTAGCCTTAATAATTAAGGTGTAAAATTGTAAAATTTCAAGGTAGAATAAAATGAGGAAATATAACACGCTAAATGGGTTGGGGCAGCACCAGTAGGGTTAGAAAAGTCGGATGTAGAATATATCCGATCACGAATCAACGTCTTTTACAACCCTTATTTCGTCGCCGGGACCCTCCCTGCAATGTCCTCTGCTTGTACTCTCTGTTAAAGTTAATGAACGTAACATGATTGTATACAGAGGAAGGACGTAAGAAACAGCTACACAAATAACATAAATAACGGATTTAAAGGACACACTGGGGTGCATGTTAGCGAAAGTATACTACAAGATCAGTACAAGAATAGGTCTAAAGAAAGCAAGCTAATGTAAACTTTATACTAACAAAAATACAAGATATGGGGATTTAAGGTAAGTTAAAATCAAGTCTTCGAGCACCTGCAAAACTAAAGAACTAATCCTATATCAAACCTATTTGGAAGGCATCGTTATCTGCCCTTTGGTCAGATTTCATATTATCGTTCAGATAATATACAAATCATTATCAAATAAGGTTACCAGTGCATTGACAGGACGTCTGTCTGGCATAAACATGCAAATCATATAGCCTTTCCCGACACTGTAAGCGTTAGGCATGGAAAATAAAAGTATCTCTTGTGTAATAGCTACCTCGAATGACATACTAGTGGTTGTGTCAGTGAAGGCGATAATCATCAAAACTGTTTGGCAAGGCCGATTAGTTTCTATACATCTACCAATTTTGATATCAAGATTACTAAGTCCAGTGACTTGGAAAAATACATATCTATGCTTCACAACATTGCCATTTAAACAATCAGAAAATATTAGGGGACAAAAGCTAGATTATATTAGGATTAGTTTCTTTATCTATTTAACTGCACTGTGGTCAGCTCATTGTTTATACCTTTTATGAAAGTATTCTACTTGTATATATGTAGTCACAAACTGGATTAATTGTTAAAACCAATGAAGTGCATTTAACACACACGTACGCGCGCGCCTAAACATTGGCTAGTTGTAGCGTCTGGGACTTTCATGCAGCTATGATTTCCTAACTGTGACATAAATTCAATACCATTTTCGTTAGAGTGTGATAACACATTTTGTAACACTCTTGTATAGAATTGTGTTTTCTTGAATAACAATTTATAGAGATTGCCTTATTGCTACATATATTCTTTTATGTTTGAATGAAAACATATTATTGATCTTTCTACCGTTTTAGATATCTTTCTATCTCAAATACGTATATGTGTGTAATTATATTAGTATCTGTAACATATGTGTATTATATATTGCAGCTTAGAAAATTTAGTTATTGATCTCTGGAACATTCCGTATCATTAGCACGAATTTCTCTGCGTAAATCGTTTCTTGATTACAATTCTTGGAAATTCTTGAAACCATCGAAACTTGAACACACAACTTGGGCCCAAAGCACATGGCATTTTTGAAGACGAATGACTGAAAACTAAATTTCAATATTTCAATACATCTGCAATAAAATTACACGTATACCCTTGACAATATTTTAGATGTACACAATGTCCTAAGACCTACGGCTAAACAAACCGTATTACACAATACTGTTTATGAGTGGTAACATTACGAGAACCGTCTATAATCATGTATAAGTCGTTCCAACAACAAAGATCCTGATCTGCCGTAGCATAATGTGCCCGCAGATCATGGTCTATGTTGTTTTTTCTGCTAATTACTCATCTGATCTGGGTCTGTGCAGTTTGCAATAGGACTCGACTTAAAAGTGAGTTTACACGAATATGTAGTTTATGGCAAGATCTGAAAGATCACAATTTTATGATTGCGTGTCAGAGTAAAGTGTTGCATTCTAATTTAATTTTAAATCCGCTTCGTCGCATATATCCTTCTATCTGCAGCATTCTAAGCCAGGTAAATACTATTTTGTCACGCAGCGTGTAAACATGCAAAACACCAGTGTAAAATATTCAACGAAATAAAAATGCAGGAAAAGAAACAAGAGGATATATGTACAAAAGAATGACTCATTTTGCTTAGCTTACCTAAGGAACTGACCAGTTAGTTTTCCAGGGCGGAGAGGATGGGGGGACGCCAAAACTTTGTTCCAAGAAAATGTTCCGGATCCAAAAATAGGTTGCAGATCCAGAAATAGAATTGAGGATAGAGGAACAGAGCATTAACAAGTTGGCGAGGAGTCTGTGTAACCCTCCCTTAGGGGGACCATGTAACCAAGCCATCGGATATCCTGCAATTTAATATAATCTAGGACTGTATAAAAATATTATAGAAAGCCTTTCCATTATTTAGCGCTAGTTTGTAAGAAGGGGTTCACCAGTCCTTTATCTCCCACACATTCATCCGCTCATATTGACAAAAATATTCTTAGTCCAGTTTGCAGTTTAAGCAAAAACAAATTTTCGTGTCCATTAAATTGGCTGAAATTAATTATCTTGAGGTAATTAAGATGCCTCCTCGAAAGAAAATCCCAGCCACCCCCACTAAAAATATAAATGGTTGGCCCATAAGGGCGATTCTGTCAAATGTTTAGTTAAGATGTATGCTGTGCATGTGAATGGATTCTAAACGATTGAAATATGATAATCATTCTTATGTTCAAATATAAACAGAATGAGTATTGCCTAATTCATTTGGAAAAAGTTGCGCTTTCAAAAGATGAGTCATCCGCAAATGATATAACTCTCTGACAAGATGGACCGTACTCATTTGATGACTATTGCAGTAATCGGTTTTGTCATTTCACTGGCAAATTGTCGATAGAACCTTAATTTATATTAAGTGGTGTCGGAGGTGAAAATGCTCGACTCGGTTAAGATATCAGAGAGCTAAACACGCTGTTCTAAGGTGGATAGGTCATCTCTCATAAGATTTGCATGAAGCAGACGGATATTGGATTCAACGTAAGTTATTAGACAAACTGGCTGCCAGTCTAAATGGAACACTTTCCTAACGAGACAGTTAAACATTCTGACCGAGACCTGATTAAATGCTCTTCGTTTTAACTTGCTGAAGGACTTGTTCCAAGTTAGTATACCCACGTACGCTTAACTCGTTCTTGAAAGCCTAAGCGTTAGGTATATTGTCGTAAAAACCGCACCGTCTATATTTATTATATAAAACAATCCCCATTTCTGATCAAATAAAGTCGCCCTAAAATTGCAGTAAAACAACCATAAGGCAAAAGTAAATCCTTGTGCTAGAAGAAGTGCATAAAACTGGTTCTGTTGTTTGAAATTAAGTAGCAAACAATGTATCGTTTCTTTCATTAAGATAGTGTTATATTTTATTTTATACAGAATGTAATTTAATTCTTATTATTACTCAAGAAAGTCTAATGGCTAAAAGGAAAAATTTTCAACCAAGGCTATTTGTTGAATTTTCATATACATTTGGCTTTTCATCTGTTTGAATTGATATCATTATATTACGCAAAATTGAATTCAAAGGTCTTTGGTGCTTTACAAATATAGATCCATTACCTATGGTATCAAGCGAGAATTATAAGCTTTTAAATCATTAATCTGCATCGTTCGGGCATATTTATTCGATAAACTGTGTAGAAAACTTCTTATATACAGTATATTCTTCCTAATTAGCCAATATTCAAAGAAACAGATTATAATCATGAAGAAAGATTTTTTTTACGTCATCACATTTACTAGTGAGTTGTACATTACGGGCAAACAAAAAAGTACTTATTTACTGTGAATTGTGAGGCAGTTTTTGTACAGTCTCCAACAAAACCCTCTCATGGATATGAAGGGAAAGAAATCAATTGATAATGTCTTCAAATAAATGAAAATAAAATAAATGTATTTAGAGTGCATCAGAGATAAATATAAAGGCAAACAAACCTGTTTTCATTTGATTAAAATATTGAAATCTATGTTTAACATAAAACTGAATGTCCATGATTTATAGGCGGACGAATACCGTATAAGTAGGAAAGTAAATTATCATATCATCAAGTGGGCTTCTCTAGAATCAGTGCGAATTAACATTATAGCCACTTTCTCGAATGCAAGACCGCTTGGGAACAATGGGTAATGATTTAAGATTAGACGACCTTCGAGGAACAAATAGGATTAAAGATTGGGAAGCCATCTTAAACACATGACCCTATCCTGACAAGAGGAATTTAAAGTTAATCCACAGGTTTAAAATTAGTATGACCATAAACAACAAGAAGAAATGCAACGTGTGAAAAGAGCTGACAACGGCCGGTATCTGTGTGTGGTAGGGGCTGGAGAACAATTTAACATTATCCCATATAATTAACATTAGTATGGCCCAATGCCGACAAGGAAAATGTAATAATAGTCACAAGTCCACCGGATGAAAGTATGCCAACAATAGAAAATTAATACAAACTCATTCTAAAGGGTTGTATTTTATGTTATGGTCATTAAACATTACAAACAGACACTTGTTTAACCATCCAACCTTGGAGTGAAATGCAGCTTTGATTTTAAAATATATTGCAAAATACCCATGTCAGTGCTGAATCGTCCAAGTTTGATTCTTCACTTTGCAACAAATGTACTGTTTTCATTTTGTCAGCATAGATTTTATGAACCCAATAACCAGCTATCTGTTGTCGCTTTGACAAACATTGGGAGAGAGTGCGCTGCAAAATAACCAATAGCACTGCTTTATGGAGCCAGACTGGTTCTTCGATTTGTTACAACTGTCGTGTTTTCGGTTTTTGTCGCCTTACCTTTAAAATGTTCGGTACAATGTTACCTATGGTGATGTGTTGCTATCTAAAAAGACAGCGTGACATAGCTATAGTAAACGTCATGCATGTCATGTATGCGTTCAAGATCGATTACTTCAGCAGTGGTTCTCACTTTTTATATTTTTATCGATCCTCATATATCATTATTTCTTTGGAAGGTCATTATTTATCCACCCAGAGAAGTACCTACGGCAAAATCAATGTTAAAGTACGTGGACATTTTTGGACAAGATCCAGTAGAACCTGGATTGAATATCGCTCGCTGTGATGTCACAATGAAACTAAGCATGTTCATAAAGAAATTGGAGTTACCCTGTATTGTGACGATTATACTAGACGTGCTCTTTTTGTAGACTCGATGTGCTCTTTCTTGACCCAATTTAGTATCTGGGCAACATGAAAAGTCCCTAGAGATCTATAATTTTTCGTCTGGAAATGTATTGATGACTGTTAAGGTGAAGATCATTCAATAATCCGGATTGAATTGACTTCAGTGAAACCAAGTTAGTATTAAATTTTAAAACAATTAATATTTAATTTAAGACGAGTAGATACGCATACATTACCTGGATGATTTGTAATATACAGTGTCAAACAATGGCAGAATTTGTAGAATTTTTGACAACATAAATTGTCATGTGTCAAGAGACCATCCCAAATGAAAGGAAGGTAAAGCAGTTGTATATTCATTCAACACATAGTACTTAAATCTGACCGAGCTGATAACAAACAAATTTTACCATAAATTATCATCAACTTGGAAAGGAATGTTGAACACTCCTAAACATTTTTAACGAAATGCAATTAGCCGTTCTGTTATTCCGATAAAACAAAATTTATCACAGAATCAAGTGACTGATCGAACTAAAATTGCCGTCATGTCAGCATAACCTGGTTGCTTCCTGTCCTTTCCAAATCACTGTTGGTAACAGGTCACACGTGAAGAACTATTGCTCCTTCAAATAAAGAAAATGCAATCTAAATATTTGTCAGTTTTGTTTTCTTTTTATGGCGTCAAACAATAGTCCCATACTTGTTATGTCAAATATAGTCTTATCGTAACTCGAAAGACTAAGGCTTTTGGTCAGTTCGCAGCCTGATACTGATATACAGACCTATTAACATAAATTTAATTCCTCTCTAGCCTCTACTCGGATTCCATGCTGGGACTATGACATAACTAGACCGCTTTGAAAACTATTACGTCCCACTGAGAAGAAAAAATCATTAGCTAAAAAGGTAGGTCAACACACGAATATTTTCTCGGTTAACATATTGTATGCGATTGAAAAACTAGATCGTGCTTCTCCGAGACTCGCACCCTTTCTATGAAAACGAATCTTTCTCTGTTTCTGGAGTCTTTCAAATTCTTCCATACCCCCGTCCCTTGGAAGACTTTTTAACGAGAAAAATTACTTATTAGATTCCTCTTAGTCCCTTAGACTTCCCTTTCGGCTGATTGACGAATTTCGCAAGGGAAATTACTTTTAACATTGAATTTCTTCTGGGATAGGCACCCACCTTGTTTAGCATAACCAATCCGGATTCTCCTCCTCTAACCGCCAAAATTGTACGACTCCCATCGATGTCAGAATCATTTTTTCTAGTCGGCCTTTATTAATAGCTATTCTAAAAAATGTCTTTTCATGACACCTATTTCCAGTGGAGCAATATTCCCCAAAGATGTGTCTCTGGCGTGTCTCTACTTTGTCATTTCTTCCTCATAGCCCTACATTTATATATCTATCGGACCTTTACCCTAGCGGGTCCTACTGAAAATTCACTCATGCACCAAACAGGGTATATATTAGCCATCGCAAGCTACCAATGTTGGCGAGGCTAGCACATACGTCAATAAAAAAGAAACATTGCACCATTACAAGAAAAAATAAAATTGTGCAATTTTCTCATTGAGAAAAAATTTGGACATCTTTTAACATATAACAAAATCGGACATACTTCATTATGAGATATACCAAAATCGTGAATTCTTCTCTTTGAGATAAAACAAGATCACACATATTCCTCTTTGAGATATAACAAAATCATGCATACAACGTTGGTAAAAGCAAAAGCAAATAATATGGAGAAAGAGAGACAGACAGACAGACAGACAGAGAGGAGCAGGCTCCATATACGTATAAAAAACTCCTGACATATTAGCAACCCTCCACCTAATTATGTGTTCAAACAGGACCGGAGCTATCGATTTGGTCCATGTCTGCTTTTGCTGTACACTGCAAGTGCTTTTCTTCATGGCGTCATGGATACTACACCAAATTTAGTATATATAACCAGTATGTGAGACCTTTAGCGTACACAGTCTCATTTAGCTTGTTTTTGGATCTGCTTGGTAGACATTATTTAACGGACCCATTCTGACGAAGTTATAAAAAAGATGTAACCAGTTAATGATCACTAAACATAATGTTATTGATTAAATTCAAAACAATATTGTTGACTATAGTGTATAAATATTTTTTATGTTACTTTTATAATGCATCTTTGAATAAAATGATTATAAAAAGTGTTTTTGTGATCTTGAAATTAAAATAGCTGTTTTTAATTTTTCACCAAATGTTATGATGGACGATATGAGCACATGCCTGTTTCAGTTTTTTATGGACTTCATACATAAATCAATTGAACACAGATTTTCAAAGCATCCAAGATGATTTTTGACTGAGATATTCATCTTCATCAGTTACAATGAAATATTGGATCCCCCTGCGGGTCCGGGGTTGTAGAATTGGCCCGACGTGCCTCGCTACGTGTCGTAAAAGGCGACTAAGTAGAGGCAACCTGTTTGCCGTGGGTTGCGTCCCGTGTCGGGGGAGGAAAGGATCCTGGTAGTTGAGCAGTGGCTTTCCCTGCAATACACTACTTTGGCCTCTACTTCTCTTAGACGGGTGGTCGGGATGGGCCCGGTTCCGACAAATCGGCTGGTCACGCCGAGCCCTAGGAGGTCTTTATTAACTTTCTCACCTTCTTTCTCTCTCTCCTTGTATCTCTCTTGATACCACCGTTGCCCCTATATTCTTTTCCTTTATATTTCCCTTTTCCAAGTCTTAGAAGGCTTCCTAGAAGGCGGTGGCTTAACGGGTCAATCGGGGGGTAATTTTACCGACCTTAGAAATTGGCGACTTCAGGGTCATTCAAAGGTAATTTTATCAACTGAGTATGGCATCTGTGTATCCCTGACACTTGAAAAGTGTCCCCTTGTTGGGCTCCTTGGTGGGTGGGGAGCACGGGTGCTGAATTTTTAATCTAGCCATCATGGATAATTCCAAAAAAAATCAAAATAAAAGATCGAAACCCTTATCAGAGTCTGACGATGAACCATTTACTGTGGAGTCATTTCCACGCTTCATGGTCATACAGTCAAAAGATGCCACGAAACCGCTTGCCGCACTATCTCCATTTGTCATCGAAAAGACTATCACAGGATCGATTGGCACACCTAAAAGTGTCAAAAAGTTGAAATCGGGTTGTCTTCTTATTGAGTGTGAGCGACGAGGTCAATCAGACAATATCAGGAAAATGAAAACGTTCTTTGATATCCCAGTAACCTCATTCGCTCACACCACACTGAATACGTCCAAAGGCGTGATTCGCTGCCGTGACTTGGCTGGAGTCACCGACGCTGACATCATCGAAGGAATGAAAGATGAAGGTGTCACTGCAGTCCGACGAATACGTATTAAACGTAATAACAATCTGCAGGACACCAACACCATTGTACTCACCTTCAACAGGCCAACTGTACCCAAAGTGGTGAAAGTTGGCTTTTTGCAAGTAAAGGTAGAGATTTACATTCCCAACCCCCTTCGGTGTTATAAGTGTCAAAAATACGGACATCACGAAGACCGCTGCTCCAAGAGCCAAATATGTGGCCGATGCGGACACAATGCTCATCAGGAATCTGATTGTAGAGCAACTCCGCATTGTGTCAACTGCGGAAAAGAGCACCACGCAAATTCCAAGGATTGCGATACCTGGAAACAGGAGAAGGAAATTCAGAGGGTAAAATACACAAATAATATTCCCTATCCAGAAGCCAGAAAAATTGTACAGGCAAAAACAGCCCATCCTGGCCCATCCTTCTCCACTGTAGTGAAGAGCAATCCTAAAACAACGAAGGACGCTCAAACACAAACAGAAGCACCCGATGCAACACCAAATTCAAACACCCCCCATTACCAAGCACAGAAAAACGCGGCATCTACTCAGACTACATTTAATAATACCCAACAAACTAAATCACCAAAGAATAAAAAATCTCACGGAAACAGGCAACAAAAGGGGTCAGATGACCCCATCAAACTTTATAACAGGTTTGGAGACATCGAGAGCATGGATGCAGAAGAATCTGCTCCATGCGCCCAAGGGAACTCCAGACCTACAAACAAAAAATTCACCCCCGTACTTCCTCCAGAGAAATAACAAAACAAATTCCCTCTGCGAAAGGTCTAACCTAGCTCCACAATCTTTAATTTAAATTTATAATGAAAAACACTATCATACAATGGAATTGTCGAGGACTTAAAGCAAATTACAATGATATTCTCCTGCTTTTAAACGAACATGATCCTGCGGTACTATGCCTTCAAGAAACATTCTTGAAAGATACAGACAATATCACATTTAAAAACTACTCCCTGTTTAACACCTGCTCTCCAAATGTTGATAGGGCATCAGGAGGAGTTTCTGTTATTGTAAACAACAGAGCTCCTCATAGCTTCATTCATTTAAACACCAATTTACAAGCCATTGCTGTAAGCGTCACTCTACATAGAGTGATTACATTTTGCTCTATTTATTTACCACCAAACACTAACCTAGTACCAAACGAACTCGACAATCTTGTTCAACAGCTTCCCGCACCCTTTGTTTTACTCGGGGATTTTAATGCCCATAACATTTTATGGGGATCAAATCATATAAGTGACAGAGGTCACAAAGTTGAAGACTTTATTTCTAGACACGATCTGTGTCTATATAATACCAAAACACCTACATATTTACACCCAGGCATGGGTACATACACAAGCATCGATTTGACAATTTGTTCTCCTTCTCTGCTTTTGGACTATGAATGGAAGGTCGCTGATGACCTTCACAGCAGCGATCACTTCCCAATCTTTCTTGTAAATCTTAACTCTACAGGCGATGAAGTAATTCCACATTGGAATTTAAAGAAGGCCGACTGGGCCAAGTTTGAAACACTCTGTAAAACTAGGTTGAATGAGGATACAGTTTTCAATGTTGACGACACCATTCAGCATTTTACATCTATTTTAATAGAGATTGCAGAAGAATCCGTTCCCAAGTCCTCGCCATATTGTAAAAGAACCCAAAAACCTTGGGTCACTAAGGAATGAAAGGAAGCCATTAAACTACGCCGAGAAGCATTAAGGAAATTTAATAATCAACCGACGCCCGAAAACTTAAATATATATCGCATTACCCGGGCCAAAGCTCGCCGCATAATCAAAGAAAGTAAAAGAGCATCATGGAAGAAGTATGTTTCTTCTTTAAACTCTCGTTCCTCTGTTAAAAAAGTTTGGGACACTATACGCAAAATAAACGGAAAGAGAAAGCAAAACCCTCTCCGACATCTGACACTGAACAATAAGAACTTTAGTTCGAAACGTGACATTGCAAATATTCTTGCTGACAGTTTCTCGAAAAATTCCTCATCATCTAATTATTCAGAAGCCTTCCAAAAACTTAAAACTCAAAAAGAAAAGTCACGTTTAAAATTCACATCCAACAACTCGGAAAGTTATAATCAATTGTTCTCACTATCGGAGCTTAGGGAGGCTTTAGATAAGGCCCATGATACATCCGCTGGGCCTGACGAGATACATTACCAGTTTCTGAAACACCTTCCAGAATCATCATTAACATCTCTTTTGAAACTCTTCAATGATTTATGGATTACTGGTAATGTACCAAAAATCTGGAAAGAAGCAACTGTAATACCAGTCCCCAAACCCGGTAAAGATAGCGAAGACCCCAACAGCTATCGACCAATTGCACTCACAAGCTGTGTGTGCAAAACAATGGAACGAATGATCAATTCTCGGCTTGTCTGGTATTTGGAAACTAACAATTTAATATCTCCTTTCCAAAGTGGCTTTCGATATGGCCGGAGCACCAATGATCATCTGGTTAGACTAGAAACATTCATTCGCGATGCATTTATTAAGAAAGAACATTTAGTAGCGGTTTTCTTTGATTTAGAAAAGGCCTATGACACGACATGGAAGTACGGGATACTAAATGACCTGAACGATCTAGGTCTAAAAGGCCGTCTGCCCTCTTTCATATCCAATTTTCTCTCCGACAGAGAATTCAAAGTACGAGTGGGCTCTACCCTCTCAGATCTGCACGAGCAAGAGATGGGTGTGCCCCAGGGCAGTATTTTATCTGTGACGCTCTTTAACATCAAAATTAATAGCATCACCAAGTGTTTGACTCCTGGTGTGGATTGTTCGTTATACGTTGATGATTTTCTAATATGTTATCGGTCAAAGCACATGCATACAATTGAAAGACAACTGCAGCAAAATATAAACAAAATTCAAAATTGGGCCAATGCAAACGGTTTCAAATTCTCGAAATCAAAAACGGTATGCATGCATTTCTGTCAGTTACGAAAACATCACGATGAACCGAACCTCACACTGGATGGAACACCTATTCCAGTTGTTGAGGAAACCAAATTTTTAGGTATAATCTTTGACAGAAAACTGACCTTTATTCCACACCTAAAGAACTTAAAAGCTAAATGCTTAAAAGCACTTAACCTACTTAAAGTAGTAGCGCACACTGACTGGGGTGCTGATAGAAAAGTCATCCTAAATTTATACAGAACGTTTATTCGCTCCAAACTAGACTATGGTTGCGTTGTGTATGGTTCTGCCAGAAAATCGTATCTTAAAATGCTTGATCCAATTCATCATCAGGGAATAAGACTGGCTCTGGGAGCATTTAAAACATCCCCCTGTGAAAGCCTTCTAACTGAGGCGAATGAACCACCGTTATCGCATCGTAGAGAAATGCTTTCCGCACAGTATGCTCTCAAATTAAAATCAAACCCTCTGAATCCTGCTTTTTCGGCTGTTTTTCAACCCAAATACAAAACTTTATACGAAAATAAACCAAACGCCATACCTTCCTTTGGCATTAGAATATCATCCAGCCTTGACACTGCAAATATAGATCTTTCAAAAATTCAGAAAACATCCATCTCCGAAACACCACCCTGGCTAATTAAACAACCAAAAGTACGTTTTACGCTACACGATGGGAAAAAGTCCGAAACAAACCCTTCTATCTTCCACAACTCTTACCATGAACTCCTCACCGAATTTAAAAACTATACCAGAATTTACACTGATGGATCAAAGGATGAGGAAAAGGCTGCTGCAGCCTTTGTTTGTGGAAATCACACAACGCAAGTTCGCTTACCAAATGGAGCATCAATTTTTACAGCCGAAATCAGAGCAATAGACCTTGCTCTGCAACATATAGAAAAGAATCGTATTTCAAACTGTATCATCTTCTCCGACTCGCTATCAGTACTTCAGTCACTACACAATAGAAAACTGGAGAACCCATTATTGAAAAACATACTCGTAAAAAATACCGAGCTGAGTGTCTCCCACAATATAATATACTGTTGGTTACCTAGCCACATTGGTATTAAAGGTAACGAAAAAGCAGATCGCGCTGCTAAAATGGCCCTTTCTCAAGAACCATCTGATTTTAAAATACCATATACTGATTTTAAACCTTGTATCAGAAAGTTCTTACGTCAGAAGTGGCAGGCATCATGGAATGATGCTGTAAATAACAAACTTCATGCAATCAAACCAACTCTAGGAGAATGGACTCCTTCCTACAGAACCATTCGTAGGGAGGAGGTAGTCATTGCAAGAATCCGAATTGGTCATACTTATATCACCCACACCCACATACTAAAAGGTGAAGACCCACCAGAGTGGGTTTCTTGCAATGAACCATTCACTGTCAAGCACTTTATGATAGAGTGCTTTGACCTACAACCTACGCGCGATCGTTATTACGTTGTGCATGACATGAAAGAACTTTTTGATAATATAAACATCACTCGTATTATCGAGTTCTTGAAAGCCGTAAATATTTACTCTAAACTCTGACTTTTATGCTATCACCTTGTGCAGTTTTATGCAATATATATACCGTCCCATTTTAATACCTATTCATCTTTTTTACATCTCCCGTTGATCGGGAAGCTTTATTTTGCACCGTTACCATCTTACCGTTTTTAATTTCAACCATTTGTTCTTTTATATCGCTGGTCGATATAGAACCTTTTATAAGTTTTAAAAGATTATACAAGTAACACTGTTTGGCGCTAAATAGCCTAAAAGTGCTGATGCGCCGTTAAAAACAAACAATCAATCAATCAATCATGAAATATTGGAATCCATTCTAGATATGAGCCATTACTTTAATATATTTTACTAATTCTAAAACTCCCATGTATGGTTTTCTTATTAGTAACTATACTGTTAAAAGTTTGAATGTTGAGACTATTCCCTGGATCATTTCCTATATATTTTTGATACTGAATAAATTATAACTGTTTACATACCGATTTCACAATATTTTTTATTAACAAGACGAATGTAAAAAATTATATTAATTTTAGGTGCCGTTTATAATCTCTGTCCTGTCCTAATTTCTGAAGCTATAATTCGATTGTCTTTCATAATACAGTGTCCCAGATGGTTTCCATGAATGAACTGAAGCTTCACGTCTGGTTTTCGTGCTGCGTGAATATCACAATAGTTTCTGGCATCATCCATGGAATGCCAAAAGTAGCCTTAAGTGATCCATTTTGAATACATGAGGATGAAAGTGTATTATATGATGTGCATTCCTTATTTTATGTTGTGCATAGTTACATACTGTCCTTTGATTATTACATAATGTGCATTTCTTATCTAATACTATGTACGTTTTATCATTTGATGTGCACCCCCTGCGGGTCCGGGGTTGTAGAATTGGCCCGATGTGCCTCGCTACGTGTCGTAAAAGGCGACTAAGTAAAGGCAACCTGTTTGCCGTGGGTTGCGTCCCGTGTCGGAGGAGGAAAGGATCCTGGTAGTTGAGCAGAGGCTTTCCCTGCAATACACTACTTTGGCCTCTTAGACGGGTGGTCGGGATGGGCCCGGTTCCGACAAATCGGCTGGTCACGCCGAGCCCTAGGAAGTCTTTATTTACTCTCTCACCTCCTTTATCTTTCTCCTTGTATCTCTCTTGATACCACCGTTGGATTTGGATTTGGATTAGAAATAACACTTTGTTTGGCGCTAAATAGCCTAAAAGTGCTGATGTGCCGTTAAAAATAAATCAATCAATCAATCAATCGATACCACCGTTGCCCCTATATTCTAATCCTTTATCTTTCCCTTTTCCAAGTCTTAGAAGACTTTCTAGAAGGCGGTGGCTTAACGGGTCAATCGGGGGGTAATTTTACCGACCTTAGAAATTGGCGACTTCAGGGTCAATCAAAGGTAATTTTATCAACTGAGTATTGCATCTGTGTATCCCTGACACTTGAAAAGTGTCCCCTTGTTGGGCTCTTTGGTGGGTGGGGAGCACGGGTGCTGAATTTGTAATCTAGCCAAAATGGATATTTCCAAAAACAAATCAAAATAAACGTACGAAAACTTTATCTGACTCGGACGACGAACCATGTAGTGTGGACACATTTCCACGCTTCATGGTAATACAATCTAAAGATGCCGCAAAATCCCTTGCTTCACTCTCTCCGTTTGTGATCGAGAAAACAATTACAGGTTTGATTGGTACGCCAAAAAGCGTCAAAAAAATGAAATCGGGTTGCCTTCTCGTGGAATGTGAGCGACGAGGTCAGTCAGACAATATCAAGAAAATAAAAACTTTCTTCGATATTCCAGTGACCTCATTCGCTCACACCACACTCAATACGTCCAAAGGCGTGATTCGCTCTCGTGACTTGGCTGGAGTCACCGACGCAGATATCATTGAAGGAATGAAAAGTGAAGGTGTCACTGCAGTCCGTCGAATACGTATCAAACGTAATAATAACCTGCAGGACACCAACACCATTGTACTCACCTTCAACAAGCCAACTGTACCCAAAGTGGTCAAAGTTGGCTTCTTGCAAGTGAAGGTTGACATCTACATTCCAAACCCCCTTCGATGTTATAAGTGTCAAAAATACGGCCATCACGAAGACCGCTGCTCTAAAACCCAAATATGTGGCCGATGCGGAGAAAATTCTCATCAGGAAGCTGACTGTAGAGCAACTCCGCATTGTGTCAACTGTGGAAAAGAGCACCACGCAAATACCTGGAAACAGGAGAAGGAAATTCAGAGGGTAAAATACACAAATAATATTCCCTATCCAGAAGCCAGAAAACTTGTACAGGCGAATACAGCCCATCCTGGCCCATCCTTCTCCACTGTAGTGAAGAGCAATCCTAAAACAACGAAGGACGCTCAAACACAAACAGAAGCACCCGATGCAACACCAAGCTCAAACACCCCTCATTACCAATCACAGAGAAACACGGCATCTACACAAACTACATTCAGCAATACCCAACAACCTAAATCACCAAAAAACAAAAATAAATCTCATGGAAACAGGCAACAAAAGGGGTCAGATGACCCCATCAAACTTTATAACAGGTTTGGAAACATCGAGAGCATGGATGCAGAAGAATCTGCTCCATGCGCCCAAGGGAACTCCAGACCTACAAACAAAAAATTCACCCCCGTACTTCCTCCAGAGAAATAACAAAACAAATTCCCTCTGCGAAAGGTCTAACCTAGCTCCACAATCTTTAATTTAAATTTATAATGAAAAACACTATCATACAATGGAATTGTCGAGGACTTAAAGCAAATTACAATGATATTCTCCTGCTTTTAAACGAACATGATCCTGCGGTACTATGCCTTCAAGAAACCTTCTTGAAAGATACAGACAATATCACATTTAAAAACTACTCCCTGTTTAACACCTGCTCTCCAAATGTTGACAGGGCATCAGGAGGAGTTTCTGTTATTGTGAACAACAGAGCTCCTCATAGTTTCATTCCTTTAAACACCAATTTACAAACCATTGCTGTAAGCGTCACTCTACATCGAGTGATTACATTTTGCTCTATTTATTTACCACCAAACACTAACCTAGTACCAAACGAACTCGATAATCTTGTTCAACAGCTTCCCGCACCCTTTGTTTTACTCGGGGATTTTAATGCCCATAACATTTTATGGGGATCGAATCATGTAAGTGACAGAGGTCACAAAGTTGAAGACTTTATTTCTAGACACGATCTGTGTCTATATAATACCAAAACACCTACATATTTACACCCAGGCACGGGTACATACACATGCATCGATTTGACAATTTGTTCTCCTTCGCTGCTTTTGGACTATGAATGGAAGGTCGCTGATGACCTTCACAGCAGCGATCACTTCCCAATCTCCCTTGTAAATCATAACTCTACAATTGATGAAGTAATTCCACAATGGAATTTAAAGAAGGCCGACTGGGCCAAATTCGAAACACTCTGTAAAACCAGGCTGAATGAGGATACAGTTTTCAATGTTAACGACCCCATTCAGCATTTTACATCTATTTTAACCGACATTGCAGAAGAATCTATCCCCAAGTCCTCAGCAAACTGTAAAAGAACCCTAAAACCTTGGCTCACTAAGGAATGTAAGGAAGCCATACGGCAACGCCGAGAAGCCTTGAAAAAATTTAACAATCATCCCACGCCCGAGAATTTAAGTAAATATCGTATTCTCCGGGCCAAAGCTCGCCGCACGATCAAAGAAAGTAAACGAGCATCATGGATGAAATATATTTCCTCTTTAAACTCTCGTTCCTCAATTAAGAAAGTTTGGGACACGATCCGAAAAATAAACGGAAAGAGAAAACACAATTCTTTCCGACATCTAAAAGTGAACAATAACAATCTTAGCTCAAAACGTGACATAGCAAATGTTCTTGCTGATACATTCTCTAAAAATTCGTCATCATCTAATTATTCCGAAGCCTTCCAAAAATTGAAAACTCAAAAAGAAAAGTCACGTTTAAAATTCACATCCAACAACTCGGAAAGCTACAACCAGCTGTTTTCACTATCAGAACTTATGGAGGCTTTAGACAAGGCCCATGATACTTCCGCTGGGCCTGACAAAATACATTACCAGTTTTTAAAACATCTTCCAGAATCATCTTTAACATCTCTTTTAAAACTCTTCAATGATTTATGGATTACTGGTAACCTACCTAAAATCTGGAAAGAAGCAACAGTAATACCAGTTCCCAAACCCGGTAAAGATAGTGAAGATCCTACCAACTATCGACCTATTGCACTCACAAGCTGCATGTGCAAAACAATGGAACGAATGATCAATTCTCGGCTTGTATGGTACCTGGAAACTAACAATTTAATATCTCCTTTCCAAAGTGGCTTTCGTTATGGACGGAGCACCAACGATCATCTGGTTAGACTAGAAACATTCATTCGCGATGCATTTATCAAGAAAGAACATTTAGTAGCGGTTTTCTTTGATTTAGAAAAGGCCTATGACACAACATGGAAGTACGGGATACTAAAAGACCTGCACGATCTAGGTCTTAAAGGCCGTCTGCCCTCTTTCATATCCAACTTCCTCTCCGACAGAGAATTCAAGGTACGAGTGGGCTGTACTCTCTCAGATTTGCACGAGCAAGAGATGGGTGTGCCCCAGGGCAGTATTTTATCTGTGACACTTTTCAATATTAAAATTAATAACATCACCAAGTGTTTGACTCCTGGTGTGGATTGCTCACTATATGTTGATGATTTTCTCATATGTTATCGGTCAAAGCACATGCATACAATTGAAAGACAACTACAGCAAAATATCAACAAGATTCAAAATTGGGCTAGTACGAACGGTTTCAAATTCTCGAAATCAAAAACGGTATGTATGCATTTCTGTCAATTACGACGACACCACGATGAACCTAAACTCACGCTGGACGGAACACCTATTCCAGTTGTTGAGGAAACAAAATTTTTGGGTATTATCTTTGACAGAAAACTGACCTTTATTCCACACCTAAAAAACTTGAAAGCCAAATGCTTAAAAGGGCTTGACCTACTTAAAGTAGTAGCACACACTGACTGGGGTGCTGATAGAAAAGTCATCCTGAATTTATATAGAACGTTTATTCGCTCCAAACTAGACTATGGTTGCGTTGTGTATGGTTCTGCCAGAAAATCGTATCTTAAAATGCTTGATCCAATTCATCATCAGGGAATAAGACTGGCTCTGGGAGCATTTAAAACATCCCCGTGTGAAAGCCTTCTAGCTGAGGCGAATGAACCACCGTTATCGCATCGTAGAGAAATGCTTTCAGCACAGTATGCTCTCAAATTAAAATCAAACCCTCTGAATCCTGCTTTTTCGGCTGTTTTTCAAGCCAAATACAAAACTTTATACGAAAATAAACCAAACGCCATACCTTCCTTTGGCATTAGAATATCATCCAGCCTTGACACTACAAATATAGATCTTTCTAAAATTCAGAAAACATCCATCTCCGAAACACCACCCTGGCTAATTAAACAACCAAAAGTACGTTTTACGCTACACGATGGAAAAAAATCCGAAACAAACCCTTCTATCTTCCACAACTCTTACCATGAACTCCTCACCGAATTTAAAAACTACACCAGAATTTACACTGATGGATCAAAGGATGAGGAAAAGGCTGCTGCAGCCTTTGTTTGTGGAAATCACACAACGCAAGTTCGCTTACCAAATGAAGCATCAATTTTTACAGCCGAAATCAGAGCAATAGACCTTGCTCTGCAACATATAGAAAAGAATCGTATTTCAAACTGTATCATCTTCTCCGACTCGCTATCAGTACTTCAGTCACTACACAATAGAAAACTGGAGAACCCATTATTGAAAAACATACTCGTAAAAAATACCGAGCTGAGTGTCTCCCACAATATAATATACTGTTGGTTACCTAGCCACATTGGTATTAAAGGTAACGAAAAAGCAGATCGCGCTGCTAAAATGGCCCTTTCTCAAGAACCATCTGATTTTAAAATACCATATACAGATTTTAAACCTTGTATCAGAAAGTTCTTACGTCAGAAGTGGCAGGCATCATGGAATGATGCTGTAAATAACAAACTTCATGCAATCAAACCAACTCTAGGAGAATGGACTCCTTCCTACATTACCATTCGTAGGGAGGAGGTAGTCATTGCAAGAATCCGAATTGGTCATACTTATATCACCCACACCCACATACTAAAAGGTGAAGACCCACCAGAGTGCGTTTCTTGCAATGAACCATTCACTGTCAAGCACTTTATGATAGAGTGCTTTGACCTACAACCTACGCGCGATCGTTATTACGTTGTGCATGATATGAAAGAACTTTTTGATAATATAAACACCACTCGTATTATCGAGTTCTTGAAAGCCGTAAATGTTTACTCTAAACTCTGACTTTTATGCTATCACCTTGTGCAGTTTTATGCAATATACATTCCGTCCCATTTTAATACCTATTCATCTTTTTTACATCTCCCGTTGATCGGGAAGCTTTATTTTGCACCGTTACCATCTTACCGTTTTTAATTTCAACCATTTGTTCTTTTATATCGCTGGTCGATGTAGAACCTTTTATAAGTTTTAAAAGATTATACAAGTAACACTTTGTTTGGCGCTAAATAGCCTAAGAGTGCTGATGCGCCGTTAAAAAAAAAACAATCAATCAATCAACCTTCAAGAAACATTCTTGAAAGATACGGACAATATCACATTTAAAAACTACTCCCTGTTTAACACCTGCTCTCCAAATGTTGATAGGGCATCAGGAGGAGTTTCTGTTATTGTGAACAACAGAGCTCCTCATAGCTTCATTCGTTTAAACACCAATTTACAAGCCATTGCTGTAAGCGTCACTCTACATCGAGTGATTACATTTTGCTCTACTTACTTACCACCAAACACTAACCTAGTACCAAACGAATTAGACGACCTTGTTCAACAGCTTCCCGTGCCATTTGTTTTACTCGGGGATTTTAATGCCCATAACATTTTATGGGGATCGAATCATATAAGTGACAGAGGTCACAAAGTTGAAGACCTTATTTATAGACACGATCTGTGTCTATATAATACCAAAACACCTACATATTTACACCCAGGCACGGGTACATACACATGCATCGATTTGACAATTTGTTCTCCTTCGCTGCTTTTGGACTATGAATGGAAGGTCGCTGATGACCTTCACAGCAGCGATCACTTCCCAATCTCCCTTGTAAATCATAACTCTACAATTGATGAAGTAATTCCACAATGGAATTTAAAGAAGGCCGACTGGGCCAAGTTCGAAACACTCTGTAAAACTAGGCTGAATGAGGATACAGTTTTCAATGTTAATGATCCCATTCAGCATTTTACATCTATTTTAACAGACATTGCAGAGGAATCTATCCCCAAGTCCTTAACAAACTGTAAAAGAGCCCTAAAACCTTGGCTCACTAACGAATGTAAGGAAGCCATATGGCAACGCCGAGAAGCATTAAAAAAATTCAATAATCACCCGACGCCCGAAAACTTAAATATATATCGCATTGTCCGGGCCAAAGCTCGCCGCACAATCAAAGAAAGTAAAAGAGCATCATGGAAGAAATATGTTTCTTCTTTAAAGGAGACTAGAAATCAAAATTTTCCTTCTACGTGTGTAATTCTCTACAGATTTTAATTCGACTGACATGTTTATAAATTAAATATCGTAAGCGGGTAGTGATTTTATTGCATGGAAGATACCACGATTCCGTAAATTGCCGAGTTTTAATGAGACGACAGATCACGTGGTACCGTGACGCAATACTAGCCAGTCCTCGAATACAAACATAAACATTGGCGAGCGAGGCAGACGGAAGGAGACCACATTTGGGTTGCACATTCAAAACTTGAATCTGCAGTCTGATATAATAGTTTATGTACTGTACTGGTCAGTGTTAAAAGAATTTTTTTAGGCACAGGCCCCGGGCAGGTGACTTAAATAAACTCAAGCCCTGACTGAAATTCCACAAGCCCGGACAGTTCATACCTGTCAACTCTCAAGCCGGGAGAAAAACCTCCTGATTTTGGGGGTATTTCCTCATCTACATCTCGATCTCGTAATATCTCTAAATTTTTCGCAGCGAAGTCCCGATAATTACATTATGTCTGTCAATTTTCGTTTGTCAGAAGAAGAAAAAACCAACCCCAAACCGTTTATAAATAGATATAACGTATGCAATCCACAGTCTAAGCTGCCACACTGCAGACATCGTAGTGATATGACTGAAAAAGTTTTAAAGCTACGTTAAAAATTCAAATCACACGCACACACGTCTAAATCCGGCACTGGACGAAATAATTAATATCACACAACATTTTTTTTTTCTTATTTTTTTTCTTCTTCAGTAAATAGAACGTGAAAATTAAACATTATTCAAGTAAATTTCAGATGTTTTTAAACAACTACAACAGTACTATAGTATAACAAAATTAAAAGAATACAATTGTCACCAATTAGCTTAAATGAATGATCACTGTGAAATTTTCTCTGCAAACAAAAATCGCATCTCCATTTCCGCCAAAGAAACTCGGCCAGTTAACACCTGACATTCCTCGACCGTATATGTAAAGTTTAATTACCATAATTAAATTAAAAGGAATAAAACAAAATATACCATGCAGTATATGTGGCCCTAAAGAACTAATTCTGAATAAATATTTTGTTCAGCAAACAGTGTTACATGCATTAAGACTTAAACCTGAAGTCCATGGCATCGTAAGTAACAACAAAATAGGCATCGTTTATTTTGGCAATCAATTGCTGGTGCTTACACACACACACACACACACACACACACTGTCGAACAGGGTTTCTTTGAAGTATGTCCGAAGGGCAGTCCTTTTCACAAGATCAATGCAAGGATGGAATATGTTCATCAGTCACATCGGCTTTATTGTGATGTGATGTGATTTTGATTTTTAACGTAGCTTTAACAATTTTTCAGTCATATCGCTACAATGTCTGCAATGTGGCAGTTTATAGTGATGTCTAGCACTGGGGCATCATGCCGCAGACATGTAGCATGATGTCCCACCCAGTCACATTATCCTGACACCAGGCCGACCAGTCCTAACACTAACCTCTTAATGCTGAACGCCAAGCGAGGCAGCTGTTAGTACCATTTTAAAAGTCTTTCGTATGACTCGGCCGGGGATCGAACCCACGACCTCCCGCATCCGAGGCGGACGCTCTAACCACTAGGCCACCGGAACGGTCACATCGGCTTTATTGTTTGCGTACTTAAATCAAAACTTTAGCTATTTTGCAATTTAGCCAGAGCTGACCAGAATATGCAAAATGGGATTGTCCTGGGGGAATAATAAGACGTATCACATGGAGAAAAGGTACGTCCCATGGGCGCTCTCACACTGGGGCAAGGGGTTGGGTCAATAGTCCCCCCCCCCCCAGTTTCTACTGTCAGCCATTTAATGTGAAACTTTGACCTCTTTTCTTTTAATCGCTGTTATTTAAACTGTCCAAGGAATAATTTTATATCAGTTCCAATCATTACAGATTACCGTTTATACATACTACATGTATACAATGATTTTTTTTTAAAATTTGTAATTTTTATAAGATTACTGAAAATTGTGTTTTCTCGAAACACGACAGGTTTAGAATATTATTTTTGGCAAAGCCTCCATTTGATTAAAATCAAATCTAAATTTCATCTTGGACAGTATTGATTTGATTTAGATTGTGCCGTGTTAAGGCATGCATGTCAACATCTTGAAAATACATTTACTAATTTCACCAGCGCGATCAAAGTTTCCTCAGGCAAACAATTTTTGTTTCGACAAGCCTGACGGGCACCTCATTTTGAATACAGGATGGGCCAGAACTAAAACCAGAGGGACCCAGGGTGTCGGGCTATCCGATTTATTTTTAGCACTGCTGGTGTAGATAAAAGATCTGTAAATTGATTGTTGCATTTTGTGGTCACTTACTCGGCCTTCTGCCTATTTTCGTAACTCGCACGTTCAACACTTTTCCCAGGATTTAAAATATTCAACGTTATGTCTGGAACAGAGCCAACTTTTTGTCTAAGCCTAGCATTTGCGTATCCTTGAGCTGCCATTTTTTCAGAATCCCTGTCGTAACAGTTCTTTGAGAAATGTAACGAGCACATAGGGCTGTATGGTGTTGCTTTGAAATCGACTCGTCTGTAATAATGTATCCATTCTTTCAGTATGCCTTTAGCTTTCGGAAAAGAAAAAAAAAAGTATTGTTCACTGGCTTTTCTTAATGTTTTATTACACCCGTAAGCAACGCAAAACGGTATTGTCTTTTACTCTGGCAACTCCCACTTGGGCTGCTGGAGTCGCTACTATGACGTCACATCCCGAAAGTAACCGAATAGGCGCGGAAATTTTGCATACGAGGTCACGGAAATTCAGCTCCTAGAAGATAGGCCAATATTTTAATATTGGCATTTCGGTCGCAGATGATACTTCAGAATAAGGTTTACTGCTATAGTACCTTTACTATTATCCAATATTTCCATTGGTTTCTGGTCTCCTTTAAACTCTCGTTCCTCTGTTAAGAGAGTTTGGGACACTATAAGCAAAATAAACGGAAAGAGAAAACAAAACCCTCTCCGACATCTGACACTGAACAATAACAACTTATGTTCAAAACGTGACATTGCAAATATTCTTGCTGACAGTTTCTCGAAAAATTCCTCATCATCTAATTATTCAGAAGCCTTCCGAAATCTTAAAACTCAGAAAGAAAAGTCACGTTTAAAATTCACATCCAACAACTCGGAAAGTTATAATCAATTGTTCTCACTATCGGAGCTTAGGGAGGCTTTAGATAAGGCCCATGATACTTCCGATGGGCCTGACGAAATACATTACCAGTTTTTGAAACACCTTCCAGAATCATCTTTAACATCTCTTTTGAAACTCTTCAATGATTTATGGATTACTGGTAATGTACCAAAAATCTGGAAAGAAGCAACTGTAATACCAGTCCCCAAACCCGGTAAAGACAGCCAAGACCCCAACAGCTATCGACCAATTGCACTCACAAGCTGTGTGTGCAAAACAATGGAACGAATAATCAATTCTCGGCTTGTCTGGTATTTGGAAACTAACAATTTAATATCTCCTTTCCAAAGTGGCTTTCGATATGGCCGGAGCACCAATGATTATCTGGTTAGTCTGGAAACATTTATTCGCGATGCATTTATTAAGAAAGAACATTTAGTAGCGGTTTTCTTTGATTTAGAAAAGGCCTATGACACGACATGGAAGTACGGGATACTAAATGACCTGAACAATCTAGGTCTAAAAGGCCGTCTGCCCTCTTTCATATCCAATTTTCTCTCAGACAGAGAATTCAAAGTACGAGTGGGCTCTACCCTCTCAGATCTGCACGAGCAAGAGATGGGTGTGCCCCAGGGCAGTATTTTATCTGTGACGCTCTTTAACATCAAAATTAATAGCATCACCAAGTGTTTGACTCCTGGTGTGGATTGCTCGTTATACGTTGATGATTTTCTAATATGTTATCGGTCAAAGCACATGCATACAATTGAAAGACAACTGCAGCAAAATATAAACAAAATTCAAAATTGGGCCAATGCAAACGGTTTCAAATTCTCGAAATCAAAAACGGTATGCATGCATTTCTGTCAGCTACGAAAACATCACGATGAACCGAACCTCACGCTGGATGGAACACCTATTCCAGTTGTTGAGGAAACAAAATTTTTAGGTATAATCTTTGACAGAAAACTGACCTTTATTCCACACCTAAAGAACTTAAAAGCTAAATGCTTAAAAGCACTTAACCTACTTAAAGTAGTAGTGCACACTGACTGGGGTGCTGATAGAAAAGTCATCCTAAATTTATACAGAACGTTTATTCGCTCCAAACTAGACTATGGTTGCGTTGTGTATGGTTCAGCCCGAAAGTCATATCTTAAAATGCTTGATCCAATTCATCATCAGGGAATAAGACTGGCTCTGGGAGCATTTAAAACATCCCCGTGTGAAAGCCTTCTAGCTGAGGCGAATGAACCACCGTTATCGCATCGCAGAGAAATGCTTTCTGCACAGTATGCTCTCAAATTAAAATCAAACCTTCTGAATCCTACTTTTTCGGCTGTTTTTCAACCCAAATACAAAACTTTATACGAAAATAAACCAAACGTCATACCTTCGTTTGGCATTAGAATATCACCCAGCCTTGACACTACAAATATAGATCTTTCTAAAATTCAGAAAACGTCCATCTCCGAAACACCACCTTCGTTAATTAAACAACCAAAAGTACGTTTTATGCTACACGATGGGAAAAAATCAGAAATAAACCCTTCTGACTTACACAACTCTTACCATGAACTCCTCACCGAATTTAAAAACTACACCAGAATTTACACTGATGGATCAAAGGATGAGGAAAAGGCTGCTGCAGCCTTTGTTTGTGGAAATCACACGACGCAAGTTCGCTTACCAAATGGAGCATCAATTTTTACAGCCGAAATCAGAGCAATAGACCTTGCTCTGCAACATATAGAAAAGAAACATATTTTAAACAGTATCATCTTCTCCGACTCGCTATCAGTACTCCAGTCACTACACAATAGAAAACTGGAGAACCCATTATTAAAAAACATACTCTTCAAAAATACCGAGCTGAGCGTCTCCCACAATATAATATACTGTAGGTTACCTAGCCACATTGGCATTAAAGGTAACGAAAAAGCAGATCGCGCTGCTAAAATGGCCCTTACCCAAGAACCATCTGATTTTAAAATACCATATACTGATTTTAAACCTTGTATCAGAAAGTTCTTTCGTCAGAAGTGGCAGGCATCATGGAATGATGCCGTGAATAACAAACTTCATGCAATCAAGCCAACTCTAGGAGAATGGAATCCTTCCTACAGAACCATTCGTAGGGAGGAGATAGTCATTGCAAGAATCCGAATTGGTCATACTTATATCACCCACACCCACATACTAAAAGGTGAAGACCCACCAGAGTGCGTTTCTTGCAATGAACCATTCACTGTCAAGCACTTTATGATAGAGTGCTTTGACCTACAACCTACGCGCGATCGTTATTACATTGTGCATGACATGAAAGAACGTTTTGATACTATAAACATCACTCGTATTATAGAGTTCCTGAAAGCCGTAAATATTTACTCAAAACTCTGACTTTTATGCTATCACTTTGTGCAGTTTTATGCAGTATATATACCGTCCCATTTTAATACCTATTCATCTTTTTTACATCTCCCGTTGATCGGGAAGCTTTATTTTGCACCGTTACCATCTCACCGTTTTTAATTTCAACCATTTGTTCATTTATATCGCTGGTCGATATAGGACCTTTTATAAGTTTTAAAAGATTATACAAATAACACTTTGTTTGGCGCTAAATAGCCTAACAGTGCTGATGCGCCGTTAAAAATCAATCAATTATTTATCTATCTGCAGCTGAGTAAGAGTATCTTTTTCATGGAACAGCTCATCCGGTGTCATTTAAGTAACTAGATATGCACTGACTAAAAAGTGTCGAACTAAACAGAAATTGTTGTTGTTGTAGGGTTTAACGCTATTTTTCAGCACAATATAGGCTATACATGGTGGCCAGTATAAATGATGGATTAAGAATACGGGAAAACCCCGGAAAGAACCACCGACCCAAGAGAATCTACTGGCAAGCTTTCTCACATACCTACAGTGGCCAAACCTGAGACTCGAACCCACGTAGACAGAGGTGAGATGGCAGTGATCCGTAGCGGTGAGTGCTTTAGACCACTGGGACACTCTGGCTCTCCACTAAATGGAAATACAATTTTCTCCGAACGTAAGCGCATTTTTAACCACGCCTTGAATATTGACATAACTTTATATTTTTCTAACTTCGTCTTGATTTTTAAAAATTTCAGTACAAAATTTCAGCGGCAAAGTACTCTCTCTGTCTCTCTCTGTCTCTCTCTCTCTCTCTCTCTCACACACACACACACACACACACACACACACGTACACACACACATACGCATGTTTAGTATAACACTGCACACCAGCTTCATTTGAGAATGCACTAGCAAACATTATGATCCAAAATACTGTTGTCAACCTCAACTAACTCTAATTTTTCGTCGGTAGTGTTACGTTTTGTCATAATTTATTCACCCAGAATATAAAGTGAAAATGTAAAAAGTAAACTTACAGCATTGTGAATTAAATCCAACATAATCTTATAATTTGTTTAAACATAAATCCTGAAGATTAAAGGTCAGAATATACTCTGGTTGTATTCTAAAATAAATCCAACGATGACCTGTGTCATGGCGATGTGCAAACAGTATTTTCTTGGAGCACAGTAATACAGTCCAAGCATAAATCCTTCTTCGAACGTAGTGATAATCCGAGTCTCTATTTCCAAGAATATTATTTTTGAGCACTTTGTATTTCCAGAGAATAATATTTGACTTAAACAGTTTCACCCAAATCAAAATACATCTTTCTGCTCAGATGTTATCGTACGAATGGATAATTTTCCAGTAGACAAAATTTATAGAAAAAACTAAGACATTAAAAGAAAACCCGGAAGAGGGTCAAAAGTTCATTGTTATGGAAGAATATAGTTATAATTAGAAGATCTGTCACCAAAACCATAACAAAGCATGTGACAATCATCACATAGACCAGATCTAGCTAGCTGATAAAAGAACGATATCATTGATTAAACTTAATATAATAATCCTGATATTTATCCTTCGGTCATGAAAATGGTTAGCATTTTTTTTTAAACTG
Source organism: Sinohyriopsis cumingii (assembly GCA_028554795.2). Classification (NCBI taxonomy): domain Eukaryota; kingdom Metazoa; phylum Mollusca; class Bivalvia; order Unionida; family Unionidae; genus Sinohyriopsis; species Sinohyriopsis cumingii. Next base: position 94,785,106 of record CM068824.1, read on the forward strand.
TCACTGATTTTGGAGGTCATTTACTAGATACAATTTTACATTACCCACAGCATATCATAAACTAAAAAAGAAAACAAAAAAACAAGCAATGCAAATGAATTATACTAACAGCAAGCAGATACAGTGAAATACTCATTAAATGCCCGATACTTCCCAATTATTCCAAGCGGCAAAAGTGGCAATTTTACCAGTATGACTTCATTTCTTAAAATTACAAACGTGTGTTGACATTTTTAATACTTTAGTATATATAGCGATAAATCATTCCCGATATTTTATAAGTGGGTTGTTATGTAAAAGTAGTTCCAGGCTGGGTGTGCGATATCAAAATTGAAAGTTTGCGATATGGAAACAGATTGAATATCTGCATCGAATGACAGATCAGCTACGTGAGATCAAATTGTTATATAATCAAGAGCTTGCACATCATTTAATACAATATGCACACCACATAATGAATAGCACAGCATATAAAGTTGTATTTTACCACATCGTTCAGTACTTCAAGTCGAATCAAAATTTGGTCGTTGATATACGTCTTAAAGCCTAGTCAGAAAGAGCACGCTTTCTCCAATCCAGCTCTGATCGGAAAATTTCTCTGACGAAGAAGAGGGTTGTGGTTTATGCAGGAACAAGATCACACGAGTTCTCCATTTTAAGCATAGTTGTTTCACAGCGAAGACAGAGATCAACAAATCCTAAAAACATCGATAGATGATAAGCTGAGGTTCATTTAGTCAACAAGAGAGAGGTAATCAAATAGATCATTCCATATAAATTCGGGGGCCGGATCAGGTCAAGTGTTTTGGGTGGGGTGGGTGGGTTACAACATTTTAAAAGGGCCTCGACTTTCTTCGAAAGGGAACTAAAGCAAACGTCTATATGTCTATTTACTCAGAATGTGCATAATACTCAATAACCCTGTGAATAGCGACGGATTCATCTGAGGAGTGACCAAAGTCGAGTAGACCTCTGCAGACTAGCAATATTTACTGTTTGGATCAGTTTTATAGCTTTTAACAATTATATCCACGAACTTGGACTACCTCTATATACACGTATAATAAACAAACATCATTCTTTCATTGGGAAATTCCTTCAAAATTTTCAATGTTTTTCGAGGCCACGAAATGAAATAGCTCCGTCAAGCTTTGCTCCTAACATTATATTCGACATAACTGTTTCTGTCTTTTCCCCCTGCGGGTCCGGGGTTGTAGAATTGGCCCGACGTGCCTCGCTACGTGTCGTAAAAGGCGACTAAGTAGAGGCAACCTGTTTGCCGTGGGTTGCGTCCCGTGTCGGAGGAGGAAAGGATCCTGGTAGTTGAGCAGAGGCTTTCCCTGCAACACACTACTTTGGCCTCTACTTCTCTTAGACGGGTGGTCGGGATGGGCCCGGTTCCGACAAATCGGCTGGTCACGCCGAGCCCTAGGAAGTCTTTATTTACTCTCTCACCTTCTTTATCTGTCTCCTTGTATCTCTCTTGATACCACCGTTGCCCCTAAATTCTCTTCCTTTATCTTTCCCTTTTCCAAGTCTTAGAAGACTTCCTAGAAGGCGGTGGCTTAACGGGTCAATCGGGGGGTAATTTTACCGACCTTAGAAATTGGCGACTTCAGGGTCATTCAAAGGTAATTTTATCAACTGAGTATGGCATCTGTGTATCCCTGACACTTGAAAAGTCTCCCCTTGTTGGGCTCCTTGGTGGGTGGGGAGCACGGGTGCTGAATTTTTAATCTAGCCAAAATGGATATTTCCAAAAAAAATCAAAATAAACGTACCAAAACTTTATCTGACTCGGACGACGAACCATGTAGTGTGGACACATTTCCACGCTTCATGGTAATACAATCTAAAGATGCCGCAAAATCCCTTGCTTCACTCTCTCCGTTTGTGATTGAGAAAACAATTACAGGTTTGATTGGTACGCCAAAGAGCGTCAAAAAAATGAAATCGGGTTGCCTTCTCGTGGAATGTGAGCGACGAGGTCAGTCAGACAATATCGGGAAAATAAAAACTTTCTTCGATATTCCAGTGACCTCATTCGCTCACACCACACTCAATACGTCCAAAGGCGTGATTCGCTCTCGTGACTTGGCTGGAGTCACCGACGCAGATATCATCGAAGGAATGAAAAGTGAAGGTGTCACTGCAGTCCGTCGAATACGTATCAAACGTAATAATAACCTGCAGGACACCAACACCATTGTACTCACCTTCAACAAGCCAACTGTACCCAAAGTGGTCAAAGTTGGCTTCTTGCAAGTGAAGGTTGACATCTACATTCCAAACCCCCTTCGATGTTACAAATGTCAAAAATACGGCCATCACGAAGACCGCTGCTCTAAAACCCAAATATGTGGCCGATGCGGAGAAAATTCTCATCAGGAAGCTGACTGTAGAGCAACTCCGCATTGTGTCAACTGCGGAAAAGAGCACCACGCAAATTCCAAGGATTGCGATACCTGGAAACAAGAGAAGGAAATTCAGAGGGTAAAATACACAAATAATATTCCCTATCCAGAAGCCAGAAAACTTGTACAGGCGAAAACAGCCCATCCTGTCCCATCCTTCTCCACTGTAGTGAAGAGCAATCCTAAAACAACGAAGGACGCTCAAACACAAACAGAAGCACCCGATTCAACACCAAGCTCAAACACCCCTCATTACCAATCACAGAGAAACACGGCATCTACACAAACTACATTCAGCAATACCCAACAAACTAAATCACCAAAAAACAAAAATAAATCTCATGGAAACAGGCAACAAAAGGGGTCAGATGACCCCATCAAACTTTATAACAGGTTTGGAGACATCGAGAGCATGGATGCAGAAGAATCTGCTCCATGCGCTCAAGGGAACTCCAGACCTACAAACAAAAAATTCACCCCCGTACTTCCTCCAGAGAAATAACAAAACAAATTCCCTCTGCGAAAGGTCTAACCTAGCTCCACAATCTTTAATTTAAATTTATAATGAAAAACACTATCATACAATGGAATTGTCGAGGACTTAAAGCAAATTACAATGATATTCTCCTGCTTTTAAACGAACATGATCCTGCGGTACTATGCCTTCAAGAAACATTCTTGAAAGATACGGACAACATCACATTTAAAAACTACTCCCTGTTTAACACCTGCTCTCCAAATGTTGATAGGGCATCAAGAGGAGTTTCTGTTATTGTGAACAACAGAGCTCCTCATAGTTTCATTCCTTTAAACACCAATTTACAAGCCATTGCTGTAAGCGTCACTCTACATCGAGTGATTACATTTTGCTCTATTTATATACCACCAAACACTAACCTAGTACCAAACGAACTCGATAATCTTGTTCAACAGCTTCCCGCACCCTTTGTTTTACTCGGGGATTTTAATGCCCATAACATTTTATGGGGATCGAATCATGTAAGTGACAGAGGTCACAAAGTTGAAGACTTTATTTCTAGACACGATCTGTGTCTATATAATACCAAAACACCTACATATTTACACCCAGGCACGGGTACATACACATGCATCGATTTGACAATTTGTTCTCCTTCTCTGCTTTTGGACTATGAATGGAAGGTCGCTGATGACCTTCACAGCAGCGATCACTTCCCAATCTCCCTTGTAAATCATAACTCTACAATTGATGAAGTAATTCCACAATGGAATTTAAAGAAGGCCGACTGGGCCAAATTCGAAACACTCTGTAAAACTAGGCTGAATGAGGATACAGTTTTCAATGTTAACGACCCCATTCAGCATTTTACATCTATTTTAACCGACATTGCAGAAGAATCTATCCCCAAGTCCTCAGCAAACTGTAAAAGAACCCTAAGACCTTGGCTCACTAAGGAATGTAAGGAAGCCATACGGCAACGCCGAGAAGCCTTGAAAAAATTTAACAATCATCCCACGCCCGAGAATTTAAGTAAATATCGTATTCTCCGGGCCAAAGCTCGCCGCACAATCAAAGAAAGTAAACGAGCATCATGGATGAAATATGTTTCCTCTTTAAACTCTCGTTCCTCAATTAAGAAAGTTTGGGACACGATCCGAAAAATAAACGGAAAGAGAAAACACAATTCTTTCCGACATCTAAAAGTGAACAATAACAATCTTAGCTCAAAACGTGACATAGCAAAATGTTCTTGCTGATACATTCTCTAAAAATTCGTCATCATCTAATTATTCCGAAGCCTTCCAAAAATTGAAAACTCAAAAAGAAAAGTCACGTTTAAAATTCACATCCAACAACTCGGAAAGCTACAACCAGCTGTTTTCACTATCAGAACTTATGAAGGCTTTAGACAAGGCCCATGATACTTCCGCTGGGCCTGACAAAATACATTACCAGTTTTTAAAACATCTTCCAGAATCATCTTTAACATCTCTTTTAAAACTCTTCAATGATTTATGGATTACTGGTAACCTACCTAAAATATGGAAAGAAGCAACAGTAATACCAGTTCCCAAACCCGGTAAAGATAGTGAAGATCCTACCAACTATCGACCTATTGCACTCACAAGCTGCATGTGCAAAACAATGGAACGAATAATCAATTCTCGGCTTGTATGGTACCTGGAAACTAACAATTTAATATCTCCTTTCCAAAGTGGCTTTCGTTATGGACGGAGCACCAACGATCATCTGGTTAGACTAGAAACATTCATTCGCGATGCATTTATCAAGAAAGAACATTTAGTAGCGGTTTTCTTTGATTTAGAAAAGGCCTATGACACAACATGTAAGTACGGGATACTAAAAGACCTGCACGATCTAGGTCTAAAAGGCCGTCTGCCCTCTTTCATATCCAACTTCCTCTCCGACAGAGAATTCAAGGTACGAGTGGGCTGTACTCTCTCAGATTTGCACGAGCAAGAGATGGGTGTGCCCCAGGGCAGTATTTTATCTGTGACACTTTTCAATATCAAAATTAATAACATCACCAAGTGTTTGACTCCTGGTGTGGATTGCTCACTATATGTTGATGATTTTCTCATATGTTATCGGTCAAAGCACATGCATACAATTGAAAGACAAATACAGCAAAATATCAACAAGATTCAAAATTGGGCTAGTACGAACGGTTTCAAATTCTCGAAATCAAAAACGGTATGTATGCATTTCTGTCAATTACGACGACACCACGATGAACCTAAACTCACGCTGGACGGAACTCCTATTCCAGTTGTTGAGGAAACAAAATTTTTGGGTATTATCTTTGACAGAAAACTGACTTTTATTCCACACCTAAAAAACTTGAAAGCCAAATGCTTAAAAGCACTTGACCTACTTAAAGTAGTAGCACACACTGACTGAGGTGCTGATAGAAAAGTCATCCTGAATTTATATAGAACGTTTATTCGCTCCAAACTAGACTATGGTTGCGTTGTGTATGGTTCAGCCAGAAAATCGTATCTTAAAATGCTTGATCCAATTCATCATCAGGGAATAAGACTGGCTCTGGGAGCATTTAAAACATCCCCGTGTGAAAGCCTTCTAGCTGAGGCGAATGAACCACCGTTATCGCATCGTAGAGAAATGCTTTCCGCACAGTATGCTCTGAAATTAAAATCAAACCCTCTGAACCCTGCTTTTTCGGCTGTTTTTCAACCCAAATACAAAACTTTATACGAAAATAAACCAAACGCCATACCTTCCTTTGGCATTAGAATATCATCCAGCCTTGACACTACAAATATAGATCTTTCTAAAATTCAGAAAACATCCATCTCCGAAACACCACCCTGGCTAATTAAACAACCAAAAGTACGTTTTACGCTACACGATGGAAAAAAATCCGAAACAAACCCTTCTATCTTCCACAACTCTTACCATGAACTCCTCACCGAATTTAAAAACTATACCAGAATTTACACTGATGGATCAAAGGATGAGGAAAAGGCTGCTGCAGCCTTTGTTTGTGGAAATCACACGACGCAAGTTCGCTTACCAAATGGAGCATCAATTTTTACAGCCGAAATCAGAGCAATAGACCTTGCTCTGCAACATATAGAAAAGAACCGTATTTCAAACTGTATCATCTTCTCCGACTCGCTATCAGTACTCCAGTCACTACACAATAGAAAACTGGAGAACCCATTATTGAAAAACATACTTGTAAAAAATACCGAGTTGAGTGTCTCCCACAATATAATATACTGTTGGTTACCTAGCCACATTGGTATTAAAGGTAACGAAAAAGCAGATCGCGCTGCTAAAATGGCCCTTTCTCAACAACCATCTGATTTTAAAATACCATATACTGATTTTAAACCTTGTATCAGAAAGTTCTTACGTCAGAAGTGGCAGGCATCATGGAATGATGCTGTAAATAACAAACTTCACGCAATCAAACCAACTCTAGGAGAATGGACTCCTTCCTACAGAACCATTCGTAGGGAGGAGGTAGTCATTGCAAGAATCCGAATTGGTCATACTTATATCACCCACACCCACATACTAAAAGGTGAAGACCCACCAGAGTGCGTTTCTTGCAATGAACCATTCACTGTCAAGCACTTTATGATAGAGTGCTTTGACCTACAACCTACGCGCGATCGTTATTACATTGTGCCTGACATGAAAGAACTTTTTGATAATATAAAAATCACTCGTATTATGGAGTTCTTGAAAGCTGTAAATATTTACTCGAAACTCTGACTTTTATGCTATCACCTTGTGCAGTTTTATGCAATATATGTACCGTCCCATTTTAATACCTATTCATCTTTTTTACATCTCCCGTTGATCGGGAAGCTTTATTTTGCACCGTTGCCATCTTACTGTTTTTAATTTCAACCATTTGTTCTTTTATATCGCTGGTCGATATAGGACCTTTTATAAGTTTTAAAAGATTATACAAATAACACTTTGTTTGGCGCTAAATAGCCTAAAAGTGCTGATGCGCCGTTAAATAAACAATCAATCAATCAATGTTTCTGTCTTTATGATGTTGTTGCCGTGTTTGGCATGGTATTAGCAAAGAAGCATGCAATGATGTTAACATGCATGCAATGGTATTAACATACAAGAAATGGTAAATGATCAGCGCCAACCGATGACTGTGGTCGACTACACCCTGAAACCACACCAAAAGAAAATAAACAAAAAAGAATTTCTAGCACACATGGAATAAAACTTGGGAATTTGCGCTAAAATGGGGTACTGATGTATTGATACTGACAAAATAAAGATAGTAATCTCATATAAACAAAAATAAAATAGAGACTATTTTATACTAATAATGTCAAGAAATTTAACAGGGATTTATTGATTATTTGTTTAATTGCTGCTAAATATTGACAAGGTATGAAACAATGGAAAAGGAAGATATAATATACCGTATTATGTGGCTAAATTTGGTATACTGAAATCCACAGTACATACATAACAACATCTGCTCTTATTGACTCTGGAATGTGACTGTTAAACGGGATTTAGTGACAAGCGCTCGTCAATACTGCGCGGAGTAATATTAATATATCACACGGTCATGGCACACACACACACACACACACACACACGTACGTGTATTCGTATACTTGTGAGGACCTTGACATGTGACTACATTTCGAGGACCATAAGAAGGAATGAACTGTAAACCAGGCAATATCTGTATCACTTCAATTTTGCCGTATACTTCTTTAAACATTATGAGGACTACTTTTACTTTACCATCATTGTGAGGACGTCATTGTGAGGACTAATTACACACAATCAAAGACTACCATCAACCTGAGAACCTGAATATTTTTTTTATTGCGCCTGTCCTGCAAAAACATGAGAAGATATTTATTTAAAAGCTTAGGAACTAATTTATCTGCAATTAAAACTATATACAGACAGATACACGAGCTTAAATGTTCAAATCTTATTAAAATATAAGTTCAAGTTATTTTGCCAAAGATAAAACCTCAGGCACTGTTTTGCAACTTTGTAACCTCTTTTATTGACACAATCAAAAAATTACCATCCAGTTGGTAAATGTGAAATAGCATTATAGCAAAAATATGCATCAAGTCTAGATAGTGCAAAATAAAAACTTAAGAATATAAAACATATCTAAATTGTCAATTCATCTATTAAAATTAAAAATGTGATTTCAAAAAGTTTTGGTTGACTCCAAAGCAACACAAACGTCATAAGTCGGGGGACATCGTGCTATATGTCTGCGGCATGTCTGCGGTATGGTTCCCCAGTGCAAGACATCACTATAAACTGCGACACTGCAGATATCGTAGGAATGTAACTAAAAACTTGCTAAGTCTACGTTACAAATTCAGGTCACAAACACACATCATAGTACATGTATGAGTACCACGTAACCAAAAAATTTACCGTACAATGTCGACAGGTTTTGTAACTTTCTATATTTGATTATATAAATCCCAAGGCAAGTGCACACATACCGTTACAACGAACCATATTCTTGTATGTTACTTAGTTTAAGTTCAATTTCAAGGTTTTCATGCATCCCAAATTCTTTATCTCCCTCACTCCAGGCTTCTGAGTACGGAAAGCAGAAAGGATTGCAATTTAAATTGTGTATTCGTTTAGAAAACGGGGATTATTACTATTTTTATCGTTATCTTCATACGTCACTAGTGATTAATAAGTGGACAGAGGCAAAGGCGCCGTTGCAAGAATGATTATATATATGCATATTATTGCTTCATGGGCAAATCACAAATTGATATACCAACAGTATTGGTATATCATATTGTTTTATACCAACACTATAAAAGCCTAGCTACAATGTTGTAGCCTCAACTTGATTTGATGTGGTTGAGGCTACGAACTGATCCCATATCATGTAATGGAGCAATAAAAATCATCACTAAAGTCAGAAAAACAAACAGTGTAGAAATCAACTACATAAGTATAATCATGTTGTGAAAGAAGTTTGGCTTATTTTGAATTTTTTTAAGTCCTTACACGATAAAATAAATTGGCATGGTTACTCTAACTTTATCCTGTCCGCCATGACAGATAACGCGACACTCTCGCCGTGACCCCTTTTCTACGTAAGGCTTGCCAGACCATAATTTGGATATTCTACGCTATATTATTATCAACCAAGTGCGAATAATCGCTTCTTGGTGGAATTTCAAAGTTGCCGAAAAACCGTATTTACTTTTAATGCACAGAATTTCCGACTCAAACGGCGCCAGATTTTTACTACGATTTGTTTACATTTCCAAATTCCCCCTGCGGGTCCGGGGTTGTAGAATTGGCCCGACGTGCCTCGCTACGTGTCGTAAAAGGCGACTAAGTAGAGGCAACCTGTTTGCCGTGGGTTGCGTCCCGTGTCGGGGGAGGAAAGGATCCTGGTAGTTGAGCAGTTCCCTGCAATACACTACTTTGGCCTCTACTTCTCTTAGACGGGTGGTCGGGATGGGCCCGGTTCCGACAAATCGGCTGGTCACGCCGAGCCCTAGGAGGTCTTTGTTAACTTTCTCACCTTCTTTCTCTCTCTCCTTGTATCTCTCTTGATACCACCGTTGCCCCTATATTCTTTTCCTTTATATTTCACTTTTCCAAGTCTTAGAAGGCTTCCTAGAAGGCGGTGGCTTAACGGGTCAATCGGGGGGTAATTTTACCGACCTTAGAAATTGGCGACTTCAGGGTCATTCAAAGGTAATTTTATCAACTGAGTATGGCATCTGTGTATCCCTGACACTTGAAAAGTGTCCCCTTGTTGGGCTCCTTGGTGGGTGGGGAGCACGGGTGCTGAATTTTTAATCTAGCCATCATGGATAATTCCAAAAAAAATCAAAATAAAAGATCGAAACCCTTATCAGAGTCTGACGATGAACCATGTAGTGTGGAGTCATTTCCACGCTTCATGGTCATACAGTCAAAAGATGCCACGAAACCGCTTGCCGCACTATCTCCATTTGTCATCGAAAAGACTATCACAGGATCGATTGGCACACCTAAAAGTGTTAAAAAGTTGAAATCGGGTTGTCTTCTTATTGAGTGTGAGCGACGAGGTCAATCAGACAATATCAGGAAAATGAAAACGTTCTTTGATATCCCAGTAACCTCATTCGCTCACACCACACTGAATACGTCCAAAGGCGTGATTCGCTGCCGTGACTTGGCTGGAGTCACCGACGCTGACATCATCGAAGGAATGAAAGATGAAGGTGTCACTGCAGTCCGACGAATACGTATTAAACGTAATAACAATCTGCAGGACACCAACACCATTGTACTCACCTTCAACAGGCCAACTGTACCCAAAGTGGTGAAAGTTGGCTTTTTGCAAGTAAAGGTAGAGATTTACATTCCCAACCCCCTTCGGTGTTATAAGTGTCAAAAATACGGCCATCACGAAGACCGCTGCTCCAAGAGCCAAATATGTGGCCGATGCGGAGACAATGCTCATCAGGAATCTGATTGTAGAGCAACTCCGCATTGTGTCAACTGCGGAAAAGAGCACCACGCAAATTCCAAGGATTGCGATACCTGGAAACAGGAGAAGGAAATTCAGAGGGTAAAATACACAAATAATATTCCCTATCCAGAAGCCAGAAAAATTGTACAGGCAAAAACAGCCCATCCTGGCCCATCCTTCTCCACTGTAGTGAAGAGCAATCCTAAAACAACGAAGGACGCTCAAACACAAACAGAAGCACCCGATTCAACACCAAATTCAAACACCCCCCATTACCAAGCACAGAAAAACACGGCATCTACTCAGACTACATTTAATAATACCCAACAACCTAAATCACCAAAGAATAAAAAATCTCACGGAAACAGGCAACAAAAGGGGTCAGATGACCCCATCAAACTTTACAACAGGTTTGGAGACATCGAGAGCATGGATGCAGAAGAATCTGCTCCATGCGCCCAAGGGAACTCCAGACCTACAAACAAAAAATTCACCCCCGTACTTCCTCCAGAGAAATAACAAAACAAATTCCATCTGCGAAAGGTCTAACCTAGCTCCACAATCTTTAATTTAAATTTATAATGAAAAACACTATCATACAATGGAATTGTCGAGGACTTAAAGCAAATTACAATGATATTCTCCTGCTTTTAAACGAACATGATCCTGCGGTACTATGCCTTCAAGAAACCTTCTTGAAAGATACAGACAATATCACATTTAAAAACTACTCCCTGTTTAACACCTGCTCTCCAAATGTTGACAGGGCATCAGGAGGAGTTTCTGTTATTGTGAACAACAGAGCTCCTCATAGTTTCATTACTTTAAACACCAATTTACAAGCCATTGCTGTAAGCGTCACTCTACATCGAGTGATTACATTTTGCTCTATTTATTTACCACCAAACACTAACCTAGTACCAAACGAACTCGATAATCTTGTTCAACAGCTTCCCGCACCCTTTGTTTTACTCGGGGATTTTAATGCCCATAACATTTTATGGGGATCGAATCATGTAAGTGACAGAGGTCACAAAGTTGAAGACTTTATTTCTAGACACGATCTGTGTCTATATAATACCAAAACACCTACATATTTACACCCAGGCACGGGTACATACACATGCATCGATTTGACAATTTGTTCTCCTTCTCTGCTTTTGGACTATGAATGGAAGGTCGCTGATGACCTTCACAGCAGCGATCACTTCCCAATCTCCCTTGTAAATCATAACTCTACAATTGATGAAGTAATTCCACAATGGAATTTAAAGAAGGCCGACTGGGCCAAATTCGAAACACTCTGTAAAACTAGGCTGAATGAGGATACAGTTTTCAATGTTAATGACCCCATTCAGCATTTTACATCTATTTTAACCGACATTGCAGAAGAATCTATCCCCAAGTCCTCAGCAAACTGTAAAAGAACCCTAAAACCTTGGCTCACTAAGGAATGTAAGGAAGCCATACGGCAACGCCGAGAAGCCTTGAAAAAATTTAACAATCATCCCACGCCCGAGAATTTAAGTAAATATCGTATTCTCCGGGCCAAAGCTCGCCGCACAATCAAAGAAAGTAAACGAGCATCATGGATGAAATATGTTTCCTCTTTAAACTCTCGTTCCTCAATTAAGAAAGTTTGGGACACGATCCGAAAAATAAACGGAAAGAGAAAACACAATTCTTTCCGACATCTAAAAGTGAACAATAACAATCTTAGCTCAAAACGTGACATAGCAAATGTTCTTGCTGATACATTCTCTAAAAATTCGTCATCATCTAATTATTCCGAAGCCTTCCAAAAATTGAAAACTCAAAAAGAAAAGTCACGTTTAAAATTCACATCCAACAACTCGGAAAGCTACAACCAGCTGTTTTCACTATCAGAACTTATGGAGGCTTTAGACAAGGCCCATGATACTTCCGCTGGGCCTGACAAAATACATTACCAGTTTTTAAAACATCTTCCAGAATCATCTTTAACATCTCTTTTAAAACTCTTCAATGATTTATGGATTACTGGTAACCTACCTAAAATATGGAAAGAAGCAACAGTAATACCATTTCCCAAACCCGGTAAAGATAGTGAAGATCCTACCAACTATCGACCTATTGCACTCACAAGCTGCATGTGCAAAACAATGGAACGAATGATCAATTCTCGGCTTGTATGGTACCTGGAAACTAACAATTTAATATCTCCTTTCCAAAGTGGCTTTCGTTATGGACGGAGCACCAACGATCATCTGGTTAGACTAGAAACATTCATTCGCGATGCATTTATCAAGAAAGAACATTTAGTAGCGGTTTTCTTTGATTTAGAAAAGGCCTATGACACAACATGGAAGTACGGGATACTAAAAGACCTGCAGGATCTAGGTCTAAAAGGCCGTCTGCCCTCTTTCATATCCAACTTCCTCTCCGACAGAGAATTCAAGGTACGAGTGGGCTGTACTCTCTCAGATTTGCACGAGCAAGAGATGGGTGTGCCCCAGGGCAGTATTTTATCTGTGACACTTTTCAATATCAAAATTAATAACATCACCAAGTGTTTGACTCCTGGTGTGGATTGCTCACTATATGTTGATGATTTTCTCATATGTTATCGGTCAAAGCACATGCATACAATTGAAAGACAACTACAGCAAAATATCAACAAGATTCAAAATTGGTCTAGTACGAACGGTTTCAAATTCTCGAAATCAAAAACGGTATGTATGCATTTCTGTCAATTACGACGACACCACGATGAACCTAAACTCACGCTGGACGGAACACCTATTCCAGTTGTTGAGGAAACAAAATTTTTGGGTATTATCTTTGACAGAAAACTGACCTTTATTCCACACCTAAAAAATTTGAAAGCCAAATGCTTAAAAGCACTTGACCTACTTAAAGTAGTAGCACACACTGACTGGGGTGCTGATAGAAAAGTCATCCTGAATTTATATAGAACGTTTATTCGCTCCAAACTAGACTATGGTTGCGTTGTGTATGGTTCTGCCAGAAAATCGTATCTTAAAATGCTTGATCCAATTCATCATCAGGGAATAAGACTGGCTCTGGGAGCATTTAAAACATCCCCGTGTGAAAGCCTTCTAGCTGAGGCGAATGAACCACCGTTATCGCATCGTAGAGAAATGCTTTCAGCACAGTATGCTCTCAAATTAAAATCAAACCCTCTGAATCCTGCTTTTTCGGCTGTTTTTCAACACAAATACAAAACTTTATACGAAAATAAACCAAACGCCATACCTTCCTTTGGCATTAGAATATCATCCAGCCTTGACACTACAAATATAGATCTTTCAAAAATTCAGAAAACATCCATCTCCGAAACACCACCCTGGCTAATTAAACAACCAAAAGTACGTTTTACGCTACACGATGGAAAAAAATCCGAAACAAACCCTTCTATCTTCCACAACTCTTACCATGAACTCCTCACCGAATTTAAAAACTACACCAGAATTTACACTGATGGATCAAAGGATGAGGAAAAGGCTGCTGCAGCCTTTGTTTGTGGAAATCACACAACGCAAGTTCGCTTACCAAATGGAGCATCAATTTTTACAGCCGAAATCAGAGCAATAGACCTTGCTCTGCAACATATAGAAAAGAATCGTATTTCAAACTGTATCATCTTCTCCGACTCGCTATCAGTACTTCAGTCACTACACAATAGAAAACTGGAGAACCCATTATTGAAAAACATACTCGTAAAAAATACCGAGCTGAGTGTCTCCCACAATATAATATACTGTTGGTTACCCAGCCACATTGGTATTAAAGGTAACGAAAAAGCAGATCGCGCTGCTAAAATGGCCCTTTCTCAACAACCATCTGATTTTAAAATACCATATACTGATTTTAAACCTTGTATCAGAAAGTTCTTACGTCAGAAGTGGCAGGCATCATGGAATGATGCTGTAAATAACAAACTTCATGCAATCAAACCAACTCTAGGAGAATGGACTCCTTCCTACAGAACCATTCGTAGGGAGGAGGTAGTCATTGCAAGAATCCGAATTGGTCATACTTATATCACCCACACCCACATACTAAAAGGTGAAGACCCACCAGAGTGCGTTTCTTGCAATGAACCATTCACTGTCAAGCACTTTATGATAGAGTGCTTTGACCTACAACCTACGCGCGATCGTTATTACGTTGTGCATGATATGAAAGAACTTTTTGATAATATAAACATCACTCGTATTATCGAGTTCTTGAAAGCCGTAAATATTTACTCTAAACTCTGACTTTTATGCTATCACCTTGTGCAGTTTTATGCAATATACATTCCGTCCCATTTTAATACCTATTCATCTTTTTTACATCTCCCGTTGATCGGGAAGCTTTATTTTGCACCGTTACCATCTTACCGTTTTTAATTTCAACCATTTGTTCTTTTATATCGCTGGTCGATGTAGAATCTTTTATAAGTTTTAAAAGATTATACAAGTAACACTTTGTTTGGCGCTAAATAGCCTAAGAGTGCTGATGCGCCGTTAAAGAAAAACAATCAATCAATCAATCAATCAATTACATTTCCAAATAAGGCGTCAATGTCCTTATATGGCACACAAACAAACGAGGCTGAGAACGGAAGTAATCATTATTTAAAATAATATGGCGGACGATCTAAACGAAAATATCGGCTAAAAAAGGTAAACGTGATTTTACAAGTATTTCTACAATGATTTTCGATACTTCCGGTATTAAATAAGAGGACTACTCAATTTATTGGATTATATGCAAGGAATATGTTTAAAGTGTTATTATTAGGCTAAAAGAGCGCCGGGTGTGAATCACACCCGGCTCCCTCCATTAACACATATCTGCTCATGTTAGTACCCTGTCCACAAGGTACGAGTAAGGGTACTAATATTAGTACTATATAAAAGCCATGTTATTTTTAATATATATATATATATATATATATATATATATATATATATATATATATATATATATATATATATATATATATATATATATATATATATATATATATATATATATATATATATATATATATATAAAACTGACAAAATAAAATATAAATATATAGTACCTGTTGTCAAAACTTGCTTCAAATATTCATGTTACAAAATGGAAATTATACACTTTAACAGGGATAGACTGATTATAGAAACTATGGACCATTATGTAAAAGAAGATTGCGATATATGTAATACTACACAAAGGTGATGATATATGTACTTTGGGGAGATCGCAAAACATGAAAATTGCAAATCATAAAGAATTACTAACTGTACACGACCTCTCTTAATTTTTTTGCCTTTCCCACGGAATAATGCTCGAGACTAATATGAACTTCTTCCAAGCACCAGGCAAGTAGATTCTGAAATTCCTAATAATACGAGTGTTTATTATATTCTGCATCAAATTGATGACTTGTGCTAGTAACTGATGACGAGATTTACAACTACAACAATTGTACGAGATAGGTGATGGGAACAGCATAAAATAAAATTCATTTATTTTTTATTTCTACTTTTTGAACATCTGATATTATCAATATTCAATTGTTTACATGTAATATATTGCATTGAAACAGTTTCAGATCACATATCGTAACAAGTTCATGATTTCTCCTCCAAGAAGATCAAACTAATAGGACCAAAGCAACACTGTTGTGTCCATATTAGATATCAGATCAGCACCATATTTGTTTAGAACAGACTAGACATCATACGTTTTTCCGTGGAGACCCGATGGCTATATAACTTTCTATTTTGGGGTAGAAAAACGATTTTCAATATGCCTACCATGGTGGCCATACTTAACATCAGATCGGCACCATTTTAATTTAGGACCAAGACATTACAAGAAGTCTGTTGGTGAGAACCTCATATTGGTGAGACTATCCACTCAGACGTAGCGAGAACAATATTGTCAAGATGGATGCTGTGTTGGCCATGTTGAATGTTTAAGTGGCATCATTTTATTTTAGAATCAATTAGACTACGTGTGGTAAACTTTCATGGCAATCCTCAAGGTCGAGCCATACCAGCAAACAATGCTTCTTTACAATGTGTTATCTTCACATTTTTGTATGATAAATCCAATGAGCATAGTTCGCTTAAAGTGATCGCGCATGTGAATATCTGAACAATTTCATTGAATTTTATTGTAAAATACCACCGCAGAAACAAAGCATTACCTGAGAAGAATATGATAAAAGCTAGGGATTCCCCTCCTCATTGTTCTAAATTATGCACCAATCATTTTTAGACTAAGGATGGGAGAGGAGTTCTGTACAGTTGTAAATTTCCATTCACTTTCTCAGCTCTCCTTGATTAAAGACATACTCTATTTCAGTTTGAAATACATTTTTAGACCAGTGGTAGCAGGGGAACCCCATAAACGTCAGGTTCCTTTTCACTGTTCTCAAAAGATCCATTGTTACAGCGGTATTTTGCAATAAAAGCAAAACTGGTGGTTGTTTGTCCTTATACGTAATATACAGGTGGTACAATGCAAGGATTTTTTCTCTCAATACAAATGTGGGAAGTAGCCAAGACTCTAGATACCGCTGACATAAAAACGCAACTTTAAAAACATGTAACATTGCTTGTGATGTATATTTAATTTGTATTTGTTGGCCTTTATGATTATTTGTTACGTATCTCTAAATTGTGATATTGACCTTGGTCAGTAATTGAGTTTAATACCTACCTGACAAAACTCTTATTTTTGTGTAAACAATATAATACATAACTAATATTTATCTATGATTTTAGATTATATATTAAGATCAATATTACTTGAGAGAAACGTTTACTTGAGTTTGAATTTAGGACACTGGTGTTCCTCTTGGGAATTCCAAGTGTACTTGCTGCATTACATGTTCTTAACTGAAGTTTTAGTAAGAGACCTAACCTTGTTTAAAACTTAAAATATTCTCAAAACAACCTTCATCCTTGTTCTGTTAATAATTTTTTTTTACAGTGGGAGAAGTAACAGAACTCCTTTATTGCATATCTTAATATCAGTTTTTGATGACTCAATTTAAGTTGAATTTCAGGTAATATTTCAGAGGATTCATTTCTTTAAATTATTCACTGGAATTTCAAGGTACTCATTCTTACTTCTTAGACTAAATCACTATTTTGGAAATGTACTGAATTGATTTAAGACGTTTTCGATTATATCACCCCGATGCATGAAGACTGTTGGCACATTAGCACATTCAAGGCTATTGACATATCAAGTTCAATATTGGAAATTGTGTGCATCATTACTGGAATTCATTTGAAGAAGAGAAAGACAACTGCAATTTCAGAAAGAGGAAAGAGAGAGAGAGAGAGATAAAGAAGATATGCAGATGGAGTGTGTGTGTGTGTGTGCGATTTGGATATTTATCATAGCTTTAACAATTTTTCAGTCATATCACTTACAATGTCTGCAGCGTGGCAGTATAACGTGATGTCTAGCACAGGTGTATCATGCTGCTGTCCTACCAAGACACATTATCCTAACACCAGATAACAAGTGCCAACATTAAACTCTTAATGCTCGGCACCTAGCGCGGAAGCTGTACCATTTTTATGTCTTTGGTATGACTCGGCCAGGGTTCGAACCTGCAACCTTCCCCATTCAGGACTGATGATCTAGCCACTAGGCCAACGGAGTGGTCTAAATGTAAATGGAAATAAAAAAGAGATGAAAATACAGAGAGAAAAGGAAAAAGGGGAAATGCAATTTAGATTAAAAAATTAGAACTGAAAAGTGAAAAGCGACCTTCCCTTTACATGCACGCTTGTGTTTTGATTCTATCATAAATACTAGGTTAGTATCAATTGTTAGAGAAGAGGAAGTAGATCAATATGGCCAAGAGAGCATTGAAATATATTTGTACAAAGTGTACTTATTGGCAAAGCTAATAAAATCTACACTTCATTGTCATTGCCACAAAGTATTAATTATGATGTGGTTAAGGAATGTATCTTGAGGGGTGATTAGTTGGTACCTGACATATATCAACACAGGTTAAGAATTTCAAAATGGAAACTGGATAGACCTATATTGCAACAAGAAAGTGCATGCTATTTCTGATTGCTAAATATTAAAAAAGCAGCATAATAAAAACAGACTTTCCAAAGGCTCCTATTTTAAGAGGCCGTGGTCACAGTCATGTACTGAAAGCAATAAATTTGTTGAATCAAACAAATCAGTCTGATTTTATTAATGAGAATTATAAGCCATTTATGTTGAAAGGTTCTATATCACCTGTGGGCAATTCTACCAAACCTGTCCCGATTAAAACATTAAGGGACACAGGAGCTTCTCAGAGTTTTTTTTATTATCAGGTACATTGTCTGTATATGAGAAAAAATCTGGTCAGAGTGTTTTTATTTAGGATGTAAAGTCAGGCTTTGATTTTCCTCTCCAGTGTAGTGAACTCATGACCATTGGATTACGAAACACAGTGATCCACCTACTGAATTAGTAAAGTTCTCATCAAAGTCTTTAGAAACGTGGGTACTTTAGATAGCTTGCCAGCAGCTTCTCGTGGGTCGATGGTTCTTCCTAAGGTTTTCCAGGTAACTTCCTCCACCAGTTATATTGGACACCATGTATACCTTATCTTGTGCTGAAAAATGGCATTGAATCCTTAAAAAACAACATTTTTATGTATGTCGGTACTATGATTTTAAAACTGATGATAAAAGCAATTTTACTTTAAAAGTCAATTTCCAACAATCCTTTAAAAGAATCTTGATATTTAACTCAATCTGACCTATATACTTTAGTTTCTTTGAAGATAATCATGATAATTATAAAAATGATAATACATTGAAATCAAAATCTTCTCCTGCAACTTGTCTTTTGTCTATGATTATCTGCACTTCTCGAGGAATGAGTTATGATCGCCCCATATTTTTAATTTAAGAACGGGTCACAAGCTAAATCTGACAGGCTATATTTTTACTAACAAGTAAGCAATTTTATCATAATACCATCATGATTTCCCCCACATTTTATTATTTTTGCTTTGGAGACAGAATCTCTCCCCAATCAAAATTATAATAAATAAAAGAAAACTTTTAGGAATGTTAAAATAAATTTTTTGTTTCATTTTTCTGGCAAATTTGAGTTTTTTATGTACTACTGTTGTTACTTTAAAACAATGTTTTCTACTGGAGAATATATTACAACATTGGCACGGGGAGTAGTAGACTTGTGTGAAGGTGAGAAGTTTGACAAATCTTAACTCTGGTAGTTTGGGAGCCATATATTTATGGATGACGTTACCAAGGTTTGTAGGTGGGAACATATATTTATGGTCAAATATCACCTAGCTCTGTGTATGGATAATATGTGTATATGTTTATGGCACAGGATAGTGACGTCTTCTGATGTCCAATGTAGGCCAACTATTAATCATGTGCTAATAATAGCAAGGAGATAGCACATGTAATAGTCCATTATTATGTATCACTGTAGCAGAACATCAACGAAACAAATATTACAACAAATTTACTTATTTGCCTAAGAAAGCTGTTGTCAACACTGTACTTTGATGTAAGCAATGGCAATGCTGCTTACTACTGTATATTTTATGGGATAGTCCTAAGTCGAATAAAGTTCGATAGGGCTTTATGAGGAAGTGTAGAAGAATAAACAGCAATATGCAGAGTTTTCCAAATCTGAGAATTAATTTTCTGCAGGAATATACTTGTTGATGTGAAAGTGCTCTTACATATCACATGCTGACATGGCCATCCCATTCAATAACAACAGCAAGTTCCACTAAATCGAGCTTAAACTATAGTCTAAATATACTTCCCCATTTGTTTGTAACCCCCTCCAATTTAAAAAGCAAAAGGCACAAATGAGATCAGAGATGCTGAGAACTTAATCAGTTCATTTGTTGATTTATAATTTCAAACCTGATTATGCCAAGGGTGGCCCTAACACAGTTATCTTCTGAGCATTTCACTTCAAACGAAGTTTTCAGTTTAAAAAGACGACTATGCTTGTCAGTCATTTCTGGCTTCTGGACAAGTCCATTTTCAGTGAAGTGGTATATGCAGGACTACACATGTATGTACATAGA
This sequence comes from Sinohyriopsis cumingii, assembly GCA_028554795.2. NCBI lineage: Eukaryota > Metazoa > Mollusca > Bivalvia > Unionida > Unionidae > Sinohyriopsis > Sinohyriopsis cumingii. Next base: position 94,805,595 of record CM068824.1, read on the forward strand.
AGGAAAATGCTATGTTGTATGTTTCCGATATTTACAATGTCAAATCAAGCACACACAAAAAAGACGAATACAAATTTGAGTGGAAAGAGATATAAAACTAAACTCTCAATATTATGGCAGTTACCGAATAGGATGAACTACATCACTATGCTGTCTGAGGAATGCAATATGCTGTCTTGATAGTATGGAAAGACCGTTAAGCTTGAAGGGTGCGGAGGATGCTAGTGTTATAGCCAATCGGGTCACAGTCAGGTTAGAAATTCAATGAATGAAATTACTAAGTTCTGTGCACTTTTTATCACATTAAAGAGTCGCTATTGTCGGGTTACAAACAATCGGGGAGCTCTATCTATCTATAAATTTGCTGACACAGTCTCACTTGGGCTTGGTTATTAAGCAACGGATGGTGTGTGGTCAAAGATAAAGTAAAGACGGAAGTGATAAGACAGTCAGAAGAGTAACGATAGGAAGGGCAGAAAAAAGTAAAAGAGTGTCAGTCCTTAATATTCAGACCAATTCGGCTACAAAAGCAGCGATGAGATAAGGACCTCCAACCGGCATAGTTCTGAGAATCACTAGGCCTTACTTGTAGCTGACTAGTTCATTAGAACGTGATTGTGGAACACTCCTGCTTGTGAGATACCAAGTCAGGATTCAGACTATAGTAACCACATTTGTTTATCAACGAGTCAGTCATGTACAGAGCCTTATTTTCTGTTCGGGGATATATTGTTACATCAAGGGTGAGAACTGTACTAGCTTGATAGGGACCAACCATTCACTTTCCAAAGGTATCAGGTACTGATACAGGGGTATTCCATTTTCCTTTCCTTGCCTATCTGACTTTTTTTAATATTTCTTTTCTTTTTCGTTTTATTTTAATAAAAGAACAAGAAAAAGCATAATATTCTTCTTGTACTATAAGGCCATATTCTCTCTCGACAATCAAGCTGAAAAGGAAATGGAGAGAGAGAGAAAGAGAACCGGTTCTTCGTTTACCAAATCTGATGACATCAATGTGAACTGTTTTGACATGGGAATATAATAATCAAGACCTTAGTTATTATTTAGTACATGTATTATATAGTATATGTATATAGTACATGTATGACAGGTCAATTTTAAGCAACGGTACGAGCCCCTGTGGGTGGAACCGGATACAAGCAAGTTGTCACTGATGATACCTAATGAAACAACGAACAGCATTTTTTGGACGAATATAATAAACAATTTTGTAAAGAATGTATTTGTTTCTTACCAGTTTGATCCAGTACGTCTTGCCATCTTCCACAAGTTAGGTGCATTAAGTCTCGAAGCAGTAAAATCCATGTACGCACCAAATCACGCGCCACAAATACCTCACTATATCAGTCGCACCGGGCTTAAAATAAAGCACTTTCTGCTGGCATAACCAGTTTACCATTTTAGAAAATGATTTCTTTTTAAAAATCAATAATTAATACTATCAATTATTTTATGAGTCGTATTAATAGGTATACGAAATTTACAGTGACACTGCACAGTAGCGATGTTCTCATTGGATGACAAACAATCAAAAGTCACGCGCCTTCTGATTGGCTAAGCGTTTGCACACCAGTCTACAGCACAAGGAGGGTCGCAAATTGTGTGTACAATACACACTGAGTGTAAGTGTCTGTCAGACATTACCGACTTTGTGAGGACTTTCACAATAACGCGTAATGCATATCTTATGATCATTCTCAACCGTTTGCCGACGAAACATTTCGAGGACTGGTGTGTAAGTCCTCACAATGTAGTCCAGTCCTCAAGATGTTATTGTGCATTCATACTCAGGTCCTCGCAAGTATACCAAAACACCACACACACACACACACACACACACACACACACACACACACAGACACACACACACTGGGGTATTGTCACCATCTGTATAATTGGGATTAGTAGTGATAAGGGGCCCTTGAGACCCAAACAATAATTTATCGTTAAGGCTGCATTGGTACATTGTTAGAAGTGGCTGACCTCAAATGGGGCAACATTGGTACATTCTTAGAAGTTGCTGACCTCAGCAATATGTGTCCAGTCGGGGATGTACCACCATATTATTCCATCAACCCGTTGTGTGAATTCAATGTCCTACGCTTACCCTCCGAGAACGATGTGAGCAGTGACCAATATCACACACTATATCATGAAAACGCCGTGTGTAGTGACTAGAACCAAGTCATACAATACTCTACATCTCACAATACAATACCAAAATGACGTGTGTAGTTATCTGCTGCCATAGTAGAGGTGTCTATATTTGTATCATAGCATTCACGTAACAATAATGAAAACGTGTATGCCATGTCGGATGCAACTGTTCCCTGTGTTTCACTCGAATCTTGTCCAACACTCTATAAATGCATTCACGCAGTTCCATTGATAGTTTATAGGAGCGCTCTTCTAAACTGGCCATTGACAACGTCTTGGCAATAGAGTATATTCGTGTGTCGACACAAAATGTCTCTTTCCGATTGTTGTGCAGCCTTGTTCAATCAGTCTCTTGATGGCATTCACGTGGTTATTCATTTAATAGAGTATTGGATCCAACTGTTCTTTGCGTTGCCCTTAAATCATTCTCTGTAAATTCGTTCTAGCAGCTCCAAAGGTAAACTACGAAATTTCACCACTTCTAACTGATTCTGCATGAGGATTATATTTTGGACCGACCAAAGAAGGTAGATGGAGCACGAATAAAATCTAGCATGTTAAAGGTATCTTTATATTCTGGAACACTGTACTTTTTTTTCCTTCTCCCAAGTAAGCAAATTGTACCCTGGCTAAAGATTTTGGACTGGGACCTTCCTGATATTTTGGCTAGTTAACTTTGAACGTTTGAAATCGACGTTCAAAATTACAATAGGCAGGCAAGGAAACTCGAAGCGTGTATTCAGCTTTGATTTGTGAATCCCAAATGAGCTAGTGGTATTTATCGTGGTTCATTAGTGCATGGATGACATACATAGATGAACACACAAACATCTTCGCTTTTCAGATTATAGCGGCAAGTCTCGTGCTGCATCATTTGTGTAGAAGTGTACATCATCAAAATGGTCGTAAGCAAAACATTGCTCTCGAATTGATTGAACTTGTTGTCAGCTATGGGCCATCCCACAGTTGCTAATTCCAATTCATCATTCCTGATCAAAATCTTCGGTCAAGATGATCTTTCTATTTTTTATACTGAAGCTCATTGTGCCCGAAAGTACCGTATTTATAATGTCAGCAGTGGACAAAGCAAAGAAAGGTAGTGACACTCATACCAGATTGGAAACACTGTTTATGATTTCTTCATATGAGTGGGTGTTGGTCACTCTACACTATTCACTGGTTAGCAAGTGTAAGCGTTAGTCAGTGGAAACGGTGAGAAATCTCTAATTGGAATACCTGTTTTTACAGTTTGTAAGACAATAAATATTTATTAAAATTCCTAATGCAATTTTACCAATTTGAGAGTTATATTTATATTTTTTTTTAAATTTATATTAACGTTTCCAGAGACAATGTAGTGTCTGTTACAATTGTGGTATTTTAGTCCTACTTTTAATCTGTCAGCTATTTTCTTTCTTTTTTTCTTTTTCTTTGGGATATTGTTCAGTCTCCGCTAAAAGGTATGTGACAGTTTCAGAACTGAAGTACTACTCTTACACCAGGCCAATTTCCTTGTACATTTTCTGGATTTTTTTCAGTAACGGCTAAAGTTAGCAACAACTGTGGAATTTTTATACCACGTTATTCGCTGCTTTTTTGTGTTATGATCATTTTAACCCCATTGATTAAAACTATGTTTAATATCAGTAGAATATACATGTATGTAAATTTACTGATAACTCCTACATGATCGGATGTATAGGTAACGCTTTATACAGAAATCTCGGATATATGCATATAGCCATGCACACGGCATGTTGTTGGTATATAGTGTAATGTTGGGTTTTTTTCATGGCTCGGTTATGATCATTATACACAGCTTGTTGACCTTATAGTGTTAGGTAATAGTCACTATACACATTTTATTGGATTGTACTGAAGTCTTATTCACTATATACAGTGTGTCGATGGTATAATTTGATTGAGGGATAGTAGATGACTGCGTAATCTTAGGTTTTGGTCACTACATATATTTTATTGCATAATAAGCGTATGGTATTAGTCACCACGTAGGTGATATTGGATGGTAAAGGTAGAGTACTGGTTGATATGTGTCGGGTGTTTTATAGAATATCACCTGGGTATCGTTCGCTGCACACGACGTATTTGTAATAGGATGAATCTGGTTTGAGATTGGATTTAGCGAATACACTGAAAGAAAGTTCTTGACTGAGTTATTTATTTAAATGTTAACTGAATGATAAACTAATCTGACACCATACTCGTGCACATAAGGCCGAATAGCAGACTAATTTGCATCTAGTTAAATAACTGATAAAAAGAAATGATATCGTTCCGAAATGAAGCTTATCAGAACTTGTAACTTCAACGAGTAATCAAGCAAGAATCAATGTATTTAACTTATAAAAAAAATATGACTGAAAATATATATCACCATGGCTGATCAATGTATATAATTTATACACAAATATGATTTTATACGCAAAGGTGAACAATTTATAGAATTTGCTAAACATTATACATAAGATATGTTTTATCCACAAGTACGATGATTTTCACGATAAGTGAAATCAATAATTCAGTATCATTATATAATGATACTGAATTATTGATTTCATTTAAACAGAGATATTCAATAATATTGATTCAAAAATGGAAATTACATAATTCGTGGCGCCCAGTTGACGAATACGATGTATTTGCGGTTTTACATCTCTCGTCGAATGGTCAACGTTCCCCTCCACCACACACACAACCCCGTCTGCCTAAGAATCCCTCGAGAGCCTCCTTACTCCTAAAGAACCGTTAGTCCTAAGCTTTCGTTTGCAATGCCGCCCAACGAGACAAACTCATTTCCGTCAGAAACAGCTAAACATACAATGACTGAAACGTGTAGTACGTGAGACACGGTTGAGTCTCAATGCAGTACAATACATTACACAAGAGCGCATTTGAATTGTTTTGTTACACATTAAATTATTTCAGTTGAACTACTGTACGAGACCTTTTTATAATAACCACGTTCGATGTGTCCTACAAGAATAGTTTCACTGACTTATAATATTTCTAACATTACCCATTCTTTAATGCATATAGCATATAATTCAATTCAATTTGTCTGTTCATTTAAAATAATAACTAATTTGAAACAGAGAATAGATAATATGACAGCATGACGTTATAATACATATGTATTACTCGCTGAAAAATTTAGAATAAATTAGGACACATCCAATATATAAAACAATTATATTACATTAAAAGGATAGCGAAACGGGATGCAATTTTATATTACAGCTGAATATTGCTCTCGTAAAGTAGACATCTTCCTGACAAAACTCTTTGTTTTGACCTATGACAGCGAGATATTACTCTATCAGTATCTTGGCTGTTTTAAAACTCCACAGGTAGAGTACTTGAGTTTCTCGTTGCAGGCACTTTGCGCGTGCCGCAATGGGTAAACCGAACTCCGTAAGTTGAAATAACCACGGCTAAATTAAGATACCCTCGGGCAACTTTGTACGCGGCAAGGAAACCGAGTATATTTTCGTTGGTGTTGACGGCATACTGCGGGTGTTGGATAATAGATGACTATTTTTGGTCACTACACACGGCATGTTGAATTTGTAAATGTTGGGTATTCGTCACTACAAAAGGCCTGTTGATGGTATAATGTAGGGTGCTGGAGAGTAGATGACTAATTATTGGTCACTACATACACCGTGTTAACCGCTCCGGTGGATAAGTAGTTAGAGCATTCTCCTAGGATGCAGGAGGTCGCGGATTCGAACCCCGGCCGAGTCAAACCAAAGACTTAAAAAATTGATACTAGCAGCTGCTTCGCTTGGCGCCCAGCATTAAGATGTTAGTGTTCTGACTCGTCGGCCTGGTGTCAGGATAATGTAAATGAGTGGGGCATGATGCTATACGTCTGCGGCATGATGCCCCAGTGCTAGACATCACTAGCGATATGACTGAAAAATGGTAAAAGCTACGTTGAAAATCTAAATCACACACACTCACACACACACACACACACACACACATACACACACACACACACGGCGTGCTGGATAGTATATATGGGGTATATGATGGAATAATGTGCAGTATTGGACAGTAGGTAACTAAGTAATTGTGTATTGGACAGTAGGTGACTAAGTAATGGTTACTTCACAGGGTGTGTTGGATTTCATCAAAACTGGATAGTAATGAAATAGTGGGTGTTTAATAGTTACTAAAAAGACCCACAATATAAACCTACTGCGAAAATTTAATAGAGTTCCCAAGTGACCCCTATTATTACTGCTATCAACCTCAAAAAATGCAGCAAAAGTAGTTAAGTGGGATACTATAGGGACAATGGGACTTAGCATTAAAAAGACCCCTGGGACTTACTTTCAGAAGAGGTACACTGGGATTTTGTGGATTTTCTTACCTCGCAAGAATTTGTTCCAGAACCTGTGTTACCTTCTTCATTACCGCAAGTGGAGAATTTTAGACAGAGACAGAAAGAAGAATTGGAGAAATTTATGCAACGACAAAAGGAAGCGGAACAAGCTTTTCTCCTACAGCAACAGCAAGAGCAACAAGAAGAGGTAAGAAAAAAACAACAGCAACAACAGCAAGAAGAAGTAGCAGCAAAGAAACAAGAGGGTGAAAATCAAACGGCTACGGTACTGTTGGACATTTTAGCGGAGTTAAGAAGTCTGAAACAAATGTATCAGACTTCTTTATCACGACCAAAGAGAATACGACCTTCCCGAGCTAAACACGCCAACCCTGTGACTAAGCCTGTCGTACCACCCTTAGTGATTTCAACCCAATCATCAGAAGTAGGCCTTGGCCGTGGCAAAGGCTTAAGGCAGTTAAAGGTGATTGGTTAAACTCACTCCTACACCAAAATAAAAAGGCCCTTTTCGGGGCCACCCTCTAAACCAAGTTCACCACCCTTAGTCAACCCTGAAAAGTACTATTCCATTCGAGAGACGGAAAAGCGCTCCTCTAGAAAATTTAGAACCACGGCTTACACCTACACGGTGAAGTTTAAAGATTTCAAGGCTGACGTACCCTTGGAGAAAGCAGAAGGGTTTATCACCGAGATGTGGGATTCTTTGCTCACCTCACTCAAGCGACAATGTCAACCCAAAGAAGACGATCGCTTGACACTATCCATAGATCACGACGGTTTGAAATCCCCTGTTTGGATCGAGTTTAGCAGACCTGCAGAACTAAACCCTTCCAAAGTCATGGACAAGATTCAACACGTACAACAATCTAATGACCAGTTTGACATCACCGATGGTAAAGCCACACTGAAAATGGCTCACGTCTCTCTTCCTCAAGGGACAGGACGCAAAAAGATGTTATTGGTGGACGACCTTCGCAACATTAAGCGTAGTCTTGTCCGAATTAACAACACTCAAGACCAGATGTGCTTAGCCCGTGCCATCGTGGTGGGACGAACCTATGCCAACAAGAACGACACGGTAGAATGGAAAAGAACCTGGGAGAACATTCGAAAATCGAACCGAACCAAACAACGAAACGAAGCAGAACTCCTGTTGCAACAAGCTGGCCTGTCCAAAGACACACCCTGTGGCATTCCTGAGATGCAAAAATTGCAAGATGCCCTAGCTCCACGCTACACCTTGAAAGTGCACCCTCAAGAAATGCGCGGGTCTCTGTTGTTTCGAGGCCAAGACTTTAAGGACGGAAAATACATTCATGTCTATCATCACGATGACCATTTCGATACCATTACCAGTATCACTGGATTCCTGGGATACGGTTATTATTGTGAGAAATGTGATTATGGTTATAACAATCGAGAGCAACACAAGCATTGTGGATTGAAATGCCCAGGATGTTTGGCCTCTCCACCCTGTCTGAGCGAAGAACCAGTGCCTTGTTCAACTTGTCTGCGTACGTTTGTCAGCCCTGCCTGTTACCAGCAACATCTGAAGACGCAAGGTTCACAGCAGAAATGTGCTTGTCAGCTCTTGAGATTGTGCCCTACCTGTGGACAAGGCATACTTACCAACAATGCCAAGGCACACGTATGTCGAGGAAAGAAAAAATGTCACATTTGTCACCACATCGTGGACTTGGAACACGAATGCTACGTGCAAAAATACCAACCCCCACCAGAGAAAGAGGACGGTCACAAGAAGAAAGGCAATTTCATCTTTTTCGATTTCGAATGCATGCAAGAGACTGGCATTCACATCCCTAATTTCTGCGTGGCTCATCGAGCGTGCGAGAAGTGCATTCAAGAACCTATCTTCAGTCATTGCCCTCACTGCAGCAAGATTCCTGGAGGGCGTGAAAAAATCTTTCGGGGACCAAACACGTTAGCCGATTTTGCCCAATGGGTCTTAGACCCCATCGACAAGACGTGGAGCCAAGAGGACATCGAACGTTACGGAGATTGTCATCGTCATGCCACGGTGATGGCTCACAATTTCTCCGGATACGATGGACAGTTTCTTTTGAGGTACTATACGGAACATGGCACCGAACGTCCTAAAGTGATTTTGAACGGAGCCAAAATCATTTTCATGCAAGTGGGACAAGTACAGTTTAAAGATTCGATGAATTACTTGGCCATGCCTTTGAGCCGAATGCCTAAAACGTTTGGAATGACATAAATGGCTAAAGGGTACTTTCCACACTTTTTCAATACGGAAGCCAATCAACATGCTGTTCTACCCCATTTGCCTGAGGCTCACTATTACGACCCCGACAACATGCGTACCGAACAACGAGAAGCTTTCTACGCTTGGTACCAGGCTCACGCCTCGGACCCTTTCGACTTTCAGGAAGAAATGTTAAAGTATTGTCGTTCCGACGTGGACATTTTACGGCGTTGCTATGGAAAATTTCGAGAACTGTTCATGGAACACGGAGGGGTCGATCCTTTGAAAGAAGCTTGCACCATTGCCAAAGCGTGTTCCTTAGTGTACCGCCAACGATTCATGCCTGAAAACACCGTGGCTGTCATCAGTCCTCAAACGACCCACTATGTCAAGCGTCAATACTCGGTCAAAGCCCTACGTTGGTTACATTACTTGTGCGACAAGGAAGACAAATGGATTCAGCATGCTCGCAACGGAGGAGGCGAAAAGACCATCGGAACGTATTCGGTAGATGGCTGGGACTTAGAAAACCCCAAGATCGTGTACGAGTTTAACGGTTGCTTATTTCACGGATGTCCCGTCTGTTACCCTGACCGTGGCACTAAAAATCAGTTTTTGCAACGAACCATGGAAGACTTGTACCAGGACACTTGTCAGCGACGCCTAAAGTTAGAACAGCAAGGATACCAAGTGGTGGAAATGTGGGAACACGAGTACGATCACCGTTTGAAAACCGATCCCGAGTTTAAACGCCTCGTGGAAAGTTACCAGTTCATGGACCCGCTGAACCCGAGGTATAGTTTGTACGGAGGAAGGACCAATGCCACCTGTTTGCTGTACCAAGCCGACGAAGAGAAAGGAGAAGAAATCAAATACTTGGACGTGTGTTCGCTGTATCCCTACGTGTGCAAATATTGTCGCTTTCCTGTAGGGCACCCGCAATTGTTCACGGAACACATCGACCTGAAAAACATTCGACAATACGAAGGCTTGATCAAGTGTAAAGTTTTGCCTCCCACGAACCTATACCGTCCCGTCTTACCTCACCATTGCCAAGGCAAACTGATGTTTCCCTTGTGCCGTACTTGTGCCGAAACGTGCAACCAGGACCAACCTTGCCATCACAGCCAGGAAGAACGTGCCTTGACGGGAACCTGGGTCAGCGTGGAATTGTTCAAAGCTCTGGATATGGGATACCAACTGTTAGAAGTGTACGAAATTTGCCACTTTCCCAAGACACAACAGTACCACAAGGGTGACCCTACTCAGAAAGGCATTTTCGCTGACTACGTGGATGCCTTTTTGAAACTGAAACAAGAAGCCAGCGGCTATCCTTCCTGGTGTCACACTCCCGAAGACCAAATACAATTCAAAGAGAAATACTACGCACAAGGAGGCATCTCCTTAGACCACATCGAAAAAAACGAAGGTAGGCGATCGTTTGCCAAAGTGATGTTAAATTGCTTGTGGGGTAAAATGGCACAACGACCGTGTTTACCCAAGACGGAATATTTGACAGAACCTTCCCGCTACTTCCAGATGATTCACGACAAAACCAAATACATGAAACACGTGGACGTCGTTCGAGAGGATTTGATCTTGGTCAATTACGAAGAAGATCTGGACTTTGTACAAGACGACCCTTTTGGAAACGTCATCATTGCGGCTTACGTGACAGCTCATGCTCGCTTAAAATTGTACGAAGCTTTAGAACTGTTAGAAGAACGCGTCCTGTACTTTGACACGGACAGTTGCATTTACATCCATCACCCGATTCAACAGCACCCTGACATCGAAGGAGACCGTTTAGGAGCCTGGACAGACGAGCATCCCGACGACAAGATTCTAAGTTTCGTCAGTGGTGGTCCCAAAAATTACGGCTACGAATACCGGGACAAACAAGGAGAAGTGCACACGACGTGCAAAGTGAAAGGACTGACTCTGAATCATCGTACCAGTCGAGTGGTCAACTTTGGGGTATTGAAAGAAGCCTTGCAATCGGGAGAGGATGGAAACTTTAAAGTGACCACCTATCAACCGAACAAGATTGTACGTTTACCCACTCACCACATCGTCAGTCGACCCTTGGAAAAAGTCTATCAAATTGTATACCAGAAGCGAGTGCGACTTCCCAATCACTTCACCTTACCGTACGGTCACGTTGGTATTGGTCTGTATATGAAAAGGAACCCTAGGCAAGATCGATAGTTCATTGTTCATTGAAGTAACTTACCATGTCGTTGACGAAGAAGAAACCAGATTGGTTAGGAGTCAAATGTTGGACATCACCGAGACCAGGGTTTTGAGGCTTGGACACAAGAGTTGGCCCAGTATGCACGAGAGTTATTCAAGGAAAAAAGTTACTTTTCAACCTGTGTTAGTGACGGTGCCAGAAGAACCCGTCACCCAGGACAGGACTGTCGTGGACAGACCTGAAAGACCCTTTCGGGAGGACACTTGTGTGACCTTACCCCTACTATAGAACTGGTTAGAACTTTACCCAAAACATGTTGTACAGACACTTGTGTTTATTCCACGTTCATGGTTATCATGTGCCTTTTATTCTTGTACTTAAGCCTTTGGCTTTTATGCATTTTTGTCTTTCGTATTCATGTTTGAAACATTCAATAAACGTGTTCTGAAAAAGTATATAAACTCTTGTCTTGTTTGTTTTTCGTGTCACAAGTGACATTTCTCACACCATGGCTACCTCTGCTGTCTCTGCTCCCTCTTCCTCTACTGTCAAAGTCATCGACGAACACTTAGATCGTGCCAGTTGGGAGGCTTTGTATCTTCGCCATCCCTTTAACATGCTCATTGCTGGACCTAGCGGTTCAGGCAAAACCGAATTCGTCAAACGTTTGATCGAACATAAACATCATTTGATCGATCGACCCCCTCAACGAATCGTGTGGTGTTACAAAGAGTGGCAATCGGCGTACAGCCTCTTGCGAGAAAGTCAAGGGGATTCCATCGTGTTTGTGGAAGGCATTCCTAAAGAAGACGATGGCATCGTCTCTGACTCCCGTCAAACCCATCTGGTCATTTTCGACGACATGTTAGGAGAAGACGAAGAAGAAATTAAACTGTGGTTCACGCGCAAAGGGCATCACCGTAATGCCAGTGTCGTTTACATCACCCAAAATTTGTTTCAACAAAGTAAAGCCCATCGCACCATCAGTCTCAATGCGCATTACGTGGTCTTGTTTAAAAGCCCTCGAGATAAATCGCAAGTGCAAGTCTTAGCCAAACAGTTAGGAACGCCTTGGCTGGCTCAGGCGTACGACGATGCCACTCAAACGCCACACGCCTATTTACTCGTCGATTTGAAACCTACGACTCCCGAGGATTTGCGATTTCGTACCCACTTGTTTCACCACTGGTGCCAAGACGGAGGGCCTGTCCTGTACACGTCTCCGTCCTCGACTTCATTTCACTCCCCATAAAAAAATCTATAAAAACCTCAGACCCTTTTCGTCTGTCTCACTCTCAGTGCGAACATGACGTCCCTTCAGTCGCATCTTCCCATCAAATTGATTCGTGCCTTGTATGGCATCAGTCGAGAAAAAGATCCACAAACACGAGCTCGTGTCTTAGAAGCTAGTCTCAAAGAAGTCTTACGATGGTTCACGGTGACGGCACGTCAATTACTCCAAGGAATCATTCAGATTCCTCATCAAACCAAACGCTTTTTCGATCGAAACAAAGTCGCTTTGGTCCAACTGGACGATCCCCGCATCGACACTCAAACCAAAAAACAAATCATTTTGAAACCTGGAGGGAGCGGTACTCTAGGAGGGGTCATCATTCGCTCACTCTTAAGATGGGATCCTAATGCCCCCAAAGTTATCCCCAAGACAAAAGTCCAACGAAGCCCCAAGAAGAAAAAGACCAGGTCCCCAAGGAGAACTTCTCCAGTGGCAGGGCCCTCCTCTGACCAGACACCACCACCACCCCGGAAAAAGAAAAGAAGCCCCCAGAAAAAGAAAAGTCCACAGAAAACTAGTCGCAAGAGAGGCACTTCGGCCAGGACGCAACCTTACACTCGCAAACCACGACCTGCCACGGCGGTGACTGCGTCTCCGGCAGCTTCACGTTTGTCAACTTCTCCGTTAATGACACCCAGAACTGAAGAGTACTTGGAGACGTTGATCACACCAAGAACTTCTCCGTTGATGACCCCCAAAAGAACTTCCCCAGTGGCAGGACCTTCCAATTTAGTGGCAGTGGCTGCTGCTCACAAAGTACCTTCTCCCAAAATCAAAGTTCAAGAAAGATCGGGCATGTTACAAAGTTTACTGGATTTGTCCAAGCAAGAACTGGCTCGATTTAGTCCGTTACGTACCCCTGCACGACGTGTCATGCCTGTCCTCAAACTGATACGACGTAAAGACAATCAGTGGCGACGCGTTCCAGTATAAAAAAGGCCTGTGACCAAGTCGGGTATCAGTGTTTTTTTTGGTGCTCCTGAAGACTCAAAGATGTCACCCTCCAGAAAACCCCAAGGAAAGAAAAGGAAAGGACTGCCACCACGTTTAGCCAAACATGGGGACATATCTGTCCTGTCCAAAGCTTCTCCACCCCTACGAAAAAAATTCATTCAAACAGCCTCCAAAGAGGTCATCGATACCGTGTGCGAATATTGTTTGAACGTTTTGAAAGACACGATCCCTTTGTCCAAACACCAGAAACAATGCTTAGGCAAACATCGTCACGTTCTTCGCCAAATGGTTCAAAAGAAAATTCCCATTCGTCAAAAAAAGAAGATGTTAGTGCAACGTGGAGGTATTTTACCTCTCTTGTTAGGCCCCATACTGAAAGGAGTCTTGGGAACCATGTTGGGAGGACTGGTGGGAGCAAGATATAAAGGCCTCGGAAGTTCCAAGATCTCAGAATCGACCCCTGACAACCCCATGGAAGGACGAAAACTAGCTTTAGTGCCTTACCAACGATGGATGGAATACCATCGGTGGCAAGAACAACACACCCCGCATTTACCTCCCAATCCCCATTTGAGCGAGATGTCCCAGTTACAACACGAATTGCAGTCCTTAATGGATCGCCAAGATTTGTCCGAAACAGAAAAATCGCAAAAGTACGGTCAACTCTTGCAACGACTGCAACTCTTTCACCAGAAAGCTTTAGACGAAACAGCTCTACCCACTCTGAAAGATTTTAAGACCTTGATGAAAAGTCCAGCACCATCACCAGTACCAGTACCAGTACCAGTACCACCAGTACCCGTGACCAAGACAGAAAAAGGAGAAGAAGAGGAAGGGTTTCAAACTCCACCAGAAAAAGTACGCAAGTTAACAACACCACCTACCTCCAGAATTGGATGGATTAAAAAGATGATGGTCACCCCTTCTTCATCACAAGAGAAAAAGAAAGTGAAGACAGAAGTGAAGACAGAAGTGAAACAAGAACCGATATCCCCCGCTCAGACATCCTTCTCCTCTTCGACACCTATTGCTGGCCGCACACGCAAAGCATTGCAATCCAAGAAAATACCCCAAGAGAAAAAGAGTAGCATCCTCCAAGAGTGGGTGTCTTATTAACACACTAACCAACACAAAAAATGGAAAAAGTCTTAGCCAGCATTTACTACGATCCCTCCCATCCTGCAGGTTACGCAGGAGTTCAAAAATTGTATCGTGCTGCCAAAACGCGACTGAAAAGTCTCCGTTTACCTCAAGTGCAACGATGGTTACAAGAACAAGCTACCTACACTTTACACAAACCCATTCGACGCAAGTTTGCCAGAAGTCGCACCCGAGTGGAAGGCATCGATCATCAATGGCAAGCCGATTTAGGCGATGTCTCTCATTTGGTCAGCTACAATCGTGGCTACAAATATTTGTTTTGTGTCATCGACGTCTTTTCCAAATTTGCCTGGGTCGTACCCTTGACTTCCAAATCGAGCAGCGAGTTAGTGCAAGCCGTGCAACGGGTGTTGAAACAAAGCGGTCGTCACCCTCTTCGATGGCAAACGGACAAAGGTACCGAATTTCTGATCCAAGCTTTCCTAAAATAATTAAAGAAACGTGACATTCATTTTTTTACCAACGAGAATCCCGAAACCAAAGCCAGCATCGTGGAACGTTTTCAACGCACTTTGAAAGAACGCATGTGGAAATATTTTACGCATCACCACACTCTGAAGTACATCGACATCTTACCACACCTGGTGCAAGCGTACAACCAATCTTACCATCGAAGCATCGGATGTGCTCCGCAAGACGTGACTCCCGAGAACGAAGTGTTGGTGTTTGAGCGCCTGTTTGGTACGTCCCCGAAGAGGGCTGTCCCCGAGAAAAGTGGAATGTTGGCAGTAGGAGATTGGGTGCGCATTGGCAAAACCAAACGCACTTTCGACAAAGGTTACTTACCTAACTGGACGACCGAATTGTTTCGCGTCACTGGACGAGTGCATGGCCGTCATCCTGCCGTCTATAAATTGGAAGACATGAACGGAGAAGTGCTCAAAGGAACGTTTTATTTGCCCGAGTTACAACGTGTCACCAAAAAAGAAGACGACGTGTACGACATCGAAAGCATTCTCGAACGCAGAACCCGTAAAGTGGGCAAACGACGTGTCAAAGAAGTCAAAGTACGTTGGAAAGGATATCCCCCCAGTTTCGATTCTTGGATCGACGCTTCGCAAGTCATCGACTATAAAAAGAAGTGACCATCATGCCCTTTCACACAGCAGACGCAGCTACGTCGACCACTCCTCCTTCACCTAGTTCTTCTGTGCAAGATTTACAAAAACAACCCTTGTGGGTGTGGTGTGGAGAACGTGTGCCTAAAACGCAAATCGTCTTTTTCTGCCAAATCTTCGTGGTGTATTGTGTCATCGGGGCAGCCATCGCCAATTTGAGTTTGGAACAAGGAGACAAACAATTGTGGACCATTTTATTGAGCAGTTGCATCGGTTACCTGCTTCCTAATCCCTCCCTGAAATTCACCTCGAACGGGAACCCCGGGAACCTTGTGTCCAGTGCCAGTGCCAGTCACCACTTCAATCACAACCAGAACCCCATTTTAGAAGGAGACACGCCTCTGACGTCCACTAACCCCTCGGACAGCCACAGAACTCTGGAATTATGAGTCACCAAAACCAATTTTACTTAACCTTCCCAGTGACAGTTCCATGGAGGTGTTTCCCAAGAACACGTTGTGCTGTTACACGGCCAAATTACCTCAAGCCATCCCCTTAGATCACGAAGCCCATTGGGAAGTGGCTTTAGTAGAAATGATTCACCCGACCCAAGTCCTCAATGTCCTTCCCAATCAAAATTTTTTTGATGTGGAAGTTCATGACGAACAATTGCAACAGTGGATGGATAGCAATGTCAAATATGACAAGAAAACCCGTACACAAAAGTACACCACCTATCACTTGTTCATTTCCCCAGGCTATTATTTTAGTGGTCAACATTTGGTCAGCACCATAGCCTCCAGGTTTAATGCCGTGTTTCTGAAAGTTTTGGAGCATGTTAACAAAAGTGTCACCATGGAGTACCACAAAACAGCTCGTCGCTTCTTGATGAAATTTGAACGGAGTAAAATCCTGTCCATTTTATTTTGTCCTGAATTGTATGACATGTTGGGCGGAGACATGAACCTGAGAATGAGCATGATGAAGAAAAGCGAATTACCCATCGTTTACGACAACGAGTCTTTTAGCAAGTTATTTCGTGCCCCGGTAGAACTGAACCAAGGACTGAATTTGATGTTTGTGTACTCCGATGTGGTGGAGTATAACGTGGTGGGACACACCTCCGTACCGTTACTGCGTGTCATTCCTTTCAAAGTGGATTCTGCCACGAACACTGACGAGGAAGGTGGAAACACTTACCACGTCCACCGCGAATTTGTACATCCTCACTATTTGCCTGTCAGTAAGTCGTATTTGGACACGGTCAACATTACTATAAAAGGAGATTTGGGACAAAATATTCCATTCACCAAAGGAAAAGTCACGGTGAAACTCCATTTTCGAAAACGGTTTTCTCACGATTTGTAAGTCATGTATCCAGTGTACCGAGGCGTTGCTCGACAGCGAGGACACGGTTTAGGAGATATGTTAAAATCGGCCTTTCGTTCGGTGGCCCCGGTGTTGAAACCGATGGTGACACGCGGATTGCACGCCTTGAAAGATGCGGCACTGACGCAAGGCAAAGAATTTCTCCAAAATGTCATCATCGACAAACAAAACCCTAAAGAAGCCTTCATGAGGGCAGGCAAAAATGTCTTGCTGCAAACGGGCAAAGACATTTTAGGCCAACTAGAAACACCTATAAATGCCCTGCACGCTACCGAGTCAGGCATTCAGCAAGGACAAGGCAGAAAGAGACGACGAAGAAAACACCCTTTCACCAGACTTCAAGCGAGAAAGGCCAAGAAAAGAAGAACCGTTCGAGACTTAGACGTTTTCGATTATTGAGAAAAGAGACCCAAAAAAAATGATGCACCGAGAATCTTGCGCTTGTTCCAAGACGGAACTGGATCTGTTTGCCATGCCCCCCACGATGATGACGATGCAAGAATCCCAGTGGGTGGAATTTCACCCCGTCTCCTCACTGACCGATTCCGCTCCCATCGAGTTTGAAATCAAAGGACAGCCCGAAGATTACATCGATCTGAATAGCAGTTACTTGTACCTGAATGTCAAAATTCTAGATAAGACTGGAGGTGCTATAGACGATGAAGCAGTAGCTCCCGTCAACAATTTCATGCATTCCTTGTTCAGTGGAGTGGACTTGTACTTGAATAACAAACTGGTCAGTAGCAGCATGGATACTTACCCTTATCGTGCCTACCTGGAAAATCTCTTGACGTACGGAATAGATGCCAAGAACACTCATCTCAATGCCTGTGTGGTATGGGAAGCTGACGAACCTACCAAGTTTGAAATATTGGAAACTGATGAAAAGAAAGACAACAATGATGGATTTGTAGAACGAAGAAAGAGAATCACCGGAGCCGACACAAGTTTAGAACTGATGGATCGTTTGCATTTGGACATGTGGTTGCAAGAAAAGTATTTGCTGAACGGGGTGGATGTCCGTCTGAGACTGAATCGTAGTAGTGCCGCTTTCCATTTGATGGCTGATAGTGACGGTTACAAAACCAAAATCCTAGAAGCCAGACTCTACGTACGCCGTGTGGAAGTGTTACCTAAAGTGGGAAACGACATCAGTCAGACGTTGAGCAGAACGACCGCCAAGTATCCCATACGACGCGTGGAAGTGAAAACCTTCACCATTCCCAAGGGACAGCGATCCATGATCGAAGATCATCTGTTCCAAGGACAGTTACCCAAACGTTTGATCGTTGGTATCGTCGAGAATACAGCCTTCAACGGAGCTGCCGAAAAAAATCCTTTCTACTTTCAACACTTTGGCGTGTCCAAAATCGAAGTCAGTCGCGATGGCAAGACCTTGTGTACCCGACCTTTCGAACCTGACTTTACCAAGAAGAATTACTTGAGATCGTACTTGTCCCTGTACGAAGCCACCGGACAGTTAGGAACCAATACCAGTCACGGTATTACGTACGAGGATTATGCAGGAGGCTACGCTTTGTGGGCTTTCGATTTCACTCCGGACCAAGGCAGCGACGAGGGACATTTCCACCCTATAAAATCCGGCCAGATTCGTGTGGAAATTCAGTTTAAAGACCGAGACCCTGATGAAACGGTGAACGTCATCCTGTATGCAGAATTCGATAATACCATAGAAATCAACAGTTTGAGAGAAGTCATCCTAGATTACTAGAAACCATGGAAGACTGTTATCCCTCTTTACCTAGTGGAGAAACTTTTAGTGTTGCATTGTTGTTAAAAAATGTTAGAGTTGTTGTTTAGTGTTAAGTGATTTTTGAATAAAAAATGTTGTGTTTTGAAAAAAATGCCTTTGTCTTTTGTTTAGCTATAAGAATGTTGGATTGATGCTCTTTCATTTCTTACTATCCCTCTCATGACACTCACTAAACGTTGCGACTCAAAAACCGTGTGGGGGATGTTTTCCTTCACGTCCGCGCTTTGACTTTAAGAACCGGGTTGTTTCCAGTCTAACCATCCATTGTCGACTCATCCTCCTACGAAGATGTGCTCCAAACTATCTAAGCTAAACGAAGAATACGTGAATTTGCATAGGGTCAGACACAGTCTGATACCGAAGCCAGAAGAGATAGAGAATGTGAGAATGCTAAAAATCACTGAAGACCTGATAGAAGAGCTCTTCAGAGAAGAAATGAACAGGGAGAAAGAAGAATGGACAGAGAAGTACAGACTTCAGAGACAGCAGCAACAGCAGCAACAACAGCAGCAGCAGCAGCAGCAACCTGAACCTGACAGAGGCTTTGTCTATTGCCGTATCGACACCAAAGAGTTCTTCTTTTCTTTCCGAAGAAGCAGACCTATCGCCAGAAAGTCTATCCTCAGAGGACATCGCATTCTTAGAAACTAAAAAAAGAATGCCATAGCAAACAAAAAAAAACAGACCTTTTCAGGGCTACCCCAATACTCTAGAAGAGAAATAACGATCGATTTGCCAATGTGTGTAGGTAGAGTAGTGTGAAAATAAACACTAACTCTTTTTTAAAAAATGTGAGGGTATGTGTTTGTGTGTTAGTAAGTGCTTAAGTAAGTTGGTATGAATAGTAGATTAAAATCATGTTTTTTTGGTGTTTGAGGTGTATATTTGGAGTTAGATTGGATTGCTTTGCGTATGTGGATAGTCTATTGAAGTGATTTATAAAAAAAATTTAAAATAGTGATGGGTAGCATAAAAAAGTGAGTGAGTGTTTCTTTTAGGTCCGCGCGTTGTTGTTTTTGGTCATGATGTAGGTAACATCAATTTTATGTTTTTTTAGGGGGATGTTTTCCTTCACGTCCGCGCTTTCACTATAAATTGAAACTCGCTGGGCAGTCTAGCTACCCTTGTTGATTGATCAACACCAAAAATGAACACGAGACTGTCTAAACTGTTGGAACTTCATGTGCATCTGGAATATGCCAGGCGCCTGTTGAATGAACTGGCCGCGGAAGCCATTGTGGAGGAGGGAAGGATAAGAGAGGAGGAGGAAAGAAGAAAAAAAGAAGAGGAGGAGAGAAGATATAAAGAAGAAGAAGAGGAAAGAAGATACAAAGAGGAGGAGAGAAGAAACAAAGAAGAGGAGGAGGAGAAGGAAAAGAAGAGAAGAAGAATAAATTTCAGAATCCCAGAGAGCGAAAATTGGGATTCTGAAGCGACATATCCTGCCTCTGCTCTCTCCCCCAAAAAAGTAAAAAGTAACTGGGGGATAAGATGTGTATGTGGCGCCAGGCCTGGAAGGTGCCACCATTAACCAGGTGTCCATGAAGTTCCAAAAACAACAGCCCTTTTCAGGGCTACCCAATACTCTAGAAAAGAAATAACCATCAATTTGCCAATGTGTAGGTAGAGTAGTGTGAATATAAACACTAACTCTTTTTTAAGATAGTGTGAGGGTATGTGTTTGTGTGTTTGTGTTTGTACCCGCTCACGTACGATTGTGTGGATAGTAGATTATGGATTTGTTTATCGTTTCTTAGCGTATGTGTTTGTGTGTTTGTGTTTGTGTGTTTGTGTTTGTACCCGCTCACGTAAGATTGTGTGGATAGTAGATTATGGATTTGTTTATTGTTTCTTAGCGTATGTGTTTGTGTATTTGTGTTTGT
Organism: Sinohyriopsis cumingii; assembly: GCA_028554795.2. Taxonomy (NCBI): domain Eukaryota; kingdom Metazoa; phylum Mollusca; class Bivalvia; order Unionida; family Unionidae; genus Sinohyriopsis; species Sinohyriopsis cumingii. The sequence goes on from CM068824.1 coordinate 94,826,082, forward strand.
GTGTTTGTGTTTGTGTGTTTGTGTTTGTACCCACTCACGTACAATTGTGTGGATAGTAGATTATGGATTTGTTTATTGTTTCTTAGCGTATGTGTTTGTGTATTTGTGTTTGTGTGTTTGTGTTTGTGTGTTTGTGTTTGTACCCGCTCATTGAGTCATCCACCCTTGTGTCTTCCATGATGTTTAGGACGGACATGCTCATGTATGTCAGGTCCAAGTGGACTGTTGTTGATAGGACAGATACTAGTCAATGGATGAGGAGAGTTTACATAGAAAGACAAGGATGTCTCAAGAGGGTACTTGTGTAGGGACCGGTAGTTAGAAGGAGTTTAAGAAGAAGAAGAAGAAGAAGATGTGACAGATGCCATCTATGTTAATATTAATATTAACATAAACCCAAAGGCCCTTTTCAGGGCCAGCCATATTTCTCGAAAAGAGATAGCCTTTCCATTGCTTACCCCTTTTCTAAATTTAAATTTAAATTTAAATTTAAAAAAAACTTTTAAAAAAAAAAAAAAAAATCCCATATTCAATTCCCCTTGTCCCTAGACAAACCCAAACTCTATTCCCATGTTAATTTCCCTTGTCCCTAGACAGACCCAAACTCTATGTTAAATTCCCATTGTCCCTAAAGTGACCCACGATTTTTCTCCATGTTAAATTTCCATTGTCCCTAAAGTGTCCCAGGGGTCTTTTTAATGCTAAGTCCCATTGTCCCTATAGTATCCCACTTAACTACTAGCAAAGTAGCCTCAACGGTAAATTACCCAGAGGGTCTCATGTGCCTTACAGTACTACTGTCATCGGCTATCCAAAAAGCTTGTCTCATGATCTTGACAGTATGAAATAACCACTGTTACTTCACACTGTCCTTTTCAAACTGCACAAGCCTGTCATTGCAATTGCCTAAAAACATAATGTATAGTATATAATGTCATTTTATAAACAAATTACCCACATGTCAAATTTGTCAAATTCAACAAATAATTTATTTCCCTAGAATACAAAGTGAAAATGTAAAACGAACTTATGGTATTGCGATTTATATCCCTAACAATCATAGAATTACTAACACAAGTCCTAATGAATAAAGTTCTGAAGAAAACCTTTGTTTATATTCCAAATAATTTCCAACACTGAATGTGTTGATGTGCCTGTAGGGGCCGGTTGTCTCTAATGTACTAATGTACTAATAACCTGAATTGGAATGATGTACCGACAGTCTAATTTTAATCATAGTAATATAATCCAAGGTATTCTTGTTTGAATTTATTATTATTTCCATGCAATGTCTGTGTCCAAGAATATTATTAAACACTTTGTATTTCCAGTGAATAAATAACTGGAATAAGTGAATTCCAGCCCAAATCAAATAATGAAGTAAAAACACAATTCTGCTTCAAGATATTACAGCACGAATGAATAAAGATTAACAAGATAGTTTATACAACTGAGACACAAAAAAAGAACCAGTATGTGTGACAAAAGTTCATTTCCATAACAACCCAGTTATAATTAGACAAGGTATTTTACTAAATTTATAATAAAGAACATGGTAAACATAATGTCGTTGACTCAGACCAAGATAATAATCCTAACATTTAATGTATTAGTTGTTTATAGAATTAAAACAAATTAATGAAACTAGTCAGGTAGACTGTGGACATTTTTTGGGGGACAAGATCAGCTATAAAATAAAGTTTCATAACCCTTAGCATCGAATTAATAAAATATCTATCAAAAATACGAATTAAATATAGGTAATAATGTAAATGCCTTCTTAGATATTTATGTTCAAACTACTACATTGTTGTCTGTATTATTTGTCTTCGCTGAGATTACTTTTCAATTACAGGCAACTTCAAATCACACAATTGTCTCGATGTATTTCACGTTAGCTGTTTGCATTATGCTATACATATTCAGCCAACATTGTCAATCAAAGAAATAATGTAAGCAGTATCATCTGTTCATCAGTTTCAAAAATTATATCATTAAACTGCAATCCCTAACTAACTTAACCTCTATTATAGTAATAAACTGCAATCCCTAACTTAACCTCTATTATAGTAATAAACTGCAATCCCTAACTTAACCTCTATTTTAGTAATAAACTGCAATTCCTAACTAAAATTAACCTCTATTATAGCATCAAACTGCAATTCCTAACTAAAAGTAACCTCTATTGTAGTATCAAACTGCAATTACTAACTAAAATTAACCTCTGTTATAGTAATAAACTGAAAGCCTAACTAAATTTAACCTCTATTGTAGTATCAAACTTCAATCCCTTACTAAAATTAACCTCTATTATAGTAATAAACTGAAATCCCTAACTAAAATTAAACTTTGTTATTGTATACATTCCTTTATTAAAAGTAACCTCTATTATAGTATCAAACTGCAATCCCTAACTACAATTAACCTCTGTTATAGTATTAAACTGCAATCTCTAACTAAATTCAACTCTGTTATAGTATTAAACTACAATCACTAACTAAAATTAACCTCTATTATTGCACACAAAAGAAAATGACCCGTTTCAGCATTTATATTGTTGATTTATGAATTTTAATTTGTACATAGAGTCGCAGGTATGAACTCTTTGTGTATTGATTGTCATACATAATCAATGCTTTAAGTATCTTTTCTCCTCATTACGTATGGTAATCGGGGATCAGTTGTGAGTTGCTGAGCTTGGTGTAAATTATGTAAGAATGGAATGTTATATTACAAGATACTCGATACCGTATGCATTGTATTTTGTTGATAGGATGTGGAAGATGTGGTTTATTTCCTATTTCAAGGATCGTTTTCAACCTTCACAATCATGATGGGAGACTGGAAGATATTCGAAAGTTATAATTCTAAAATAGCAGCTGCAGCAACAACCGTAAAAAGCACATTACTTTCAATATAGTGACGTTTTACTCTGTATTATAGTATTTTCACACTATCCCGTTTGTTTGAATCCCCCACTCACTGATTTTTAAAAAAAAAACAAAAACAGAAGGTCTCAAGGATACAAAAAATATGCACAAACTTTAGTCATTTCTTTCATTGATTTATCAATTCTAACCTGATTGTTGTCAGGTGGTCCCAAACATTGTCAGCTTGTTTTCCTTTCGAATCAAATGAGAGTTTCTTTAGCATCACGGTCGCCATATTTTCTTAGGCCAGTCTATGTTTTCAAGTAACAGATGTGATGTAGCTCACCGTCTCTGAAAATCTCAATAATTCCTTAAATCATAGAGTTTCATCTTTTTGAACACATGCATACAATAGTTCCTCCTATTATTTGTTGAATTTGTTTTAGAAATATTAAAACTAAATATTGCAAATATTAGACGCAGACGACACAGTTTCACTGAAATAGACTATTCTAGAAACCAGAAATGAACAGCAAACTTCCTGTCTGCTCGTTTACATCGGGAGCTTCCTTTTGCGTTCAAACGCCAATAATTCGAAAGTGTTAGGGACCCCTTGGCGTTATTAATGTTAGAAATTATAAATCAGTGAATTGAATGACTAAGTTTTGTGCATTTTTTAAAAATCCTCGATGATTTTCATTTTTAAAATTTGTCGGAGAGGGGGATACAAACAACGGGAGGGCATGCTAATACTATAGAAGACGGTGGCCTTCGATTTCATTTTAAAAAAACCTTTTGGCTGTATAAGAGTGACTTTCCATTATGCTGTGAGGTAATTTCGCCTTGAGAAAAATCATATTTAATTAACTCTGCATATCGAAACTTTGGTGCCATGTTATGAAGTTTATCGGTACAGTCTAAAACAATGTCCACGAGGGCTAATTTTAGGTATGAAGTCATTACGCATTGTATCACGTTCTTCTAATTCGTAATTTGCCCTATTGATGGACATATGAATGTGACGTAACAAACGGGAGCCCCGAATGGCAGAGTTGTATGTTATTTATAAGGACCTTATCTTCCGTCTGTTTTATAATGTAGCTAGCCTAAATCCGTAACATTGTATCAACGCGGAACAGCTGGGTTTTTTTGCAGTCCACGAAACATGTTTTAGTTCATTCGGAAACAAATTTAAACAACCACAACGTAAAGAGCATCTTACGTGAGTTTATATGATATGTGTACAAATGAAAAGTGCTGGCGTCTGCGTCCATTGTTTGTTTACAATAGAAAGTAGTTCCTTTATGCACGTGAATGCTATACGTGTATTGTCGCGCGAGTTCAGTATCGGGTAATATTGAACGATTCTGACAATGTAAAGTTAACGGGGAAAAAAATGAGCATATAATAATAAATATTGATGAACCTATTCACATCTCCTCATTTGTATCGATAACGCATGGAGAAAGTTCTAAACGTGTATATGGTACACTAAAACCGAAACGATGCTTTCAGTCAAAAGGATCCGAAACTCAAAACCTTTGCACGATCTTCACATGAAAACCTTTGACAATGCGTATACAGTATCAAGCGCAACTTGTGATTGTTTCCGTTGCTTATATGTCTGTTTTACCTTTAAGTATGAACGATTTAAGTTTTTAACACAGGTCTTTGCTGAATATTTCTGAAAATTTAGATAAAGTATTCTTAGGATAGCCGTGATATACATGTGTATATAATAATTTAACATATAAATGTCGAGAATGCGACCGGATACAATGCATGGACATGGAGAATAAATGCTTTTATAGGATGTATATTGACCAAGAAACTGTACAACGGTTCATTGAAAATTTAATGTTACTCATTAAAGATTTTATTAAGGAACACGTCTTTCAAAGCTAGTAGTTTAAGAAATATACAGTGAGCAGTGTGAATTAGTCTATTTGAAGTGTAATATTGTGTAACGAGCGGTACAACCAATTCTCGTTAACTTCAACTTTTCCTAGTGATCCACCATTCGCTGTGACAATTATCTATATTTTAGGAACATAATTAACGAATAAAGTCTTATTGAACAGAGACGCGGAAATATCTAACTTAATTTGAAATAGTAGTTACTGCGTCACTGACATCTATTGTGAATAAAATGATAATCTACTACAACGGTTATTGTAATAAGATCTCGAGTTAAACGTTTACAGGCAGCAAATGAAAACAGGTCGTTTACACTAGTAAACGTTGCAGCGTTAGTGCTAGGTGTGATTCTTTGAACACCGATAGCTATCAGGCTCGGAGCAATGATTGCAATAACGAAAACCAATTGGCTAAGAATTTCATGGGCACTTTCTGCAACTGACGACATAAAACCGGTTTTCATGTAAGGATATGCATTGTTTATTGATTTGATTCGAAAAATAAAATGCTGCACTTCGTCCTGACATGCGATCATAAAAATGCAATCTTCAGATCTTGCAATTAAGTGCGTATGTGTGATTTGGATTTTTAACGTAGCTTTAACAATTATTCAGTCATATCGCTACGATGTCTAAGTGTGGCAGTTTATAGTGATGTCTAACACTAGGGCATCATGCCGCAGACACGTAGCATGATGTCCCACCCAGCTACATTATCCTGACACCGGGCCGACCAGTCCTAACACTAACCTCTTAATGCTGAGCGCCAAGCGAGGCAGCCTTAAATACCATTTTTGTAAGTCTTTGGTATGACTCGGGATCTTGCAATTAAGCACGTGATGTGACTATTGGCGCTGCAACTCAGGCTGTTTTACACTGCTTCTTCACGAAAGTGCCTATATCGACCATATTCGTAATCTAGCCAGAAATGAAAATTAAATTGGCTGAAGTTCCCGTTTGTCTTCTCTCTTAGTTTTCAAATAAGACTGAAACCGTTGTTTGAAGAGTCTCTCTAGAAGGATGTGTTTAAAGGAACTATATTGTTCGACTATATACTAACTTCATAAAGATATATTTAAGTTACTGAAGATTTTATTGTGTCTGTCATTAAACACTGTTAAGTTGCTGACGTTTTATTTTTAATTCGTCCCCCTGCGGGTCCGGGGTTGTAGAATTGGCCCGACGTGCCTCGCTACGTGTCGTAAAAGGCGACTAAGTAGAGGCAACCTGTTTGCCGTGGGTTGCGTCCCGTGTCGGGGGAGGAAAGGATCCTGGTAGTTGAGCAGTGGCTTTCCCTGCAATACACTACTTTGGCCTCTACTTCTCTTAGACGGGTGGTTGGGATGGGCCCGGTTCCGACAAATCGGCTGGTCACGCCGAGCCCTAGGAGGTCTTTGTTAACTTTCTCACCTTCTTTCTCTCTCTCCTTGTATCTCTCTTGATACCACCGTTGCCCCTATATTCTTTTCCTTTATATTTCCCTTTTCCAAGTCTTAGAAGGCTTACTAGAAGGCGGTGGCTTAACGGGTCGATCGGGGGGTAATTTTACCGACCTTAGAAATTGGCGACTTCAGGGTCATTCAAAGGTAATTTTATCAACTGAGTATGGCATCTGTGTATCCCTGACACTTGAAAAGTGTCCCCTTGTTGGGCTCCTTGGTGGGTGGGGAGCACGGGTGCTGAATTTTTAATCTAGCCATCATGGATAATTCCAAAAAAAATCAAAATAAAAGATCGAAACCCTTATCAGAGTCTGACGATGAACCATTTACTGTGGAGTCATTTCCACGCTTCATGGTCATACAGTCAAAAGATGCCACGAAACCGCTTGCCGCACTATCTCCATTTGTCATCGAAAAGACTATCACAGGATCGATTGGCACACCTAAAAGTGTTAAAAAGTTGAAATCGGGTTGTCTTCTTATTGAGTGTGAGCGACGAGGTCAATCAGACAATATCAGGAAAATGAAAACGTTCTTTGATATCCCAGTAACCTCATTCGCTCACACCACACTGAATACGTCCAAAGGCGTGATTCGCTGCCGTGACTTGGCTGGAGTCACCGACGCTGACATCATCGAAGGAATGAAAGATGAAGGTGTCACTGCAGTCCGACGAATACGTATTAAACGTAATAACAATCTGCAGGACACCAACACCATTGTACTCACCTTCAACAGGCCAACTGTACCCAAAGTGGTGAAAGTTGGCTTTTTGCAAGTAAAGGTAGAGATTTACATTCCCAACCCCCTTCGGTGTTATAAGTGTCAAAAATACGGCCATCACGAAGACCGCTGCTCCAAGAGCCAAATATGTGGCCGATGCGGAGACAATGCTCATCAGGAATCTGATTGTAGAGCAACTCCGCATTGTGTCAACTGCGGAAAAGAGCACCACGCAAATTCCAAGGATTGCGATACCTGGAAACAGGAGAAGGAAATTCAGAGGGTAAAATACACAAATAATATTCCCTATCCAGAAGCCAGAAAAATTGTACAGGCAAAAACAGCCCATCCTGGCCCATCCTTCTCCACTGTAGTGAAGAGCAATCCTAAAACAACGAAGGACGCTCAAACACAAACAGAAGCACCCGATTCAACACCAAATTCAAACACCCCCCATTACCAAGCACAGAAAAACACGGCATCTACTCAGACTACATTTAATAATACCCAACAAACTAAATCACCAAAGAATAAAAAATCTCACGGAAACAGGCAACAAAAGGGGTCAGATGACCCCATCAAACTTTATAACAGGTTTGGAGACATCGAGAGCATGGATGCAGAAGAATCTGCTCCATGCGCTCAAGGGAACTCCAGACCTACAAACAAAAAATTCACCCCCGTACTTCCTCCAGAGAAATAACAAAACAAATTCCGTCTGCGAAAGGTCTAACCTAGCTCCACAATCTTTAATTTAAATTTATAATGAAAAACACTATCATACAATGGAATTGTCGAGGACTTAAAGCAAATTACAATGATATTCTCCTGCTTTTAAACGAACATGATCCTGCGGTACTATGCCTTCAAGAAACATTCTTGAAAGATACAGACAATATCACATTTAAAAACTACTCCCTGTTTAACACCTGCTCTCCAAATGTTGATAGGGCATCAGGAGGAGTTTCTGTTATTGTAAACAACAGAGCTCCTCATAGCTTCATTCATTTAAACACCAATTTACAAGCCATTGCTGTAAGCGTCACTCTACATCGAGTGATTACATTTTGCTCTATTTATTTACCACCAAACACTAACCTAGTACCAAACGAACTCGACAATCTTGTTCAACAGCTTCCCGCACCCTTTGTTTTACTCGGGGATTTTAATGCCCATAACATTTTATGGGGATCAAATCATATAAGTGACAGAGGTCACAAAGTTGAAGACTTTATTTCTAGACACGATCTGTGTCTATATAATACCAAAACACCTACATATTTACACCCAGGCACGGGTACATACACAAGCATCGATTTGACAATTTGTTCTCCTTCTCTGCTTTTGGACTATGAATGGAAGGTCGCTGATGACCTTCACAGCAGCGATCACTTCCCAATCTTTCTTGTAAATCTTAACTCTACAGGCGATGAAGTAATTCCACATTGGAATTTAAAGAAGGCCGACTGGGCCAAGTTTGAAACACTCTGTAAAACTAGGCTGAATGAGGATACAGTTTTCAATGTTGACGACACCATTCAGCATTTTACATCTATTTTAATAGAGATTGCAGAAGAATCCGTTCCCAAGTCCTCGCCATATTGTAAAAGAACCCAAAAACCTTGGGTCACTAAGGAATGTAAGGAAGCCATTAAACTACGCCGAGAAGCATTAAGGAAATTTAATAATCAACCGACGCCCGAAAACTTAAATATATATCGCATTACCCGGGCCAAAGCTCGCCGCATAATCAAAGAAAGTAAAAGAGCATCATGGAAGAAGTATGTTTCTTCTTTAAACTCTCGTTCCTCTGTTAAAAAAATTTGGGACACTATACGCAAAATAAACGGAAAGAGAAAGCAAAACCCTCTCCGACATCTGACACTGAACAATAAGAACTTTAGTTCGAAACGTGACATTGCAAATATTCTTGCTGACAGTTTCTCGAAAAATTCCTCATCATCTAATTATTCAGAAGCCTTCCAAAAACTTAAAACTCAAAAAGAAAAGTCACGTTTAAAATTCACATCCAACAACTCGGAAAGTTATAATCAATTGTTCTCACTATCGGAGCTTAGGGAGGCTTTAGATAAGGCCCATGATACATCCGCTGGGCCTGACGAGATACATTACCAGTTTCTGAAACACCTTCCAGAATCATCATTAACATCTCTTTTGAAACTCTTCAATGATTTATGGATTACTGGTAATGTACCAAAAATCTGGAAAGAAGCAACTGTAATACCAGTCCCCAAACCCGGTAAAGATAGCCAAGACCCCAACAGCTATCGACCAATTGCACTCACAAGCTGTGTGTGCAAAACAATGGAACGAATGATCAATTCTCGGCTTGTCTGGTATTTGGAAACTAACAATTTAATATCTCCTTTCCAAAGTGGCTTTCGATATGGCCGGAGCACCAATGATCATCTGGTTAGACTAGAAACATTCATTCGCGATGCATTTATTAAGAAAGAACATTTAGTAGCGGTTTTCTTTGATTTAGAAAAGGCCTATGACACGACATGGAAGTACGGGATACTAAATGACCTGAACGATCTAGGTCTAAAAGGCCGTCTGCCCTCTTTCATATCCAACTTTCTCTCCGACAGAGAATTCAAAGTACGAGTGGGCTCTACCCTCTCAGATTTGCATGAGCAAGAGATGGGTGTGCCCCAGGGCAGTATTTTATCTGTGACGCTCTTTAACATCAAAATTAATAGCATCACCAAGTGTTTGACTCCTGGTGTGGATTGTTCGTTATACGTTGATGATTTTCTAATATGTTATCGGTCAAAGCACATGCATACAATTGAAAGACAACTGCAGCAAAATATAAACAAAATTCAAAATTGGGCCAGTGCAAACGGTTTCAAATTCTCGAAATCAAAAACGGTATGCATGCATTTCTGTCAGTTACGAAAACATCACGATGAACCGAACCTCACACTGGATGGAACACCTATTCCAGTTGTTGAGGAAACCAAATTTTTAGGTATAATCTTTGACAGAAAACTGACCTTTATTCCACACCTAAAGAACTTAAAAGCTAAATGCTTAAAAGCACTTAACCTACTTAAAGTAGTAGCGCACACTGACTGGGGTGCTGATAGAAAAGTCATCCTAAATTTATACAGAACGTTTATTCGCTCCAAACTAGACTATGGTTGCGTTGTGTATGGTTCTGCCAGAAAATCGTATCTTAAAATGCTTGATCCAATTCATCATCAGGGAATAAGACTGGCTCTGGGAGCATTTAAAACATCTCCCTGTGAAAGCCTTCTAACTGAGGCGAATGAACCACCGTTATCGCATCGTAGAGAAATGCTTTCCGCACAGTATGCTCTCAAATTAAAATCAAACCCTCTGAATCCTGCTTTTTCGGCTGTTTTTCAACCCAAATACAAAACTTTATACGAAAATAAACCAAACGCCATACCTTCCTTTGGCATTAGAATATCATCCAGCCTTGACACTGCAAATATAGATCTTTCAAAAATTCAGAAAACATCCATCTCCGAAACACCACCCTGGCTAATTAAACAACCAAAAGTACGTTTTACGCTACACGATGGGAAAAAGTCCGAAACAAACCCTTCTATCTTCCACAACTCTTACCATGAACTCCTCACCGAATTTAAAAACTATACCAGAATTTACACTGATGGATCAAAGGATGAGGAAAAGGCTGCTGCAGCCTTTGTTTGTGGAAATCACACAACGCAAGTTCGCTTACCAAATGGAGCATCAATTTTTACAGCCGAAATCAGAGCAATAGACCTTGCTCTGCAACATATAGAAAAGAACTGTATTTTAAACAGTATTATCTTCTCCGACTCGCTATCAGTACTCCAGTCACTACACAATAGAAAACTGGAGAACCCATTATTGAAAAGCATACTCGTAAAAAATACGGAGCTGAGTGTCTCCCACAATATAATATACTGTTGGTTACCTAGCCACATTGGTATTAAAGGTAACGAAAAAGCAGATCGCGCTGCTAAAATGGCCCTTTCTCAACAACCATCTGATTTTAAAATACCATATACTGATTTTAAACCTTGTATCAGAAAGTTCTTACGTCAGAAGTGGCAGGCATCATGGAATGATGCTGTAAATAACAAACTTCATGCAATCAAACCAACTCTAGGAGAATGGACTCCTTCCTACAGAACCATTCGTAGGGAGGAGGTAGTCATTGCAAGAATCCGAATTGGTCATACTTATATCACCCACACCCACATACTAAAAGGTGAAGACCCACCAGAGTGCGTTTCTTGCAATGAACCATTCACTGTCAAGCACTTTATGATAGAGTGCTTTGACCTACAACCTACGCGCGATCGTTATTACGTTGTGCATGATATGAAAGAACTTTTTGATAATATAAACATCACTCGTATTATCGAGTTCTTGAAAGCCGTAAATATTTACTCTAAACTCTGACTTTTATGCTATCACCTTGTGCAGTTTTATGCAATATATATACCGTCCCATTTTAATACCTATTCATCTTTTTTACATCTCCCGTTGATCGGGAAGCTTTATTTTGCACCGTTACCATCTTACCGTTTTTAATTTCAACCATTTGTTCTTTTATATCGCTGGTCGATATAGAACCTTTTATAAGTTTTAAAAGATTATACAAGTAACACTTTGTTTGGCGCTAAAAAGCCTAAAAGTGCTGATGCGCCGTTAAAAATCAATCAATCAATCAATCAATCATTTTTAATTCGTGGGTTAAAAATGCGCATGGAAAATTTACAGAATAATTGTGTCCTCTTTTAGTAGGTATCTTGGTATGTTCATTTAACGTTTGTGCGACAAAGCAATTATTTTCTTTTATTTGAGCAGGTAAAAGGGATATTTGAAAAATTACCTAATAGTATGTCGCTGTACAACAAAGTTCTTTACTAGTGATTCGAAGTAATCCCCATGCACCTCTACACATTTCTCTCAATATCTAATTATTAAATGATAATAGTTTTGGTTATGGTGTTCACAAACTGGAAATATGCGCATCTAACAGCATTGCGACCTTCAGAGAGTATGAACTGTGGAATCTTTGATAACGGGATTCAGCCAAAAATCACCTTTGGAGCTAATTCAGGGCTATTTGGAGCATGTGGCAAAGTTAGATGCAGCTCTCTCTCAGAGAGAGTATGTAGCGAGAGTATGTTCGTTGTCATTGGAGTAGATGGATACATCGCGTACCGGTGCGCGGACGGTTAGTTCGACTGTCTTCCATAAGTTTTAGAGGCATACCAATGTCCAGCGACACTAGCAGAGTCAGGTACAGTACCTGGATGTTCAGTGACACCGGCAGACTCAGGTTCAGTACCTTCATCGATAGCACACTAGCTGAGTTAGGTACAGTGCCTGGATATTCAGTGGCATTAACAGAGTCGGATGCAAGTGCCTGCATGTCCGGTGACGCTAGTAGTCAGGTATATTACATTTAAGACGTGGCCTTTTTGTGTTGAAAAATAATGTGAATAAAACTCAGTTGAGAGTTCCACGACATCAAGCGAGTTGTGGGTTTTATTCTTTTTCTTAGATGCAAACTGTATTATTTTCTCTTTAGAAAAGTCAGTCTATATTCTATAGCCCATTTCATACCGAATTTAACCGAGTTGCTCCGTAATTATCCGAATAACCTCCCGAGTTACTTTATACTCCAGCCAATCAAATGCTGTACTCACATGTACATAAAAAATGTTTAGAAATATTTCAGAAATAAAATTAATTAAATGACTGTAATTTATATGTAAATTATCCACAGACTTTCAAAAACAAATCTGATAAACTGATATGAAACGCATTTTATTATAGTGACGTTTCGGATGCACAGAAATAGTTTGAACAACTTGCTCTTTGATTGTCAGGATTAAATTTGTTTACTTCGACAGCGTTTCCTTACATACATGTACATGTCCAGATGTAAACAGCTCAAAGCTACTCTCTCGTATGGGTTTGAAATCCGCCCTGGTTTCCAGAAAATAAGAGAGGATGGCTATAATATTAAATTTCGTCAATATCTGCGGCAGCAACCCTGTTGAATATGCATTTTTCAACTAGATAAACGCTGTTGAAGTGGTTACAGAAGTTTATGTTGATGCTGAATTCCGCCATTTGTTAGGATTAAGACAGGATGGCTCCAATATTAAATTTCGTCAATATCTGCGGCAGCATCGCTGTTGAATATACATTTACACGTTACAAAATACACGTTTGAAGCATTATACTTTTATCTATATCGAACCTATAGTGTGTACTTTACCTTTGTCCGTCATTGAGGTTACAGCTTTGGCTTACCTGACTAGTATCTTGGTTTAGGATTGTGTCCACCTGATTTTTTTCATTTATTTTTATAAATGATTTTTAAAGTCTGATCTTCTTTATGACTGACTTACACGTTTCCGTATAAAATGACTCACTTCATGGGCATTATATTGTGTCATGTCAAGTTAAAGTATTATGTATTGAATGAGGTAAGCAATAATTCATTCACTTTTTACTTCAGTATGTGGAATAATTTACTGATATGTTCTTATATAATTTGAGAGGAATCGTTTATTTAAATTATTTATAGTAGCTATAAAGTACTCATTGACATTTTGGACTACAACATTACTTTGGAATTATTATAAATATATTCAAAGACATTCCGGATTATATCATTGTGATACATCAGTACGGTTGGTATATCTGTAGATTAACGACCATTGTTCATCATTATATTCAATACTTTACGAATAAGTAGAGACAAACAATTGTATTAATATTTTAATCTGTATATCGTATTATTTCAAATATAACACATTGAACTGATTAATTTTTTAATGTGTCTGTCAGCATCAAATTAGTAAACCCAATATATAAGCACATAATTATTATAAACATGAACACAAGAATACAAGAGCCCGTGGAGAAAGAAAAACAAACACGGGGATACACGAGCATAATACAAAGAACTGTGAGGCAGAAAATCTGCACACGCTTCTATAACAAACCGCGCTACTTTGCTTCAGTTTGTATTTTATTTTCATTTTTATTTTTATTTTTATTTACATTCAGAATACCACACAAAGAGAACCTAGAGAGGCGGGAAACAGGTGTGGGAAACAAGGGACCCACCTTGGTGGGATTGGGTCGCCATTTGTCACCATCAGCAGTCAGAATTCAAAATGATATGAAACAAAATTTCTCAAAATTCTTTATTATTATTTTTTTTAGAAAACACACAACAACAGACTATGGTCGGTAAACATACAGACATAAAAGTCTTCATGAACTTTCGGAACAAGGTGGTCTTCTCAGTTCTAGCCACCTTAATTACAGAAGGTGAGGGGTCCACACAAATAAATGGGAAAAAAGAACGAACGTAGATAGAAACAACAACTCAACATGTGAGCGAGATAGGACTGTCAGTTGCATACACAATCGCACAACATCAGTACAGACGAAAATACTCTTGCAAAGTCACTATAATTAAAAATAACGCAATACTAAAGCGGAAAGGGTATGGAAACCTGAACACTGAACTAATGTTCAATGGGAAGGGAGTACAGACCCAAATTCAAGCCAGCAAGGGCCAGGGCATGGAAACTAAATCAAATTGGGCACGGGTGGAGGAAGTATAAGCCTAACCCAAGCAGGCGAGGGACAAACTGCTATAATGTGACAGAACAGAGCAAAGATTAAGCATGAAAAAAATTTAATGTCTAAATTAAACCTTTATTATTCTTATATACATTTTATATTCCACAGGAGGACACAGGAATAACACTACTTAACTATTGACTTTCGAAAAAAAAAAGTTTTCACCCATGCCCAAATCAGCTTTAATAACGCAGCGGAACTATGGGGTGTCAACATAACGGAAGAAAAAAAAACTACGAAGAAAAAAAAGAAAGAAAATATACAAAAATAAATTTTTAATTTATTAATGAATGTCATGCAAAATATTTGAATTTCGACGGTGAAATCAATGTTTCCTTTAAAACACGTTCCAGCTCCTAATTAGTAGGATTAAATGAAAATCTTACGTGTTGGTGTTGTTTATTTTGTAATATTTATACATTCAATATTGGAATCGATTCGGAACATTGTAAACATTTGGACATGTGATAGAACATTTAAGATTATGTAGGATTTAATACACAGTATTGTAGATTCTTCTTCAATTTTCGTACATTTTGATTAACTTTTTGGTTTCGCTTCTTTCTGTTTCTTAGTTTTCGACCATAAGGTCATGCCAATATGAACAAGCTAAACTTATTGTACAATGACGGGAACTTTATTGTACCAATAAAGTAATGTTGCGCTGATCAATCTGGCACAAAACGGAGGAAAACAAATTCATGCTAAAGGACGAATTATGCCTTAAAATACATAATAAAGAGAAAATCTACGTTTTGTCAGTAGACATAAGTAAATACTTCACTCATAAAGTGGAGACATTATGAATAATCAATCTTTGCTTTGCCACTCGTGAAAGTACAATGTTTCCACTTCAGTCCTGTAATATTTCATTATATCTACTTCAAAAATGAAAACGTCATATGGAAATGTTTGCTTTTTATGAGCTAAAATAATGGCAAAAATGTTCCTATAGTGTATCCTCTAATACA
Source organism: Sinohyriopsis cumingii (assembly GCA_028554795.2). Classification (NCBI taxonomy): domain Eukaryota; kingdom Metazoa; phylum Mollusca; class Bivalvia; order Unionida; family Unionidae; genus Sinohyriopsis; species Sinohyriopsis cumingii. The sequence goes on from CM068824.1 coordinate 94,841,666, forward strand.
AAGATTTCAAGTTCATTTTGATTATAAGACTTTACATTAATGCGTGTAGAGACCAATTAGGATATGTTATTGTTTCCTACCTCTTCTGCTTCCAGCATTGAAAGAGTGAACATGCAGCATACGTCGTTACTAAAGATTCCTGATCGATTGATTGCTGCATTTTTCATATACGTTTTTTTAATTATTTTCTTTTATCAGACTCATAAATTACTCGCATTTGATGAACAGTTCAGAAGAAGTGGTATTAAACGGTGTCCTTTTAAAGAATATGCTCCTAAACCCATTGCCAGATGCGAGACATAAATTAATCCTAATTACTCGCTTTAGAATATCCATTGACCATAAACGTATTCCATCGTGTTTTGAGTTTAAAGAGGGTCATAACCCGACTTTGCTCCCCACCTCCTTGACTATTATTTGGAAAGACCTGACCTAAAATATCGCTGCTCAATTACTTTTTTTGGGGAATTTCGAACTCGCGATGTTTAATATCTTTAATAGGTTTAATCAACATACTCATTATCGTTATAATCATTATCGTTAAAATCAATATCGTTATAATCATTATCGGTTCAATATTATATCTGCAAAAATGATCATTTCGCGTTTCTTTTGAATTTCACGACTATACGAGAGAATCGGTCCGATCTTTCGTGTGTTTTGTGCTTTTTCTATCTACACTTGATATTTTTGCCAAAATCGATATTTACATATCCTTTATGAAAACAGGCAATCTATTAGAAGTAATTTAGGAGAAACTGCATTAAATTATTAATTATATAGCTAACAGCTATGCATTCTATCGTTTTTGATAATGAACTGAACAGTTTAAGACTTTTGTTTCAGCAGAAGTGTAGTAATTATATGAATAGATTCGGAAACAATGATCCATTATTATACGATACATATCTGTTCTAAATTGTGTACTTTTTTAAAGAAAAAGTATTAAAGTACAGTTGAGACGTAAGAGGAGACTATTAGTCCCCATGATATTATTGAACTTTATTGTTGCTATTGAATTGTGTGCACTGTTGCAGCATCATGAATGACAATAATGGTGTATATACAATGAAATACTAGTGGAAACGCATATGTACACTAACGATTCCACTTCGCTCCAGGTACCTTAGTAAACCTTTCATAAAGTGTGTAAATATAACCTGTTTCCTCAGTAACGCACTCCAGAATTAAACACTGCAACGAAACTAAAATCTGTTAGAGGAGACTGAAAGGATGCATACATGCATGCATACATACATACATACATACACACACACACACACACACACATACATACATACATACATACATACATACATACATACATACATACATACATACATACATACATACATACATACATACATACATGCATACATACACACACACATACATACATGCATACATACATACATCCATACTGTTACGTGTTTAGGCTCGAATACACAGTAACACAAGCAAGAGTGAAAACAACAAGCTTTGAAAAATATAACAAATAATTTGTTTCCTTGGAAAAATACTGCAAAAATGGAATCAATATGAGAACTTACGGTTTCCAGAATCAAATCCAAAAATAATACAAGAATAATTCACGAATAAAATTTTTGAAGTCCTAATATTGAAATGTTCGAGTCCCGACGAAGAATCCAAGCTGGAAGGCGATGACCTATGTTGTAGTCTGTACTGTGTTGACGTCTTCAGTTCCTTGTACAAACATAGTTCTTAATCCTATGGTCTTGGAAATTCCAAATAAAATTTTCAATAAAAGTCCTTGTTCAAGAGTTCTGTATGAATACAATAATATTTCCAGAGAAACGAATTAATCTTCTAGAGTCCAAGTAATCAGCGGACGAATTAAAATGTAAGTCAAAAACTCCAAAATTTCAATATTTCAATACTAGTCACAACAGAAGAAAACAATTTGACATTAAGTGCTTAAAAGCCTGGACACTGAGATCTCTCTCTCTAAACATCACTATTAATACTAAACATTTCGAAATTTCGGATATGCCTAATTACGAAATAGAGGATCATGTGATCCTATTTACATGTGAAAGTCACATAGTTACTGTATGTCCTTGATAAGAAGCAATCATTTTACTCCTAGAAAAAAGTTGTTTACTTGACCCTCAATCAAGACCAGAAACTAAGTCAAAAATAGAAACAAGTGTTTCTATTATTAGGTATCTAAGGAAAAACTCCGGTCAAACTGAATTTTCCGGAAAATATCAAATTCCTAGTAAACAAAATTACATTACATTGACATGTAAAGAAAATAAAAAGATTCCAAAACCCACAAACAATCAAATCAAATCAAACACAAATTAAATCAAATAGAAATTAAATCAAATATATGTAACACATACATACATACGTGCATACATACATACATACATACATACATACATACATACATACATACATACATACATACATACATACATTTTGACAATCACACGTGAATGAAAGTAAAGGCTACTGATTTAATAGGACAAGATCAACAACGTGCAATAGAAATTCATATTAAGATTAAACAATCTCCTTAAATAAATCATATCTTCAAAATTCAATCCTGTATAACACGTTAACTCCCAAACGTACAGATAGTTAAACACACGAAAACAATCACCATCTAAAGTTAGGTGCCTATGAAATAACCTTGCAAGCGCCAGGAGCAATAATCTAGGTCTGGGCCTCAAAGGTACAAAAGCTTAATCAAGTTTTAACAGGGTTACCTATTCCATTGGTAATCTGTCAGACAGTAATAAGGATTGAGAGATCTTTCTTTGCGGTTTAAACGCTTACATTTAAGCTTAATTATCTAAATAAATTACTAGTACACCTATTTTTGTTACTAAAGAAGACGTAATTTCTTTTCTATTGTTCGGCAACATCATGTGGCTATTGATTTAGATAGCGCTTGAAGCTATATACCTTGATAACTTCAGGACAATTAATATCCGCACAAATGAATAGTTCGATTTTGGGAACTAAACTGGAAACAGACTTTTTATAATGTTGCCAGATACAAACAGGTGGTAGAACACTTAAGAAACGGGTACGTAAGTAGATATGTTACCTAAAGATTATGTTATATCAAAGATGTAAATTAATTTTACCATCTTTGTAGGATTGTCTTTATTTTTCACTCATCTAGGGATCGTAAATAAAATTATTTTAGCCAATGATAACCGTGCACGTTTATTCAAATATTTCGAATGTCGAAAAAAACAACAATTCTCCAATCGTTCCTGTCCTCTTGATTTCATGAGCCGACTGCTTTCTGCATGACATTAAATGCTTGAATCTGATTAGATCAAATTGGATCGAGAATATCGATACATGTTTGTGTGATTCGTTATCAGCCAACTCCCTCTCTAATACCAGTTTGTCTGCAACAAGCTTGATTTGAGTTACATAAATCTCATACTGACCATAATTAAAATCCCTCTTATGGATTTCTTCCATGCTTTGTGTTTCGATCCGGCTTTGCCTATTTCTCCTAATGGAGTGAAATTTGAAGTATATCAGTCAAAGCAAATGTCAAATGGAATAACAAAGTGACCACAAAATTGTTCTTTAGGATTATCAAGGACAAGATGGAATCTAGAGTAATTTTACTACTGTTGGCAGTGAATTACACCTTCAAAAGAATAGCAGGTAAGAGATGTGATAAACCGTGGAGGGGGTGGGATGGAGAGATGAGAGAGACTGTCACATTTACGAAAATTAGTACCATTATATTGAAACTGATACTGCCATACATTTAAGGAATGATTTGTGATATAATACAATTTGGCAAGTTTCTTAAGTTTATTAATTACTCTCTGGTGATCGGACCCATATACAGGAAGGTATTGAAAGTGTAGTCGTTTCTCAAGAACAGAAGAAGAAATAAACGTTTAGCTGGAGATAACAGCTGAGTACTACGACAGAAAATCATTGACTTCGGCCGTGGATGAATCACGGAGAAGAGCTATAGAGTTAACTGTGAGGACCCACGCTTAAAAAAAACAAAAAAAAAAATAAAACAAAGAAAAACCAAACAAACAAACAAATCAAAAAAAAAAAAAAAAAAAAAAAAAAAACACAAACACAAACACAAACACAAAGGAACAGTTGATTCTGTGAAATACTTTTGTTAAGACGATTTGATACGACGAATCTACACGAAACATATTTAGTTTCCAAAAAGATTCGTTATGAGAATAGAGAAACAAAACGCAAAATGCGACGAGAGATATGTAATGCAAATTGCATGTTTAAATGATTAATTCGTACGTTCTTTTTACTTGAAAAGATAGATTTTGCCGCTGTTTGGTTTGTAATGACTACACATAACTCTTGAATAAGCAAGAGCTTGCAGAAACATCATAGTCTCACCAGATGCCATTGTTCTTTATATGTGGGACCCTCAAAAGCTTCCAGCTAGATAAATTGGTAACCTTTGAAGAGTTTTCTATGTGCCCGAAAGAAAGAAAGGATCTTTATATTTTGGTGTCCTCATAAGGTCTGGAGTATTTTATTTTAGTAAACAATCAGAAAGAATTTAGACATACAAATTTATGTAAATATCATATTAGAATTTGGGGTTATTCTTCCTAATCATGTGTCTGCTATGTGAGTTTTGCTATATTGTGTGTATGCTTGATGTTTATGTTAGGAATGCAATTAAATCGAATTTGCCATTTCATTTAGTTGTTTACTAATTTATGAATTACGAGAAAAAGGGGAGTACACAACTTTACTCTTCCCTCTGACATTATTTTTATTCGCAAAATAATTATGCCTTTACATCTTATAGAGACATTTCTTGTGTGTTAGCTCTAAACCAAAACATGTGTTTTCTGTGGTGTCATGTGTTATGATATTTGTATACTATATGACTCTTGTTTAGAGGTCTCGTCTTACAAAAGCCTGGATTATCTATCTTAAGTTGCCTTTATCTCGACTTAACCTGGTTGCTGTGTAAAACAAAACAAAACTAAAAGGAAAATTTATGTTAAAATGGTTGGCTTAAGTTTGTATCCATATGTACGCGTGTCTGCTTGGTTAGTTGAATGGGAACATTTTTTTAGTGAAAAGTGTTCTTGTTTCTCCTAGTATGCATGTTTGTGTGCCCTTTATTTGCAAACTCGATTTTCCCAGGCTCCTTAAATTGCCTGCTCAGTTCGCGTAGCGCCACGTGTCGTTGTCATATGTTATCCACACCAAGTACTTCTCAAGGTTCGCAGATCACTGTCTCCGTATGTAATTCTTTTCTGTATCTAAGGTACTAACTATGTTTGTTCTATGTTAGATGTGCAAGTTTTCCCATTTTTATGCAGAGTTCGTAGACAGCTAATTTATTAGGAAACCGGATTAGTTGGATTATATTGGGGGATATCATGAGTGATTATGTAACATTCACCCTTCAAGACCCCCGAAGAGACATGTGAAGGATGAACACCCAGCTCGCGCACATGCTGATACCACCCCCTATGTAGGGCGGTATACTGGATCCCATTACTGAGGTTATGTCCCTTTAAGGATGTGGGAGGCGATTGGGAAAGCTTTTCTATTTAAAATTCATACTTCTTTCATAAATTACACTTTTCTAAATTTGGACATGCCTTTTTGTTTTCTTTAGTATAAACACTTGGCCACATTGTATCATAGTTTTGGTAATGAAATCGATTATCCTAGTCAGAATTTCCTTGTTGATGTTTTATCCATGTATATAGTAGGTTGTTTTCGTGATATTCCCCTGCCATGGTAAATTTGCCTGTTTTACACAAGGGGCACGTCGGCATAATTCTAATTAGATGTCTACGTAGTGTTACCTGTCCTGTAAGCCCCGCGTGATGTAAATGTTTAATTAACATGCTCTTTAATATAAACAGTTTTATTCTAGCCCACCTCTTCCATGCGCGCGCGCGCGCGTATGTGTGAATGTGTGTGTGATTTAGATTTTTAACGTTTTAACGTAGCTTCAACAATTTTCCAGTCATATCGCTACGATGTCTGCAGTGTGGCAGTTTAAAGTGATGCCTAGCACTGGAGCATCATGCTGCAGACATGTGACATGATGTCCCACCCAGTCACATTGTACTGACACCGGGCCGACCAGTCCTAACACTAACCTCTTAATGCTGAACGCCTAACGAGGCAGCTGTTAGTACCATTTTTAGAAGTCTACGGTATGACTCGGTCTGGGTTCAAACCCACGACCTCCCGCATTCGGGGCGGACACTCTAACCACTAGGCCACTGGAGCGATCCCATGTCTTCCATGCTTGTACCCATTTTACTTGACTATTTCTCCACTGTACTTTTACAATGGCATTCTTGGTGTGTTCTTTACGTATGTATATTGTATATGTTTAGGTCCTAGTTTTCTTCCCATATATTTTTCTTTTCCCTATTTTTCATAAATATTTGCCTAATATACAGGTACATTACAGGTACATTTTCTGTACTTCTAATAATCGTTTTAATCTATTGTTCCTTTACATATCTGTCTTGTTATTTCTTTTATATAGAATAAAGCCAAACTAATATACTCCGAGGGCTTTTACCTTGTCCTTGATTAGATGGGGGGGGGGGCGGCGTTAGGAGTACGCGGGACCTAAGGCCGACAATGACAGCGCGGGGTCAGAGGATCGGTATCTCGATTGGTACGTTACTGCAAACATTGATTATGTTTAGACTAGATCAACGTGCGGCCTGTATCAGCGTTTCCAATTTACCGGAGAATATAGCTTAACAAAGTCATAAGGACGACCTTAGGCCTGAAGCGCGGGGCCCCCTCAAGAGCGGGACCTGGAAGGTCGCCCCACTTGCCACCCCTAAACGCCGGTCCTGGGGGGAGCCCAGGATGGTTCCCTCTCTATGCCATTGCTTAGTGCTATTCTTTCTAATAACAGTTCCACTTGTCAAACTGAACTAACCGGTTGCATGTTAACAGCCTGTTAAATGTTTATTTCCACACATTTCCAAAGATTTGTTTGTGTCCACTAGACTCATTTCCGAATGTCAGTGGTTTCTATTCACGCAGGGACCCCTGGTGGTCGAGTGGTCTTATGATCTCGCTTTAGCAGAACACTAACGTCTCACTTCAGTCCGCGTGAGTTCGGTCTATGTGAGAAAGCTTGCCATTACATTCCCGTGGGTAAGTGGTTCTTCCTGTGGTTTTCCCGGGTTCAGCCTCCACGAAATATACTGGCCGTTGTGATGGCCTAACATGTACTGAAAATTAGCGCTAAGCCCACAAAACCAAACTAATATGCTTCGTTCTTAACATGATGCTGTGTCCACACGTTTACAGCGATGGCTGTCGATCAAAATTAGGGTTGTTAAGCTACAGTCTTTGTTGATAACTTTATATTCCGTGACTTCGATTTTTGACTTAACTAAAACTCATAATCTCAACAGGCTTTGATTGTTAGACAGATTTTGTAAATTATCCATTCCTTAACAAGCCTGGTTGGTGCAATGATTCAAAACGACAAGGAATCCTACTATATATTTACCATATTTTTCACGTTGCAACAAAGTAGTATGACTTACTCTGTTGAAAAATATGAAAAAATGACACAAAAAGAGACAATTAAAAGATCAAATATGTGTTTTACGACTTTAGTGATATTATAACTATATCCATACTATTTCTTCTATTCCAAGATTAATTGAAACGTTTATCTAATAGTGACAGACAATGCATTAATCTTCGAGTTGCTTTTCTACGTGTGTTGGTATGACGAATCAAGCAGCAAGGTCCAGTACAAAGTAACTGATTATTAAATTGTCTGAATTCAATCTGATTTCAGTTGGAAAAAAGTGATTCATGCCTCTTAGTCTGAATAAATCCTTATCACCTTGTAAATCTGGGCTGCCCTTGCAAATACAAACTTAGAATTTCCGTTTTGTTTAGTCTTTTGTATCTAGTCATTCTAGAGACCGAACTCTAAGAACATTGACATAAAATGCAATAGAATCTCTCTCTCTCTCTCTCTCTCTCTCTCTCTCAGGATATTCGTTATGTGATCTACTTTTCCTGCTCTAAAACTACGACTGATGTTTCATTCTCTTCAAGATACCAGCTCACCTGTAGTACGCGATTTGATTGGGTAAAATATGCATAAGCTTTAGGTTCTAGGTAAGTAACCCAGGTATTTTCTTATCAGATACAACTTTATCTTAATAAAGTCTCCTTACGAGCTTGTCTAGCTCTAATCAGAAAATTAACAAGATAATTGATAACAGGTCGCGTCGACACGTGTTCATTGGATGGAAATGGGGCCCAGAGAGAGAGGGAGAGAGAGAGAGAAAGAGAGAGAGAATATACTCAAGTTGGATTGCATTATACAATAAAAATATTTGCCTAGGTAGTTGTCACATCATTTTTAAGTAACTGTAATAGTTTATACAATAAGGATCAATACATGTTTTTCAACGTGAGAGGCATAGAGGTCAGATTAAAAGAAGACTGTATGCATCTGAGATCACATTATGCATATTTCCTTTCGTGGCGTTCCTTTCCTACATGTTTTACTAGTCGCGATATTTACTGTAGCGAATGTGATGAAACCATTAATTGTTGCTTGCACTATTGTGTATTCTAAGACAGAAACCGATTTCAAAGATATCTTTTATATCTTATTGCATACATTAAGTTTTAAAACAACTGCTGAACTCCAATCAGAATGAAATGTCTTTTGTTAAAACGCGGCAAACAGGAATATATTTGTACTGAATTAGGGTAATATCAGACTTCTACTAAGCCTGAGATCAATATTATGTTTTTCATATTCGTACCCCAGTTTTTTATGTCTTTCTTTCGCAATCGGCAAGCGTTAAATTGTATATTTGTTTTGAAGAATGCATGTGTTTGGCAGTTTCACTCAGCACTTAATGATGAGCACATATCTATTGATCTTTTACATAAAGTGTATATCGGCCCAACTCTCCATTTACAAACACATTGCTAACATTTAGTAACCACTTGCAATATTTACTATGCACCCGTTGTATATATTCTGCTTTAAAAAATCTCCAAATACAGCAATACGACCAATTTTGGACAATGAAGACTATTAGATTTACTCAACCTGGTCATCGTATCTAACAGCGCCGGTGAGACAAATATTTGCTAATCCCTTACGTAATTACCTACTGCATGACCATCTTTATTCGCTTATGATTAAACTGCAAACAACATAGATCCTGATCTGCCGTTGCATGATGGGCATACAGATCAAGGTCTAAGCAGTTTGTCCTACTTATTACTCCTAACAATATGAACAGACCAAGATCTGCCGGAGTATTATGCGACTTTAGATCTGGGTTTGTACAGTGTGCATTTGGACTCGATTTGTAAATGAGTACATAGGTATGATACGTAGCCAGAGAAAACGAGTCTGAAGAAGAAAAAAAAAAAGAAGATAAACTCTGTAAAAGGATTGTATGTGAACAATAGCGTTACGCATACTACATCATCAGGTGAAACAATTTATATTCGAATATTCTCACAGGAAAAACAATCCACATTAAAGCATCATGAGTAATAGAACATGAGCAAAAGTTACTTGTTTAAAAATATATTCCCATCTATAATAATTTGTCTATATATTACATATTAATGAAGACGAATGCAATGAGATACCGAAGAAAAAATCTTTGTTAAAAGGTTACGTTCATGGTAGGGTAATAAATATAGGGGAAAATCCCATTATATTTGAAAGCTCTGTCATGTGAACGAAATGAGACATCAGTTTCTGTAATATAGACGAAAATGGGAATCAGAGAGAAAAAATATATCAATATAAGATGGTGACTAAAGAATTCTACAAGTGCCAGAACTAGGATTCGAGCGTGAAACTGTCAACTATAAGTATAGATCATTTTGGACGTCTTCGGTGTATAAAACAGCCATTATGTTTCAGTATGTTACTCGTTGAAACCAGGCTGTACTAACAGTCGAGGGTTTATGGTAATGCTTCAATTCTGAAAGAGAGTTTTTTTTTTCCCCCACCGTTTGGATAAGTCATGGAACAAGCTCTAGATACACCACTAGAAGTCATAGTACCCTAACTTCATGAAAATAATTACTTTTGACATATGTGCCTTGTTTTATCTACCGAGTAAATAGCATGCTGAGTTCTTATTTCGGTTTCACAGCTAAAGAAAATGCATACTGAATGTATCTTTCTATTTTACCTACACCAGAGTCAGAACTGGCCAAAAAACGATCTCCGTAATAGAACATGAGCAAAAGTTACTTGTTTAAAAATATATTCCCATGTATAATAATTTGTCTATATATTACATATTAATGAAGACGAATGCAATGAGATACCGAAGAAAAAATCTTTGTTAAAAGGTTACGTTCATGGTAGGTTTTCAGTTTTGTTTTTTCCTTATACCTCACCAGCTTCTACGCTGATTAACTGACCCTGGGTGAAATTCCAGATTTATTTCCTTCATCATTCTGCCTATCATTTCACACGCTGTCTTTACGATGAAGGACTTGGAATTCTTGGCTCTGATTGGACAGCAGCAGATCAAAAATATCGATATTTGTTGGACTGTGATTCATTACTGCCGACTCGTTCCCCGATACCGGTGTCTTCTGCAACAAGCAAGAGCTGGAATGTACATTTCTATCGCTGACCAGAGGCCGAATTCTTTTATTGTTGTGGATTCTATTGTTTTGTTTTAGTGGAGTAAAGCGTCCCTCTACAGTATTTCTATACCATACGGAAATAGAAATACTTCTTGCATGGATTTAACGCTGTGTATTTTATGCAGACGTTTTCATAGCACAACGAATAGCCCTGGCGAACCAGAACAAGACATTTTATGGAATTATTATTGTAACAGACATTTGATTCTTCACTGAAGTCATTAAAGATAAGATGGAATCTAGGGTAGTCTTGCTGTTAGTGGCACTGAGTTGCACTTTAAAAGTGCGAGCAGGTAAGAGATGAAAAATGACCGGAGTAAATTAAGAGATAGAGAGAGAGATCATTTGCATTTAGTCTGATAAACAACATCACATACTAACAGTTACAATAATCAATTATTTTACTTTTTCAGCGCAGGTCTGCCAATATTTACTAATACGGCATCATTAATGCAAAGAAAGTTGACGAATACCCAAATTAGTATATTCTAAGTGACGTTTTGGGATCTGCTACCTCTTCACTTAATAAGGACTACAGATGTCTTTGAACTGTCAATCTTTGATGAAATTTTCTTACATGTATGTAAATGGATATACTTCATAATATTTCTGCCTTATTTGTTTAACTTATCCTGCCTTAGTCTCAGTGAAATAACAAACTTTGTAATCTATTGATCATGCTGCATACGTATCCAAATCTTTGTAGATGTTTTTTCAGATACACCGGCAAAGGTCATTTATCCTGGATATTTTCATCCAGTGTCTTTCTAGAATAATTATGAGAGGAAGGAAAACTTGCAACTGATACAGCATTCGAGCGTTTGTCTGATTTCTCACTACTGCCATAGCATTCGCCTACCCGCCCCAACGCATCCGAGCAGTTTGTGATCCCTACCGATTTTAACATTTAAATGCCTCAATGATGTGAAAAATGCATAAAACATACTCAGTATCATTGATTCATTTATAACTCGAATGACGCCAGAAAGACCCTACCAATTTTGATTGCCTTTCAGAGCAAAACTGGAGTTTCTCAACCTATAGGGCGCCCATTTTTGCTTGGGTGAGTCTGTTTTCAGAGAACAGAAGTGATGTAGTTCATTTGGTAGTTACTTCTATATGAACCTATGTATATAAGAGTTAAACCGCTTTCCCTTTTTATTTATTTTTCTATTTATTGGAGGATTATTAAACCTTTACATATTGAAAAAAATGGACGACGACATTATTTTTGCCTTTGAGATATAAGGTAGTAGATGGAGCCTTACCTATTCAATGTAATGGACTTTTCCAGGTACCATAAAACACAGTGATCAGGCTTATTGTTTATAATGAAAACTCCTTTTTGATCTGAAAAGCAAACAAGTATTAGAGTTCCCCCGGTGATAGGCAGGTTAGAAATAAGCCCCATACAGAACGTATTTGCTTGTATACAGGGGTTATGAATAATTGTTTCATAGCAAAGACAGACCATCTTTGGAAACACATTCTGCGACGTGATGTGTTTTGAAATGAGCGAGTTCATTTGTTGTTTAGAGCACAACAATAAGCTTGTACTTTAGGGCTGAGAACTAAAGAGATGGCTTCGCATATGCACACTTTCCTAAAAATCCATATCTTCACTCCTGGAAAAATATAAGTTGTTGACATTAACATCGAAATACACACGAATGTCTGCTTACTAATAAAACCTGAAAAGAAACTAAATTTATTTGTAGTATTCAGGTATTTATAATGTTTACTAATAAATGACACCATTCAGGTGTATATAAAGTTTACTAATAAATGACACCATTCAGGAATATATAATATTTAATAACAAATGACACCATTCAAGTATCTAATGTTTACTATTAAATGACACCATTCAGGTATATATAATGTTTACTAATAAATGACACCATTCAGGAATATATAATATTTACTAATAAATGACACCATTCGAGTAATTATAATTTATGCTAATAAATGACACCGTTCAGGTAAATATAATGTTCACTAATAAATGACACCATTCAAGTATATATAATGTTTACTATTAAATGACACCATTCAGGTATATGTAATGTTTATTAATAAATGACACCATTCAGGTATATATAATGTTTACGAATAAATGGCACCATTCAGGTCTTCTTAAAAATTTGGTTTTCGCGAAGTTGTGAAAGTCGGGGTTTTGACCTTTAAGTAAAAAACGTTTAACGGAATAAAACCATTTGTATTTGGAATAATTTTCTTTTAAATTGTTCACATACATTTGTATGATATAAGTTTCAACTCTATCCATTATTCTCTGTGTCTTTAAAACTACAGAATAATGAACATTGAACAGAAAAATCATCTTGCAAAACTTTAATCTAGAATTGTTATTTGTTTTCATTAATTTTAAAATCCGAATGTCGATTCTAGCCTTGAAATGTATTATCATTACTCTTGCATCTCATTTCTATGATATGATTAAAGAACAAGCAAGCATGCCAAAACTGCAGAATGCCTTTCAAGATGGGGAAAGGTGAATAAATTGTGCGCGACAACTATTACCAAACAAGTCAATTATTTTTCAGAAGGCATCTTGGATCCTAATTTCGGACTTCTGATTAGTGCGGCAATTAGAGATATATACATTCGCGAAGGATAATTGTTTGTTTTGAGAAATGATATATAATATAATTAGAAATAGATACATCCGCAAAAAGCAATAACTAAACTCTGAAATCGGAAAAGCGATATAGCTTCATAAACTGACGAGATACTAATGATAATGCTGGTTAATGGTCATTATGTTTGGCCATGCATTTTATCTACCAATCGTCCAACAAGTCTGACTAGACTCTTCCCAGACCAGTTAATAAAATATTTATGTCCACACCGTAACCTGATATTAGTGAAATCCACCGAGAACCATTTAAAATTACCAGTAATCTCTAATCACGCAGTAGGATCAATTGCGACTCTTACCAACATGAATCGGTATAGGAGAATCATGAAAACCCAAATTATATTGATATCGAACTAAATCTATCATGTTTTTCAAAATTTGTCTGGGCATGAAATGTGTACATTTGTGTTTCCAGTGATAACGCATAACAGTTTTTTGGTATTTGCCGAGTATTACGGGGATCCAGAAGTACTGGAAAGTTTTCTATTCAGGGAATCGCCCACAAAGGGAAACGAAATTGATTAAAATGACATATATTTCTGTTGGCAGGAAAGATTTTAATGCCGTTTTTTTCTCTCCATTCATTGTGTTCTTAACGCAAGAGTTCTTGAAACACTAGAATATCGTCAAATTGGTATCGATTAATTCATGAATGGGGGATTCGACCTAATACTTTAGTAATTATTGTACTGTCAAGTAGCAGCCATCTTAAAATATTGTTATAAAATAAATAAAACTGGTCCCGTATCCAATATGGCTGCCATAGCAGCCATCTTGAAAATTTTATATTCGCTACTCCTAAATGGTAATATCAGAAAGCGGTTTTCACTAAAAGAGTTAGACCTACATGAAAATGCTCCAAAATCACTTATGGCAAGGACAACATTTGTTTTTAAATTCTTGTTATCGCTACCCCTTCTAAATTGATGATCATGTCAGCATGGGGTTTCACTAACAGACTTCATATCATGCTTAGATGGTCATAAATGAAAATGGTGCCGATCTCATGCCCAATATGACCACCAAAGCGGTTATAATGGAAATCTTGTTAAGGCTTCTCCTCCAAATTGGATGGGCATATCACCTTGGGGTTTTCACTAAAGACTTCTTATGATATTTATTTGGCTATCTTGAAAATCGTGTTGTGGCTGGTACTGAATGTCATATCAACATGCAGATTTCACTAAAATAATTTTCATGAACTTTTTATGATATCTTTCAATTCTTGTTGATTATGACGTGGGTTATTCACCAAATGACTCCGAATGATGTTTAGTTTGTCCTAAATGAAAATGGTGCCAATCTGAGATCCAGCATGTGTACCATACAAGCTAAACTGCAAATTGTGATATCGCTGAAGAATATCTGAAATGATTTCATCACATGTCTTGTTTGACCTCTCTCGATATTATAGTCCGGTGGAGTGGAAAGATAGGAGTTTAACAGATAACTGAGCAAGAATATTGGGAAGAAATAATAGAATACAAGCCCCCTAAGACAAGAAAAGTAACAAAATTTAATCAATAACATTGATAGCGGCAACTCCAGTTGAATCTAAATTATTTCAACAGAATTTAATAGCAGTGTCTAATTTGGATTTATTTCACGATAATTACGAGTGGTGAAAAGAGCGCAATGTTCACGACAGATTGCATCAACTTCCTAACTTGATTGTGTCTCAACGTCTTCCTATTTCCTCGAGCCTTCCTATTCTCTACGCTTCACCCTTTCCTGGACTTCCTAGTCCTGTATTCTGAACCCATCACTTCTTCTTTATTCGGATTTCCGTCTTTGGACTGTCCAGTCTCTCCCCAAAATCTGTTCCTTAATGCTGTTCTCTTTCAGAAATTGTGCGTCCTAGCACTAAAACCTGTCTTTTTTTACAAGACAGCAACCTGGCCCCCTTTTCTTGTTGAACGAGGAAAGCATTATTCTTAATAGGCTTCCTCAGAGTCATACTTCTGATCTCTCAGGATATTTATGACTAAAGAATTTCGACCAAGGTCGTCAGTTTAAATTCACATTACTTCTGAAGTGTACGCCTTAATTTACTCTGGCCAATTGTAAGCAGCGGTTTCTAAATTATCCCAAGATAATCATTTCTTTCGTCAAATTTTAGACAGCACAGAATCTGTGAACTACGGTACATATTAATTTCCCTTTCAAAATGATAATTTGACATGGGTTCCTATCAAGTGGTTATGGTTGGAAGCTCAAATGTTTACTTTCTCAGGACAGCGTTGCAATGCCCTAGTCAAATCTCACTGGGTCATAAAATGCTGGCCTTTCAAGTTTTAACACTGACACGGGGGGGGGGAGAAAAGTCGAAGTGACCCTTCACAAAGACTTTTCTGGCTTAAATGTGATAAAATTTTAATGTTTAATGTATTCAACTTTAAGGTTCAATACAATTCAAAATTCGGCACTTTACACTATGTTGTATGAATCAATTGAACTATTTCAGAGATTTATTTTTATAGAAACTCCATGATAGTTTCTGATTGTTATTAAAGGTCTTTTATGCATCTAATGTATAAGATACATAATCAAGTTAGGTTGTATCTGAAGTCGGAAGCTCTCTTATAGTATTTTTCCTTATTTCGTCCTAACTTAAAATAAATCAAGAGACGAAAATAATATAGGTATTTAAAAATTCTGAATATGAGTGCGCTGGACAACAATGTATGTGCTTCACATCAAGTACTCCTCACGCACGCTCCACAGTTTCTCGGTATGATTGTCCAGCTATCAAATGCGATTTTGGTATTCTCTGTTTGATATGTTGTTCATACACTGTAAAACTCGATTTCAAATTGTCTGCCCCTCTGAATCTTTGATTACGGAATTCAGCCCCAAACCACTTGGAGCTACATCAGGAGTGTTTGACGGACGTGGCAAAGTTTGGGCAGCCTACTCTTTCAGAAGACGGTCACGACGGCTGATTTATGTGCGTGGACGTTGACATAGAGCATATGATTACCGCCCGTAACGGTGCCCTGACGGGTGGTTCGGGAGTGTTCTGCAACTTTTGTAACACGACAGAGGCACAAAATTGTACAGTGACAATTGCAGATTGTGTCACGTGTACTTGCGCAACTGTGCCATTTACGTCGAAAAATAATGCTTATAAAACTCTCTTGATAGTCTAAATGCATGAAGCGATTCGTGGTTTCTATTTGGTTCATCCGATCCAAACTTGCTTTTTTGTTTGAGTCAGGGTCAAAAGAAGACGAGTTCATGTTTCATCACTTGTCCTGATCTCAATCAATCATCTGTGGTCGCTCTTTTCATATCTGGCGAGTAGATTGTTGGCAGTGTTAACCTAAATCTGTTTTTAATTAGCAGTCATGAAATGTGGGACCATCTTGTACAAACCTTCAGATGATTCTTTATTATATTGCAAAGAGTTTAACAGAAATTTCCAAGTGATACTATAAATTTTTCCACTGTGCATCGATCATCTTCATCAATTGAACCGAATTTCCGCTTACCATTCGCAAACAACGGCCTACCAGGACGTGATCATTTTCCATGGATTTGCAACCATCTTTAAAGCGATGAAGCTAACCAGAAACTTGTAGGACATGCCTGAGAATTCATCCGTAAACTTCATCCAAGCCAGAAAGCACCATAAGAGTTCCCGGACTTTACAGTAAGCCCTTTGCTCAGTATTATCATATATCACCTTCTTCGACATTTTTACGTTATTATCATTTACATATGACAATATATTTGCAGGTGTCTGCGTGCTCCATGTCATTCAACAGAACATTATTTACCTATCGATTGACACTAGATTTATTGACAGGTTCAAACAAACAAACATATTATAGTAATATATTCAGAATTGGTCCAGTACACCTCTTAAAAATACTTTTGAATCATGTGTAGTAGTACCTGCATCAATTTTACCCAAGACAATCTATTGTCAGACTTTAAATATACGATGTTAACTGTTGCAGATGATTTCATTTTAAATGTATGCATCACTAATTTTGTTTGCCTCTAAATTTAAGAAAAGGTACACGGATTACTTGCTCTGACGTTCAATTTCTAATGTGGAGTACCCATCAAAATTTATTTAATATTTTATTGTGAATATCTCTTGTGTCTCATAGTATATTGAAGTGATGCGAATGCATGGCTGCTTCTTTTAGTTTCAAAGTCAATGGGACATCACTAGAAAGGACGTCTTGTCTCTTCAGTACGAAGTTCGTGGAATAAGAGGCAATTTCGAACAGATAATTTAATGAATGTATTTTTTTGCGTCTTGTGCATTTAATTACATCGTCACTGAGGTTTGATTAACAAATTATTTTGATAATACCGAAGACTGTATGGAAAAGTTGGCTAACATGACAAATATCTTTTCTCACGTGGAGTAATTATTAAAGTGGATAAAGTGGAAATGGAGAATGTCGAAGAAATTGTCAGAATTTGCCATACCATTTTTTTTACCTTTTCGTCTAACGATCTTAATACCTATTATGCAAATTAATAAATGACTGCTGTTTTATACAGTAAAATTTCGCTGCTGCTTTACATATAAAAACATTACTGCTGATTTACATACTTAAATTAGACTACTGCTTTATATATAAAACTGTAACTCTGCACTAAATACTAAAATTAAACTGCTGCAATACATACTAAAATTCAAATACTGCTTTACATATTAAAATTATACTTCTGATTTTCATATAAAAATTAGACTTCTGTTTGGCATAGTAAAATTAGACTGCTATTTTACATGTAATAATGAGACTGCTGTTTTAAATATAATATTTAGACGGTTGTTTTACATATTCAGATCAAACAGCTGTCAATGATAAAAGATTAATAAACACATACTTATTATTACTTATTATTACTTCTCCTCAATCTGGTCTCTAGATCGGTAGGTAATTTTCATGTACTCTTGTTGTGCAGATGTTTTTCGATTTCGTCTCTTACAACCCACCTCGGGGCCCGAGTTGCCGAATGGTCTAAAGCACTCTTCGTTACGGATCACTGCCATCTTACCTCTGTCTGTGTGGGTTCGAGTCTCGAATTCGGCGAATGTGGGTATGTGAGAAAGCTTGCCAGTAGCTTCTTGTTGGTCGGTGGTTCTCTCCGGTGTTTTCAGGGGTTCTTCCTCCATCATTAATACTGGCCGCCATGTATAGCAGCATATCGTGTGCTGAAAAATGGCGCTAAACCCTACAACAACAGCAACAACAACAACAACCCACCTCCTACAGTGCTTTTAATACACAGCTTTAAATATCATTACAGCAAAAATAAAATTTCAGCTTCTGTTTGGAAATATGTTATTTAACAATAAATACAAACCTATTAGCCACTGTCAAGTTTGCATTTGATATTCGCAATGTATTTGAAAATATAAGATTTTCCGATACTATAAAACTTCGATAACCCAAACATACTCGAATACGTGTCATTACACAAGTCCCGTGCTTAATAACTGTCTTATAGTCAAGGAATTATATGTCTAGTATGCTCAAAAATTCGAGTAATTCGAGTTCTACCGTATTTCTAACTTATTTCTGGCACCCTCAAAGCACTTTACGATAGCTATCCAAATGAACTAAACTTGGTAAGCCTCTCAACAAGGTAATGAAAAGCATTGAACTAAACATAACAACTGCATGCCTCTAGGACACTGTCATTTGTATTTTAAATATCTGATTAGATATGCAAGTACACATCATGCTGTTCCGTTTTCTTTGGAATTGATCATTGAGGATCTAGCCTCCCCCCACCCCCTTCTTTTTTGATTCTGCTTTTGTATTGTTTTAATCGTCGATACATGGAACTACATTAAAGGTAAAGATATACAATATCCGAACATAGCAATATCGGATTCACTTGACAGTGTGTTCAACCGCCCTAACAAGACGTTGTTGACTCAGTGGCTACCATAATTGTCTAAATAACACGCATAGGTTGGTTACCATAAAGTAGAAAAATAAATTTTCAAAACGTTAAAAAGAAATTTCAGAATGAGTATATTAATTTTCCTACACTGATCTGCCTGTCATTTTACAGTATTTATATGACCTATCTCCTGGGTATTATTCATGCTGAAATAAAGATTTATTATCCTTATTTACAGTTTTCATGCTGACCAATGACACTGATTTAAATATCAGACCAATTATTGACAGCTAATCCCGATGTCAATATATGCAAGGACGTAGAGTATTTCAGATCCACGAAGCTGTGGAGAGCTATGGCAAACTTTCTCGGCGAGAGTCAGTTGCTTTTAGTAGCAATTAAAAATGAGATGTAGGACAAAACGAAGGGCTTCTTCTTTATGAATAAACATTTTTGTTTTATTTCTCTCAGTGGCTTGAAAAAGAACTGTTTTTTAGATTTAAAACACAAAGAAATAATGTTTATCCATAGTTGAAGCATCATATAAGATAACTCGATGTATCTTTACACGGACTACCAACATCTAAGTATCCCATGTATATATCTGCTAAAATTTTACAAAACGTAAGTGAACCCACAAAATAAAAAGTCATGACAAATGTTTCTTTTTTTATATTACCTCATCATACAGACAAATATAATTTTAAAAAATTACTTGATTCGATCCTACAAAGTACGGTTATCCATGGAAAAGAGCTGTATTCACGCTCCAGGAAGTCAGATATGTGTGCCCGATACAATACCACTTCATGCCTGCAAGTTGTTCTAGATGGGAGATTCCATTCTCTAAATACGGGTTTGAAGTTAACGAATCTTCTTTGTTGAGTTTTCATTCGACATAATTTGCCATCTGTATAGAATATGCCATTTTTCATAATAATTATTGTTACTATACGAAATATTCTATTAATAAAATGGTTAGTGCGAGTCACTTTTAGCAGTTTTGAAGGAATTTCCATTAATATCAATGTGACTAGGAAGCTAACCGTAGAGAATACTTATTCCAGATTGTATGAACAAATCATGACCATATTTCTGTAAGATTTGAGAAATTAACGTGTTGTCAATTTTAAGATTGCAAGGCAGATGGTGTGGAAAGGGAATCAGGTAACACGTGTTGTCAATTTTAAGATTGTAAGGCAGATAGTGTGGAAAGGGAATCAGGTAACACCATAAACTTGTTTCAGAGGGTTAAAAGTTGACAACGATTTGAGAATGGCACCTTATGGTATCGCGGTACCAATTGGTTTTCCATATACCTCAGTGCTAATATTTTGTGAAATAATTATACTTTTTATCCTACCTCAGCATGCATGTCACACACTGTCATAGAGAACAATACTAGATTGTCAGTTTGACAAGGACAAAACCAGGTACTCCATCGCATTTAAGATAGATAACTCTGCTGGAACTAGACAGGGGTGAGAGTTATCTAGTCACAACAGACACAGATTCAGCCATGTGTACCACATTTTAAAAAAATAATAAAAAATAAAAAATATGACCTAGATATGAATTAACATATCTCACATGTTGCCGAGAGGCACAACCTTTTTTAAGCCTAACAGAAAGTACAATTCTTACATAATGCACCAATCACAGGTAGTGTTGTTGTTTATTTCTAAATGCAATGTTCCTACACCTTAAGCCCCGCCCATCTGGACTTGCGCAATTGCTACCGTTATACCGTATCCGATATTTGGCTCGATATTGTTTCTGTGAGGGTTTTTTTTTAAGCGGCAAACGAAACCTTGTTTCCATTTTTCGGAATCTCTTTACATTGAGACGCCTGGCCAACATAGAAGCGCTGTTTTTATTGAAATTACTATGAAGGAGATTGGTTGGGTACTTTTGAATTAGCAAAGATACATTTCCATTTTGGAGCTTTTAATAACCAAAGTGACGATCTGATAATATAGAATATGCTTTCTTTGCAATCCTGAATGGTGCAGATTGAAAATGAGGATGAGCAGCAGAGGGGGGGAACAGACCGAAACTAAAATAGTACTGAATAGACAAAAACAGTTTCGGTTTACTTATTTCGACGATAAACCTTTCCATGTAGACCATAGAATAAAAAAAAAAATA
Organism: Sinohyriopsis cumingii; assembly: GCA_028554795.2. Lineage (NCBI taxonomy): Eukaryota > Metazoa > Mollusca > Bivalvia > Unionida > Unionidae > Sinohyriopsis > Sinohyriopsis cumingii. The sequence goes on from CM068824.1 coordinate 94,863,012, forward strand.
TCCCTGAACGTCGAATAATTTCTCTCGGAGAGACTCTTCGACGACCCGGGAAATGCAATAACATCCGCGCGCTGACGTTCTTGGTTTACTTCAATAAATCTGAAACTATTCCCCCGCGGGTCGTCATTGACACGGTCGGTCGGTCCAGCCCCCCCCCCCCCTCTGCTGCTCTACGAAATGAGTTTCCGAGCGCGTTAACGCGCCAAGAAAACATTTTTATGTTAACCATACAGTGTATCAAGTCCGATACGGTATCTTGTTCTGGGATCGTGTAAATTTATTGTCACAAATCCATGCGGGGAAATTAAATCGTGGACAAATAAATAATGGCAAATATTGGAGAAGCATTCACAACTAGATTGGCACGACAACGACTAGCCGCGATTAAAAAATTTATTCCTGTCCGTGATTCCGTCAGAGAAAAATTAAAAGCAAGACAAGAAGCGCAAGTTGAGTTTGCAACATCCGCGGAGGAATTATTTAAGCCTATTACAGCAGCTACTGGTGAAGTTAAAACTGCAATTGTAGGAAAAACTGATCCTGCCGACCCTACCAAATCAAAACGAGGGTTACTTCAAGCAATAGAAGAACTTAAACAGCAACAGGCAGATGAAGGTGCTGTAGTTGATCCAGGTGCCGCCGGAGTAGTGACAGTTGCTAAGGAAACATTTATTAATAAATTTACCGAAGATGGTATTACTGAGATAAAAAATATTCCGCTTACTAACGTGGATGAACTTAAGGAGTTTTCTGCTTGGATTGTCTTAAATTATCCTAACCGGCAAAATTTTCTGAAACCAGGAGCTGCCTCGGGTATGACCCTGAATGATTGGAGGGATTATGTTTACAAAGTAAACAGGGGTATTTCTCGAATATCTAGCACTGATGATACCTATAATTTTATAAAAACTGGCGTAATTGGGGTTAATAAGGAACTAAGAGACCGACGAATGAAGACAAAGGAAAGGGAAAGACAGGCAAAAATACAGGAAATGGAAATGAAAGGGCAGGAAAGGGAAGAAGAAAAGAAGAAAAAAATACAGGAAAAGGAAATGAAAAAGCAGGCAAAACTGCAGGAGAAGAGACCACCAGCTCTAAAAATAGACCCCGCAATGACACTGCCTGATCCAGTGCCTGAATTTTCATCGCGTGAACAAATGGGGGCTCCCGATGATGATGATACCACTCCTGTTTCGTCCATCCCCCCAAATATATCAGAAAAAAGAAAAAAATTAGAGGGGGAACTAGCCAATTTAAATGATATATTAAGAGAATTAAACGATGAAATAGAAGAACAAAAAACATTGAAGGGTACTTCTGCTAAAATGGTTTTATCAGATAAAATAGCTCAGAAAAATGATGTAATTTCTGATATTAAAAGGGTACAAAAGGAAATAAGGAAAATAGGAAAAGGTTACACTGGTCGCGGATATAACAACCACATCTGTCCTGATAATATCGTCAATGACGTATCACGGTTAGAAGTTCTCATAGGAGGAAGACGCGCCGGAAACAACTCTCCGGAAATTATAAATGAAGCCGCAAATATCTGTCAGAGACTATTTCAGCGTGGCATCATGGATATCGGCGTTTACCGGGGACTCATTGATGAACTCGCGGATGGTTACTACAGCGACTAGCAAATTTAGTTAGAGAAACAATAATTAAATAAAATGATCGTGCACAATTCTCAACCCGGACACGCTCGTGTGTTACAAGTCCGCGTAGTGAACTCGCGATTACCAGTCTACAGAGCAACCTACGGTGATGGTCTCGGTGATACAATTACTGGTTTGTTTTCAAGAATAGCCCCTAAGGCATTACCGATTGCAAAACAATTGTCGATGAAAGCTATTGATGTTATCAAGGATAAAGCCCTTGGATCTGTTGGTGATCTCGCCGGGAAAGCATTCGCGTCAATCAAGGACAGACTGTCACGGTTAATTCGCAGATCAAAAAAACCACCACCGGTGAAACTGGCCAGTACTGAACTTATGCCCGCGGACGTCAGTAAAGTAATAAATCAGGCTGCCAATCAAAAACTTGCAGAGCTTGTAACCCAAACACCCGAACAAATAAATACAAGCCTGATATCAGGAAGCGGATTTCGTTTTAGAAGACAATAATTTTATATAAAATGTTCAAACGTGTATCTGATCCCGCGTTCGACATGGATGCACCAACACTAAAAGATGAGTCCGTGCGCGACTATCAGTATTATTCTTATGAAGCGCGAACACCTGATCAACGGGGTCGAATTGAGTTGCAAGTCCAAGACACAAGTAGATATTTCTTGCCCGCGGAAGCATTTCTTGAAGTCGAAGGTATTATTTTGAAAAATGATGATACCAACTACGACATTAATACCCGAGTTGGTTTTGTTAATAATGGCATCATGGCGCTATTTAGAAATGCTTCATATAGCATTGATGGGAGGGAGATTGAAACAATTCAGGATAATGTTGACGTTGCTACAACTATTCTTGGATTAGCACGATATTCAGATGATTACACTAGATCAGCTGGCCCAACAATGATGTTCGCTAAGGATAATAGTCAATTTCCCGATCAAAGAAACGTTATTATAGGTCCTGTAAGAGCAGTAGGAGGAGCAGCAGATACAACCGCAGTAATATCAACAAATCCTGATTATAATCTTGGATTTTCTACGCGTAAATTAATGCTAACAGGAGATCGCAGAGATTTTTCCTGCGCAATTCCGCTGTCTCACATTTTTGGGTTCTGCAGAAATGTCCGAAAGGTTATTTTTGGAGCCAAGCATTCAGTTGTACTCACCCGAAAAGGTGACGACAATGACGCTCTCTGGCATCAAGTAGCTGATACAATTGCTAACACGACAGCACTTAACGGTAAAGTAGTATTATCAAAACTTGCACTGTGGATGCCAGTGATGTCCCCGTCGCTCGCTGAAGAACAACGATTACTTTCTTTTATGGACCAAGGCGGCAAATCATTAATATCATGGTTAACAACAACAACAGATTCTGCTCAAGGTTCTGGCGTTGGACAGTTTACTTGGCATATATCATCACAACAGGGAATATCAGCGCCGCGTCACATTTTTATTGCACTTCAAAATAACAGCCGAGTTGGTGAACAAACAAGAAATCACATGATATTTGATAATCTTGGAGTCACTAATGTTTCGCTGCGGATAAACGGTCATCAAGAACCATCCGAAGACATAACCATAAATTTTAGGAATAATCAAGTTGCTCGTGCATATCATCGTTTAATGACATTTATGGGTCGCGATCAGAATGTCGACACTGGTCTGCAAATATCACAGTTGGATTTTACAACGTTGTATCCCATTTACTACTTTTCACTCGAGCATATGGATTTGGCTAAACAAACTGTTGTTGATATTTACTTTCGAGCTAACGTCGCTGTGTTTCCACCTGAAATCATTGGTGCAAACGAGGCCGCAGGTCCCCCTGTTGTTCCAACTAGAATGGCAGGCCCTGCTGGTTTTAGAGCTGTCGCGGTTATACTCTCCGATAAAGCAATGCTGCTTGAAGGTGTTGGCGGACGAATGAGAGTTATTGACGCTCCAGTAGAAAACATGTAACAATTAGATTAGTTTCTGAAATATAATGTCATACAGTCATGTTAATGTCACCTTGACTTCCGGTCAAACGAAGAAATTGCAATCGAAGAACGCAAGCACATGCGGGACATCAATAACGTTAAAACGAGATCAACTTGGTAGTGGTCCAAACAAGCTGTCGTTGACTAATACTCAGATTAAACATTTTAATAAGGCACTAACAGCAAAAACCGGTGTCCGACTTGATTTCTCTGCTGCAGCTATCAAGGACATGACTAAAACCGGTGGAATATTTCCCCTCATCCCAATACTAGCTGCTGCAATTCCAGGATTACTTGGCGCAGCGGCAAAAGCTGCAGCGTTAGGTGCAGTTGGAACCGCAGCTGGAATGGCACTAAAGAAGGCAACGGGAAAAGGATACAAGAAAAAAAAGGGGAGATCCACTCGCGGATCAGGGCTAAGACTACCAGGAACTCCACCATCATGGTATCCAAAAAAATTCTAACGCCGTTGAGCAATTTTGATTTACTCGATGCTGTTAAAAAATTGCGTATAAAACATTTCAGAGGAGTATTTATGCGAGATCAATTACCGACGCGGCCGCGGAATCCGGAAACTGGCATTATCAATCTCGACAACAAAGATGGTCCGGGAACTCACTGGGTTGCTTACGCGATCGATCCACGTGGAATTATCTATTTCGATTCGTACGGTTTAGCACCGCCAGTTGAGTTTCTCAAGTATGTCAGCAAAGTACCGGGGTACCCGGTACCACCAGTGTGGCAGTCGACGTTACCAACACAAACATTAATTGATCCGCCCATTTGTGGGGGGGAGGTTTTAAATGTTCTTGATGCAATCTCAAGAAATGCAGCAACGTCTCCGCATCGAGTAGTGTATGAATATACCGCATCGAGAAATGCTTAGCATTTTCATGCTCGCATTTGAAAAACAGCAATAAGAATAATGGTGGATATTTACGGGAGACCTTTCACAAGAAAAGTCAAACCAAGCACAGATGTTGATCTCTCAAAATATGCGACCCGAGATGAAGTCGATAATCTTTTGAATATAGCTGGAGTTGACCCAGATGAAGTTGCTATTTTCCAAGACAGGCAAGGAAAACTAAGAACGAGCAACATTAGGTGGAATGATATAATTCGCAGAGTTCTTGGAGCTACCAAGGATAACTTCGCCGCATTTAGTGATGGCGGCCGGATCAAGGACTCGAATATATCAATCGCAAGCATCAAAGACAGTATTGATAGCGGCGTTGATAAATGTGTGAAAAAAACCGGCGACGTAATGACAGGAGAACTCAGCATGAATGGAAACAAAATAACCGTTCTAAAAAATCCGGAAGGTCTCGAAGATGCCGCAAATAAACAATACGTCGACGCGCAGTACAAACTCGTTGTTGACCTAGTCAGCGATAAAGTAACAAAATCCGGCGACGTAATGACCGGCGGACTTGACATGAGCGGCAACAAAATAACCGCGTTAGCAAATCCCGAATCCGACCAGGATGCGTCAAACAAACAATACGTGGACATCGTCAACGGTAAACTAAATACGCTGCGTGCAGAGTATGATGTTCACGTGGGCGCGTTTACAAGACTTCGAAGAAACTTCTCAAAAACTGATGAGGCCGTGGATAAGTTCTTTGGGACTCCTCCAGTCGTCGACACGAAACTTTCTGAAATCATACCAAATCTTACTAATAACGCCAACGATATCAATAAGATTAATACCCGGTTAGGTGTAGTCAGAACGGAAAAAAGTTTTTCAGATCAGGTTCAGATAATAGAAAATAACATTAACACGATCAAACAAACACAGCAGAATATAGTATCGGGTATTCCTGAGATCGTTAACAAAACCAGTTTGATTAAAGTCCCCACTGGAGTTACTCCCGGGCATATCACCAACATCGTATTCACGGTATTATCGGGATTCGGAACATGGTCACGACAAAATAACACTATCAAATATACAGCAACAGCCACCGGTGTTTACAGGTTGTCTGTGTTTTCAGCCGCTAAATTTGAAATCTTCACAACATATCCTTGGAGACATTCCACCGATAAGTATTCCGGGGTTTGCACTGTAATACTAAACAGCAACGCCGAGGAAACATTTATGCTTGAAGCCGCCGACGATACTTTAACAGCAACATCTTACTGGTTTTGTTTGGAATTCGTCGCTTCAACGCCTCAATTGGTTACCGCGTAATTGAAAATCGCCGGCGATTTTAAATAATAATGTCAACGTTGAAATCTGAAACATTTCCAGATGCTCAACAATATCGATATAATCAAGTCCGTGAGTGGCAATCTGAGTTAAAAACTGTCATCGAAGTAACCAGTCAAAAAGTAAAAAAATACCGCAGACGCATAACAGTGTTAGACGTTATGGTTTATTCAGTATCCGCCGTTGTTGCATCCGCGGGAGTAATACTATCAGCGGTCACTCCAGTGACTGCAGTAGTCGCTGCCACGATCTCTGTTTCCGCTGCTACAGCAACAGCAGGAGTTTTCGGCATCATAGCAAAAAAAATATCCTCGTGTGCTAACACAAAATTACACGATTACACGACAAAATTAAATACAGCCACGACCGCATATCAGAAATTATCATCGCTGATATCATCATCGTTAGACGCGCAATCCAGCGACGCTGCGTTGATATCAGATTCTGAATTCAAACTAATGTCAGATGTGTACAATGACTATTTGAAAACTAAACAAATAAATAATGTCACTGATGGCAACTCCACAAGAACTGCTTCAACAAATAGTCACAAACACAACACCGGTAAGGACCACAATGATCTCAGTGTCCTCGACGACACCAGAATTCAGCATTAATTTTCCAACTCCAATTGCCGTGAATGAAATCGCATTAGCAAAGCTCAGTGCGTATCACAGCTGGCCCAATATCAGGTCGGCATCATTTTCCGGTCAGCAGCCGAATAATTCGTTTGTGTTCGGGAGACCCAGCGCGGACCCACAACGTGAATTTGAATGGGATACAATTACGCTACCCACTGGGAGTTATCAGATCGAAGAAATCAACGCGGAGATACAACGCCAAATAAAACGAATCACCGGCAAGGAAGCCAAAATATCTATAGCCGCGCACGAACCAACGCTGTCTGCGGTCATTGAAATCTCAACACCGGGATACGCCGTGGATATTTACAACAGCTCAATCAGGACCGTATTAGGATGGCCACGAGAACGACCCGAGGTTGGACCGGATCCACTAAAACCTGAAAAATCGGATTTTGAGACCACGAAGGAAGAACTACACGACCTCGTGTACGGTGAGCATTTATTATTTCCAGATCAATTACGATCAGACCAAGCCCGGTTTTCAACATCAGATAGACTCCCCTTGGATATAATAGGGGTAGGTTTCGAAGACGGGAGATTCCGGAATTACCAGCCAGAAGACATAGAAGCTCATTTTTTTAATCCGATCAAACAAGCACATAAACAACAGCTAGACCTGTTGCGAGTATATTTTCAAGATTATATCTCTGATATAACAAAACCTGGAACTGGAAACGCTAGCGTTTCTGCAAGCAGTTCTCGGAATGCTTTGCATTCTCGCACGAACATTATCACCACCATAGAAAAACTAAACAAACTCGCATCCACGATGGAATTTATGAATCAAAAAGTAATTCAACATCTACTGGATCTCAAGGGCGATTATGGAACCCAAAAAAGATCGAATTTTGCAACCCTATTTGGTATTCCCGTGAAGGATATTCCAGATTTTAAACTTCCCGGATATAACGCGCGCACGCTACGAAAATCAGTCCAGGATCTCATCGAGGAATCCTACAAGGATATCACTGACGCGTACGCGCGAACAAAACCGCAGCCGACTATTCTCAGGCACGACAACAGTACAGCATCCGATGGCAGACACATCTCACCCGGGATCGTAAATATCACAGATGTTATTGCGGTCAATCTTGTATGTGACGTCATTGACGGTAGCTACAGCGCAGACACAACGACGGCCCAACAGGGGTTTATCCTGTATACGTTTACACCAAGAGACCCTCCTGGTTTTCTGATTGTGCAAGAACCAATCAATGTGGTCTATCTGCGGTGTAATAATCCGTGGTTGTCAACGATAAATTTTAAACTCACCGACCAACGGGGGGGGTTGTTGGACCTGCGTGGCGAGACTGTCTCCGTGAACTTACTGGTGAAGTCCTGAAACTCTTCGAGGACAAGGACAAGTCAACGGATCCATAATAATAGTTTTTTTTCTGCAGTGGTCCACTTTCGTCATCGCGTGCAAATACCCCATCAAAACCGGCATCGTTGGAAATGCAAAGCATTTCTGGAAGAGTTTCTCTGGAAATGCTTTGCATTTCTCGTCCAAAGGACTTCTCATGCGAGTGCTTAGCACGCAGGCGCGCATTTAAAAAAAACAGTTGTATATAATGTGTGAATACATTCACGCACGAGTTCATATTCATGATAAGCAAATTCTTCACGAGGCAATAAAAACCGCATTTCAAATACAGACATTCCCAGAACAGTATTTCCCCGTTAAAATAATCGTTGACGTGTACGGCGACGAAGACTTCTTGTTAACGTCGTCACAATTAACACAGCTACAGCAAAATAATACAATCACAGTTTGGTGTCAACGAGAACAGATTATGAACTATTCTCATTGTTGTATTGATGTTGAAACGCTTAAGCAAATCCTGGAAGTCTAAGGACTTCTCTGGAAATGCAAAGCATTTCTCATGTAAAACTCGAAGAGTTTCCACGCTCGGGCAAAAAAAATAATACACTTTTTTTTTACCCGTGAAATGTGCTTGTGAAATGCTCTGCATTTTCGCTTCCGCTTTGAGTTTCCACGCTAGCTCAGGTTCTACTTTCACTTTGTGCTGTGAGTCACACGCGGCTGTATTTATACTTCCTTGTCGGCCTCGTAGTCACAAATACTAGTATTTTCAGGCATTTCCGTGTCCTTTATATAACCTTTTAACTGCCTCACCCTGGTGCTAATTAATTTTCGAGTCTCATACTCGCTTGACAATACAAGACGAATCTTCTCAACTGCACGGCACAGTGGAATAAATTCAGATACCTGATTTTCAGTTATCGTGGCAAGTGATCTGTAAATGCGATCTTGCAAACCCTTAATGAACCTATATCTCGCAGAGAGATTGTTCTTTCCCTGCCGTGATAGCTCATTCAAGGATTCAAAATCTGACATAATTGTTTCAGTGTCTAGTAAAATATTAAAACCTCGCTGTTGTAATTCTTTAATTTCAACAAGTATGGTATTTATATTTTCGTGATTCATATTATTATATATTTTCATATTTTTAAATGCATGAAAAATACTAGCATCGCCAAAAAACAAAACGAGACATCCTGGCTTCTAGGATCGAGTTTTCTAGCAAGCCCGGCAAACATTTATTTGACAACACAAACAACCTTTACCTCTGATTCGAGTGTCATAGCAGGCAAAGGCACAATGAACATGTAATCTTATCCTAACTTATCCTAACTTATCCTAAGACGACACAAACATGCAGGGGGGTCATTTTCTACGGTCAGCAGCAGAGCAAAACCATCCATTGAATCGACCATTGGATGGTGCACAAAAGACACCCGCCATTGGCGGATTAAATTTATGGTTTTGCTTGCGCGTGCTGACTTTCGATCGACCCAAAGGTCTTAGGGAGCGATTTCGTATATAACCCAACTGTTACTTGCGAGATCCAAATTCGCTCTAGCAGTGGGCGGGACTTGTTTAAAATATTTTAATTGTATGTTTTCTCGAGCGCGGTCATATAACAAGCACAGAAGAGCAAAACAGTCGGATATATTCAGTAAAACGAGGATATTGTTTGTAAAAAAATATATATTCTACGGTAAATAAATGATTACATGTTATGAACTCGATAAAATATTTTATCAAGGTGGCTTTCTCAAGGGAGCAAATCCTCTGACGACGACAACTCTGCAGAGCGTTACACACTCGTGGAGGAGTTATCGTCGTTTGTGTCAACGATAAGAGGTACATAACTAAATGTGATCTTCTGTTTGAGCTTCTTTGAAAATGCTGTTTTGCGGATCCCATCTGCGACATACTGTACAGCAGGTGGAAAAATATCGAAATACCTACCGGCGGCGTTTATTGACTGGAATACAATTTCTTCACCGGTTGCGTTTATGGATTTGATAGCTCTTCTTGCAACTGTTTTACAACGCCCTGTGTTACCCAGTAGGCAGTTCTTGCTCTGAGTGACCACGCGAAGATTGTTTATAGAGTTATCAAGGGGGTTACCGTTAATGTGATCAATGACAAACCCGGTCTTGATCAGTCCATGGAAACATTCATAGACGAAACGGTGACATGAATAGTTCTTTCCTCGAGCAGTAAATCGACGATAACCAGTATTACTTACAAAACCAACTGGTTTCTTCAGTCTGCAGTGTCGTACTACTCCGTCGCGGTTTGCTTCATAATTTTTAATAGTTGGATGTGCAACAAATTCTTGTTCGGGAACAAATTCTTGTTCGGGGACGAATTCTTGTTCGGGGACGAATTCTTGATTCATTATATTATAAGCAAAATCATTGTCTAATTCATAATTTGTCTGAAAACTTATTTATATAATCACGCTCGGAGAAACTCAGAGAGTTATCACAGTTTTTTTTATCATAATAACGTTTCAGTTCTCGATAGCGTTTCCCACCACATGATGAACATAATTGCGTTTTTCCCCGTGTTCCAATGCCGCATCTGATACACGGTATCGGTCCTAGACTTCCACGGCGGACCTGCTGAGCATGTTGTCCACAGTATTCGTGTCTGCATGGTTTGCTACACGGCGCTGATGAATTTAGTTTAATCCACTTGCATTGGTGCATATAATATATTTGTCTATTTAAATACTTGTCTTAATTATAATAATGAGTTTTGAAAGACTATCCAGAATAAAACCTGGAAATCTCCAATTTCCCCGAGGTCGATTCGATCTTGACCGGTTAACTTTTGATCGACGACGACGAGAACTCACACTCGTAATTGGTGTTATCAAGAACGCCAAAGAAGAGTTTCGTCGTGATGGTGCCGCACATGTGTGGTCTTCGTATAAAATCATTTCTGAAAATGCCATCATTGATGGTACCATCAACGATACAATCGCGTCGAACATAATTGGGTATCTCGATGATAAAAAATATTTCATTCAGATAAAATTTATCGTTGGCGTCGACGACACGGAAACAGGTGAAACAACATGGATTATCAGAGACAAACTAGACCCTATTCTTGATGCCCGACGGGGAAAAACCGTCGTCGTAACCAAAGACTCAAACCCGGGAGTACTTGTTGGGATTGATACACCGTATTATGCCAGAGCGTATCCTGTGACCGCAGTCATTTATGGAATTTATCCGATGAAGAAACCACGCGTTGATAAACTCGCCCCGATGAAGATGTCAGAGTCATTGATAAAATCCCCAGAGAAGTCTCTGACTTCCAGGATGAATTGTGTAGCCGAGCGAGTAATGGAACATTTTAAAAATGCCGCGCGAGGAAACGGCCTAACACCGCTAAGACAGACTAAAATAGCAGCGTGGGCGGCAAAAGTAGTGGATGAAGGAGCGTCAGTAAATGATGTTGCCGAGCTCGAACGATTACTAAAATTTCCTATAACGGTTTCATCGTTGACCGGTGAGGTATTGTACAAGAGTAAATATGATTCCCGTGGAGCACCAATAACTATTATCGATCATAACAGTCACGCCTGGACTGACTCGGTTAGGATATTTCCTCGAGATCGTGTTGTAAAGTATTATCCGGAATTGGAAAATGCTAGTGGTTCCACGAGCGGAAATGCCAGCATTGAAACTCGAAGAGTTTCTGGAAATGCAAGCATTTCTATGTTTGATTTTATTTATCAGATAAGTAAAACCGATCCAGTGTCGGTGTGGTTATTCCGAAGTGACCTCGAGGGAGAGTTTGATCAGTTTGTGAAACCCAACGGGGAGGTATACAGAACGGCGGCATTACATCACGAAATGAAAAAACTCGCAGAAAAATATCATGCGACGAACACTGATACGTTACTGACGCAGTGTTTTACTGTCCCGGGTGTTGTCACGCATATAGCCCGAGAACGAAATTCATGGAGACCAACCCCGAAGAGCTTTCTCGAGGATATTCAACAGAGCTGTATCGAATACGGGCACGGTGGTTTGTGGAATACCCAGTATGATCACCGCGATATGATATCCGTGGATATGACGGCGTGTTATCCAGGAAGTTTTCTTGGGCGTGGAGAATGCAGTGAGTATTTTGCGCGGTTTGGTCATCCTACAAGCTCGATGACAAGAGTTGCCATAAACGGACCATTACCTGATTTTGACCTGACCGGGTTTGCTTGTGTGTCGTCGTTTAAACTCGCTACGGGTTTACATCCTGTGTGTTATGCTTGGTTTGGTAAACATTTCGTTGAGAAGCGATGGGCCCCAATAGTGTTATTGCGATACATGCTTGACAGTCGAATACTGCTGTCGCTGACGGTCAGTACCGCGATTATATGTTATTGTCGTCAAACCGAAGTTTGGTTGCCAACTCCGCAAGTCATCGAAGAAACTAATAATTTCCAGGAGTATCCAGAATCTTTTATCGACACTATCATCGAAAGAACTCCTAAAATTTCCCAAACTGATGAAAGCGCCGCAAAAGATCTAGGACGAAGAATAATAGGAAAATTTACTCAAGGTGGAGCGTATGATCATAAACTACATCATAGTCGATTAATCATGGACGAGGCCGAATTGGATCTTATTGTCGCTGATGCCGCCACGAATAATACGTTTTGTACCCGCGAAGATGTGTTTCTGTCAAACGGGGAAAAATTAGGAACTGTTTTTAGTTATATCGACGGAGAATCATCTCAGTACACACATTTGAGATCTTCGATGCTAGCTTATGTATCAATAAACCTATTGTCGATGATTAATAGGTTTCCCGTTGACGCAGTGAGAGTTGCAACGGATTCATTCTATATCGATAAAAAACACTTAGCGGCGTTGAATAAGGTTATACCGAATGATCCATCGTGGGGTTCATGGAGAATAAAAAATGAAATGTTGCATGGATATTGTGAATCGGCTGATGTTGAAATCGAGGATGAATATCGCGGCGCAGAAATATCTGGGAAATTTTCAATTTCTACGACAACTTCGCTGCCGCCGGTGCACGATCCTGTTGTGAGACATAGAACAGTTTATCTCAACGGGGCTGGTGGTTCCGGTAAGACAACTCGCGCGATAGAATTATTTAAAAACTCTGACATGATTGTGCTAACACCCACACATAGACTTGCCAGGGAGATGAGACAACGGAAAGTTAACGCGTGCACGTATCACAGTTTTTTCAAATACAGCGGCGGCACATGGACTCCTACGCGAATGGGAACGAAATATATCCCTGGAATAATCATCTGGGATGAGATAGACACTGTGCCGTTGGATACATTAAAACAGTTTCTGGATTGGTTGCTAAAGAAAAATACCGCAGTGGTGATGTGCGGCGATCATGGTCAACCACCGCCATTTACAGGTGAATCTCCACACACGTGGCTGAAAACTTTTGTAGATTATTATGAGGAAATAACTAATGATGTTAGAGCACTCGATGAAACGCTGAAAGAGTTTAAGGCGTTGATCAGGCTACAAACCAATAAAGTCCAGTGTGAGATAATGCGTGAAATAATTCCAGAAACGTCCCTGGGCGACTTTTGGGAAACGTGGAAACCAGGTGATCTCATAGTGGCAAGTAGAAAGATAGTCAGGGACACACTTCAGCAGCGGTTATTTCAGTTACATCAGAAGAAATTTCCAATGCTGGTAGTGCCATTGTGTTATAGACCAGCTGATACGCGATTGCAGAATACCGACGTTGATATACCTGGGAGATCGGAAAAACAGAATTTAGTATTAAATGATATTGTCACAGTTGATATTGATGCTGTTGAACAGGCACTGAAAATGAGCAAATCCCCGTGGACGCTAGGATACGCTATGACCATCCACAGTTCGCAGGGACTAACTATTTCAGATACAACAGTTTGGATTGTTGATGATCGCATCGAGTGGTCAAATTTAGTTTATTTAGCCGTGTCAAGAGTAAGAAGGATAGGTCAGTTACGAAGAATTGTATTAGATGATGTTATCAACGACAGCATCAACAGATCAATCGCTGATGATACAATAAGAAAGAAATTAGCCGGTTACAAACAGAGCGACAAAAAAAATGGCAACGAGTTTGATCTCGACGAAACATTTATTATACAATTACAACAACAGCAGAATAATCACTGCGCGAGTTGTAATTGTTTATTGCTGTGGCAGTATTCGAAAAATAATCCAAGGCAATTTACCGTAGATAGAATAGATAGTAGTCGCGGTCATACGCGTGAAAATGTAATGTTGACCTGTCTTGAGTGTAATCGACGCAGAGGTGCTGCTGCAGTTATTTAAGTGATCGAGGTGGTAATTGTGTATCCGCGGGGATCACCTGAAGTTGCTCGCGTGTGAATCCACGCTGAGGAGCAGTTGAATCTAATCTGTAGATTGCGTTTCTCCCAGTTGATCTGGTTATGCTGGATATCTTGTGTGTGGTAACACTCCATGTGGGATCGGTTGCTCTTTTTTTTCCTCCTTCGAGTTCGCCGGGTTCGTATAAATACCTAACGGTGACATTACCCGCTAGCGTCGTTGGCTGCGTTGAAACATGTCCATGAATCACTTTAGTGATCGGGGGTATATATTTTTTTGTGATTGCATTTACAGGTCTCATGTTTGTTGTTCTGGTAATTTCATTATTCAGTGCGTGGATCACGTTTGGCAGTCTTGCAACCCATTCACGAGATCTCGTATCGTAAATGAATTCCCTCGCGTACTGGTATCCGAATAATCTCTCAGCGAGTGTTCTATTAAATCGCTCAACAATTGCCTGATCCCGATGAATTTCAGTATGTCCTCGTCGTATGGTAACGTTATGCTGCTTTGTCAGTGATGACACCGCGCCCTGAAATTCCTTGCCAGGATCAACTTGTAATAATCGTGGCCAGTTTAGAGGTCCTCGCTGATAAATTCGCGAAAACGCAGAGGCGACTTCGGACGCTGTTTTAGTCGCTAACGGTTCTGCTTCTTTGTATCTACTAGCAACATCAACTACTGTTAGCGCGTATTTGTATATTTTTCTGCGGACAGTATCATGAGGCAGGAATAGTATGTCAGCCTGATGAACTTCATTGGGGGTACTAACATCAAAATGTGCAAAGTTAATTTGTCTCGGCGGCGGTAAGTAGATTTGCCATATTGCTTGTTTTGACAGCCATTTTTTGGCAACCTCGCGTGTTACTGATGCCGCGTTGGCGAGTTTATTAATTGCTGCATTACCTCTCCAGTATCCGGCCGGGGAATAATAAATCGCTTGCATGGAAACACTAGCGTTGGAAGTCCTTGGACTTGTCTGCATCGTTATTAATTATCCAGCCCCGATTACTAATTTAGATTTCATCGCTGATCTTACTAACCAATTAGCGAGTGACTCCCTAAATGATTTATTTTTTATGGCGCTTAGTGCATGAATTAATTTCACATCCGCGATATGCCTGTCTTGTAGATCTTTACTTCGATAAGCAATATCATGTATGTGACACGCTGCGTCGATAGCGTTTATCGGATACTCGCCGGGTTTGGGCTGATCGTTGCTGTCAAGCCTGATATCCAGTCGTGTTCCCGGACCGCAGTAATTGTATCCTGGGAGATGTTTTTCTCCGGGATACTTTCCCCAAGGGGTACCTGGAAGTCGTCCGAGGGCGGCTGCAATGTCACCACCTCGTTTTTTTTTTGAAATTTAAATTTTTTTGTGCCACATCGCGTACACGTACCTGAAGTTGCTAGTCTGTTATTTTTTGTTGTAACCGTTGTTAGATCATTCGTAGGGGTTCGTGCCCGACACTTCACACAATATAGATCCATAATTATTATTCTTTGTATACAAATGGAAATTACAGACTTTTCTGCGACGCGGCGAAGGGAGCCAATCAAGCATAATTCGGTGTTGCCAAATTCTATCAGAATGATTATCATTGGACCGTCAGGATCGGGTAAAACGCAGTTGTTGCTGAACCTGATTATGAAGTGGATGAAGTGGGATAAGCTGTATTTGGTAGCACCATCTGTGGATGATCAACGTTGTTATGATGTTATAAAAGATTTTAATGAGAGTGCAAAAGCGCTGAGCGACGAGGATGTAGTTGAATTTATCACTGATATCGAAGAAGCTCCCAGCGTTGAGGACCTCGACGGGGGAATAAATAACCTAGTAGTGTATGATGATGTGATGCTGGACAAGCAAAAAAATCCTGCAAGAATATTCTCCCGGGGTCGTCATAAAAACACCGATGTCATTTATGTTACTCAGCGTTATACACAAATTCCTAAAGTGATCCGCGATAACTGTAATCTTCTTGCGGTGTTTAATGGAGTTGATGTTCATACGCTGAGAAATATTCATCAAACCTGGTGCAGCGGTGATATGGATATTGTCAAATTTAGGAATTTCTTTAGTCGCGCTCAAAGAAACCAGCATGGATTTGTGACAATAAATTTACACGATCCCAGAACAAGATACCGTATCGGACTTGATACACTGTATGGTTAACATAAAAATGTTTTCTTGGCGCGTTAACGCGCTCGGAAACTCATTTCGTAGAGCAGCAGAGGGGGGGGGGGGCTGGACCGACCGACCGTGTCAATGACGACCCGCGGGGGAATAGTTTCAGATTTATTGAAGTAAACCAAGAACGTCAGCGCGCGGATGTTATTGCATTTCCCGGGTCGTCGAAGAGTCTCTCCGAGAGAAATTATTCGACGTTCAGGGATATTTTTTTTTTTATTCTATGGTCTACATGGAAAGGTTTATCGTCGAAATAAGTAAACCGAAACTGTTTTTGTCTATTCAGTACTATTTTAGTTTCGGTCTGTTCCCCCCCTCTGCTGCTGGATGTATTTATTTGCTACAAGTTCGAACTACATTTGGTTTGTTGGGCATAAAGACAATCTCACTGCGGGATTAGATGGATCACATGCTGGCTTGGTAGCATATTGAAAAGGCAGTTTCGATCGTCTGAGATAATGTGTTGATCCATTTGATTCAAAATCACCGATGTCCTGTATAACTAGAGTAAGACCCTCCTGTTTTCTCTCCAGTCGTATTGTGTCTTTTTACATTGGTCCCGGGACATCTGATATTTGGAAGAAATATTTACTGTATTAAATAATTTGTCTCCTCTGCAATAGGATAAGCGACCCCAATACAGAGTTTGGGCTTGTAATAAAGTTTAGGTAATCATCAGAAGTGTGTACAAACAGTTTTAGATTTCTGAACTATACTCAGTCATATCTGAAGTTGACAACACTTTCAAATGTGCAAGTGTTTACAAACTATGAAGTGCCCTCTTCTTTTTTGGCGACTCTCTGACAAATAATAATGGGCCAAATAACAGTTGCATTAGTGCTTATAGGTTAGAGTCACGGACATGGCCAATGTGGGTATGTGAGAAAGCTCGCCAGTAGCTTTTCTTGTAACCATGATTCTAACGGGATTTTTTCCAGGGTTCTTCCTCCACCAGATCTATGATCACCATGTATAGCCTACATTGTACTGAAAAATGGTATTAAATCCAAAACAACAAGAAGAAGTGTGTGTGTATGTGTGATTCTGATTTTACCGTAGTTTTTATAACAAAATTCAGTCATATCGCTACCATATCTGTAGTGTGGCAGTTTATTGTGATGTCTAGATATGGGGCATCACGAAAAACACATTTAGCATCATGTCCCACCCAGTCACATTATCCTGACACCAGGCCGACCAGTCCTAACAATAACCTCTTAATGCTGAGCGCCTAGCGAGGCAGCTGTTAGTACCAATTTTGTAAGTCTTTGGTATGACTCGGCCATGGTTCTAACCTGAGACCTACTGCATCCGAGGCTGACGCTCTAATCACTTAGCCACCGGAACAACAAACACATTTGTGCTATCAAACGAATGTCTCTGTTCGTGGTAGTGAAGTGATTCAATAAGGTATTTCATACCAAGGTTTGTCGTGCTTGTACAAATCAAACATATATTTTTCCTAACACAGAATTATAGACGTTGCAAAACTAAAATATTTTTCTTATTCTTTCAGTTTTTCCATAAGCATGCAGAGAGCATGACGATTAAGAGCAAATATAACTTAGTATCAATGAAAGTAATTCTGTGATGGGAAAAAATACTGTGAAGATTCGGTGACGGTTTAAAAGTTAGATTTGATCCTTCATGGTACAGTAATTTGAGATATCTCCGCATCTGAGTGATTGCCAAGAATTTCATTGTCGATGAATTAATCATACACAAAAGGTCAATAGTTTATATTTAGGTGCGCCAAAAGGGATTATATCACTCATTAGAAGTTGTCTATGTAATATCGATTTAATGAAGCAATGCTTAGATCCAAAACTGCTTGTTAGAGTGTCCGTTTTCGACACTGGTCATGTACTAAATGGGATGTATCTTACCATAGTAACGATTTTGTATCAGAGGATAGATTTATATTAAATAATTGAGCTCATCGATCCAAAACATGCATGAAAGAATAAACGAATTCTACCCAGACAGCACCATGGACCCGACATTGCTGATTGCAAAAAACTATTATAACTGGACGACATTTGACAAATGTCATAATGATTATGATACGTGAATCTATAGCAACGCGGCAATGATTATATTGATGATGTAAATGCATACATGTCATGTCACATCTATCATGTGTTAATGACAATTGGCAAATGGGCAAGTGTGTTTGCATCTATACATATCAATTGATTCCATCGGAGGAAAGAGTTTTACTAAGAAAATGGAAATACCATTTATCTTTGTTTTAATGCACTTTTCAAAATTGTAATGAGTACAAAACACTAAATTACGTCTTAATTTGTTTTGAAAGATAGATATCATAAGGTGCATTATATTAAATACCAGTCCGTTCAGATCATTGCCAGGGTTACGTTATCACTAAGGATGCTGCGTGGCAGGTAGTGTATTTCAGTTTTATGAATTGTCATTAATGAATACTTGCAAACACGCACGAAATTTATTTAACTATATTAAAAGTCATAGACCACAATCGTTTCTTACCCTTTACATAGCACTGAAAACCTTGACCACAGTCTAAAGGATGATTACCACAGACACAACACTGAAGACAATGTCCACAGTCTGAGCCATGATTATTACAGACTTCATATTTTAATT
Source organism: Sinohyriopsis cumingii (assembly GCA_028554795.2). Classification (NCBI taxonomy): domain Eukaryota; kingdom Metazoa; phylum Mollusca; class Bivalvia; order Unionida; family Unionidae; genus Sinohyriopsis; species Sinohyriopsis cumingii. Next base: position 94,881,961 of record CM068824.1, read on the forward strand.
TCAGGCTCAGACTGTGTGTTCCCAGGTGAGTGGCATGGATCATGGTCAGTCGGACAAAGGACCATCGAAATAGGACCCACAACGATTTCCCAGAACGGAATGTGCGTTCATCGAGACGGCAATAAGTTTCTGCTTCTTAACAAGTGAGTCTTCCCTCTGATTTCCTTTTCTTCAGTCACTGATAAGCATAGGTCTAGTTTTACTCTTTAAAACATTCAACATGAGCCATACAACTTTGTCTTTAGGCCAAGGATTATAACATGACTGCCAGATAATATGGTTTTGTAACAGCTTATTACGTTTTTCTGCCTATATTTTAATACCGATATCAAGAGTGGCAGAATGGGATAATGCTCTGGCCTTTGACGATCACTGCCATGTCACCTTACGGCGTGGATTCGAGCATTGGACTTGGCTAATGTGGCTATTTCAGAAAGCTTCCAGTAGCTTCGCTCGTGGTCGGGGGTTCGTCCCGGGTTCTTTCTTCACCAATTATACTGGGAGCCATGTATAGCTTATCATGTGCTGAAAAATGGCGTTTAACCCACAATAGCACAACAACTAGATTATTCAAATCTTTACTAATACTTTAATGCATAATTATAGTTATTGGTCTATTGCTATTTTAATAATCAATAGCACCATAGAATCATAAATATCGTAGTGGTATTTGTACAGTATAAAATATGTAATGTCTTTTTGACATTTGTTAAAGTGTACATGTTCACAGGAATCGCTGTATTTAAATTGTTATTTTGCTTTTTCTAAACAATCACTAATTTTTTTATTTATAAAAGATGAATGAAAATGAACTTCATACTTAGCAACGAGCATCGCTGAGTAATTCAAATACGTCGCATTCTGGACCGGATCTTTCCATCTAACGTTGATGATCAAAATGTTTTATAAATAATTATATTGTTGCTAAAGCTAAGTTAGTCCCAACAGTGGAAGAATTGAAAAAAATGCGTTGTAGAGCGATAGTAGTCTTAGCTATGTATTTTGTTTAAATAAAAATTCAGGAAAATCAGCGAACATACGCACAGCATATGTACATGCTATTTAAAACAACAGCTTTGTCACAACTGGCAAAGAAATACGGGTTATTACCTATGGTTTCTTACTGACACCAAAAACAAGATGCGGTTTCAATGACTCATTCATGTCCACCTGATAGTCAAAGAAATGCGTCGATTGGGACTTGAAACAAAAACAAACTTCAACAAAAATTCACTTAATATTAGAATTGCTGAGGTACTATAAATTCGAATATTTCATTGGTTAACATATCAAGTACTACGTACCGTAACAAAGGGATAGCAAATGTTATAGCTGTCTTAGTTAGATTCTTTTGTAACTCATTCAAGACGTTGTTACGTATATTTGGTTTAATTCATATTTGATTTAATTTGTGTTTGGTTTGATTTGATTGTTTGTGGGTTTTAGAATCTTTTTGTTTTCTTTACATGTTAATGTAATGTAATGTTGTTTACTAGGAATTTGATACTTTCCAGAAAATTCAGTTTGACCTGAATCTTTTCATAAATACATAATAATAGAAATACTGTTTCTACTTTTTACTTAGTTCCTGGCCTTGATTGAGGCTCAAGTAAACAACTTTTTCTCGGAGTAAAATGATTGTTTCTTATCAAGGACATACGTGATTTTTATATGCAAATATGATCACGTGATCTTCTATTTCACAATAAGGTATTTCCAAAATTGCGAAATTCTTAGTATTAATAGTGATGTTTAGAGAGAGATCTCAGAGTTTTGGGCTTTTAAGCACTTGATCTCTAGTTGTTTTCTTCTGTTATGACCAGTATTGAGTTTTGAGTGTTTGAGGGATTTTTTTAATTTTTCGGATTCTAAAAGATTAATTCTTTTCTCTGCAAATATTTTGTGCTCATAAAGAATTCTTGAACAAAGACATTTCTTTAAAAAAATTGTTTGGATTTCCAAAACCGGAGGATCAATTATTGTGTTTCTATGATGAACTGTAGACTTCAACACAGAACAGGTTACAGTATACGTCATCGCCTTCCATTTTGGATTCTTCGTCGGTTCTCGAGCTTGAAATCACTATAACATTTTATTATTTGGACTTCTAAAATATTATTCGTGGATTATTCTTGGATTATTTTTGGATTTGATTCTTGAAACCGTAGTTTCTTTTGTAAATAAGACTTCTACTCATCAGTCTTTTTAAAAGTAAAAAAAAAAAATCAAACTTCCTACGTGTATCTTTTGCAAGAAGAAAAGGATACGTTCTTTCTGATTGCTACAAATTGAAAAATAGGCATCAGAATCAAGACAGACCTATTCCAAATTATGTATTTCTAAACGGTCAAGGTCACGGTCATGTATTGAAAGCAATACATTTGTTGGGTCTAATAAAGCCCAGTCTGATGTTATTATGGAGGATTATTAACCGTTAATATCGAAGGGTTCTATATCACTCGTTGGTTATTCAGCCAATCCTATCTCTATTAATATTTCAAGGGACACAGGAGCTTCTCAGAGTCTTTAATTGCCAGGTACTTTGCCTTTTTCTGAGAAGTGTTTTCTAATGAGAATGTTCTTATTCAGAGAGTAGAGTGCGGCTTTGTTAATGTTCCTCTCCATTGTGTAGATTTGTCATCAGACTTAGTCTCAGGACCCGTGACAGTCGGCTCAGTGTATGTTATACCCGTTGAGGGCATTCATTTATTACTAGGCAACGACCTAGTTGGAGACAAGATTGTGGTTAATGCACTTGTAACTGACAAGCCTTGCCTGGATCAGAAAGTCGACCAGTTGAAAAAGAATCCCCTGATTTATTCCCAGCTTGTGCAGCTACCAGAGCTATGGCAAAGAAAGCTCTTGAAAATGATGTTGATAAGGAAAGTATTCCTTTAACTGACACATCTATTAATCAGGCTTTTGATGAGGTCACTTTCACTCCTTATTTGGATCAATCAGAATGTATTGAACACAGTGATCCTCATTTAACTACTCATTATCCTTGTCGTCGAACAAGAAAAAGAACCTGAGATCTCCTGTTTGTTTCAAAAGACCATTAGTGAAACTGAAGCTATTGAAGTTCCTGTCTATTATTTTATTAAAAATGGAATTCTTATGAGAAAATGGAGACCTCCCGAGGTAACTGCTGATGACGAATGGTCAGTGAACTATCAAATTGTAGTTCCGAAACCTTACCGACAGGAAATACTTTGGCTGGGCCATGAAACGCCAGTGGCTCCTCATTTAGGGATTAATTAAATTTATGACAAGATCTAGACTCACTTCTATAGGCCAAATATCAAAAGTGATGCTGGTAAATACTGAAGATCTTGTCATACCTGTCAAATGGCAGGAACACCCAATCAGAAAATACGTAAGCCTCATCTACAACCTCTCCCTGCCTTTGATGAACCATTTAGTAGAATTACGGTAGATTGTGTTGGTTCCTTACCCAAGACCAAGTCAGGTAACCAGTACCTGTTGACCATTATGTGTGCGTCAACAAGGTTTCCAGAGGCAATCCCTCTGAGGAATCTTTAAAAAATTGATATAGTGTTTTACTCAATTTGGCCTTCCTAAATCGATCCAATCAGGTCACTGGTCAAATGTTAGGTCTGTAACTTTCCAGCCTATATTGTTAGAAGTTGGCTTTCAGCATTTCAAGTCAAAAGTGAAATTATGGTTTGACAGAACTTCATTGGAGAGAACTTTTGAGCTAGCAATAATAGGGTTCTGTCTCTTTTACTCATTCTTCAAAAGATTTTTCAGATTAGATATTACGGCCCTTATAAAGTTAAGAAGAAAATGATTGAGTCAAATTAGAATATTAGTACTCCTGGGATCTAAATAAATTATAGGAGTACGAGTATATTGAAAGAGATAGCCATGTAAAACATGCAATTAATTTAGTTGTACCTGTCCCACACATGAATGAATATCATCGGATTCTACTGATATTGGAGTGACAAATCTTCAGAAATCATGAAAGATCTGGACCAGAAACTTTCACATTTGCAAGAGCAAGAAAGAAATGAACTTAAAAAGTTATTATTTGAATATGAGTACTTTTTCCAGATGTTCCTACAATTTTTTTTCATGACGTTGAAATTGCAAATTCCAAACCTGTGAAACAAAACGCGTACAGGACAAACCCTCTCAAACACGAATACTTGAAAAAAGAAATTCAATATGTGCTGGAGAATAATTTTATACAGCCCAGTAAAAGTGATCGGAGTTCACCATGCATATTTATTCCAAATCCAGATAAAACTTTCCTTATGTGTACTGATTATAAGAAGGTGAATAGTGTGACAAAAACAGATTCATTTCCATTACCAAGAATTGATGTCTGTATTGATAAAGGTCGCGAATGCCAAGTATGTCACCATATTTGACCTTCTGAAACGATTTCGGCAATTCCACTAACGGAAAGAGCAAAGTAAATTTCGGCATCGTGACTCCAGATGGACGTTACCAATATAAAGTAATGCCGTTTGGGATGAAAGGGTCGCCAAGTACATTTCATCGTTTCATGAATATGATTACCTTTTGTCTAGACAATTGTGATGCTTACATCGATGATGTCATCATCTACAACGACTCCTGGAAAGAACATTTTGCAACAATTCGGAAATTCTTTAATAGACTCACTAATGCATGTTTGGCAATTAATTTGTCTAAAAGTGAGTTCTGCCATGCTAGTGTAACTTTTCTAGGATACATCGTGGGACATGGGCAAGTTAAACCAATATATTCTAAAGTCAAGGCTATCTCTGACTTTCCCGTGCCTGTAAATAAAATGCAACTGATGCGATACTATTGAAAATGTTGCTCCAATTTTTCTAGATTTGCTGAAACCCTCACAAATTTATTGAGTAAAAAAACAAGTTCCTTTGGACTGCAAAATGTCAGGAGGCTTTTGACAAGTTGAAAGCCATTCTTAAAAACGCGCCAGTTCATACAACTCCAAATTTCAGCCAATCATTTAAACTGTCTGGTAATGCAAGTGATGTTGGGGTTGGAGCAATCTAAGAAATTAAATAAGGATCAAAGAAATTACTCAACCATTTATGAGGAATGTTTGGCTTTGATATTGGCATTACAACGTTTTGAAGTTTACATTAGTTCAGCTCCTTCGATTAGTGTGTTTAGTGACCACAACCCCCTTACTTTCATCGGTAAGATGAAAATTAAAAATCAAAGACTGCTAAGGTCGAGTTTGTTGTTACAGGAATATAATCTTGACATCAGACACATCGAGGGAAAAGATAATTAAATAGCAGATACACTTTTCCGTGTATATCAATGTATTATTTCATGTACAATGTGTGTAATTCATTCTTTTGAGCCTCATGTATAATTATTATGTGGTACAAAAAGAAAGCTTTATTATATAAATCTTTCTTTTTCTTTGTGGGTTGAAGGGTTACATATATTTATATTTTATTTAATTTGTATTTGATTTGATTTGATTGTTTGTGGGTTTTAGAATCTTTTTGTTTTCTTTACGTGTCAATGTAATGTAATTTTGTTTCCTAGGAATATGATATTTTGCAGAAAATTCAGTTTGAACTGAATCTTTCTATAAATACCTAATAATATAAATACTGTTTCTATTTTTTAAGGGTCAAGTAAACATCTATTTTCTCGGAGTAAAATGATTGGTTCTTATCAATGTCATACAGGGCAACGTGATTTTTATATGTAAACATGATCACGTGATCCTCCTTTTGCAATTAGGCATTTCCAAAATTGCGAAGTCCTTAGTATTAATAGTGATGTTTAGAGAGATCTTTAAGGTTTGGGCTTTTAAACACTTGATGTCAAATTGTTTTCTTCTGTTGTGCTAGTATTGAGTTTTGAGTTGAGTTTTATTTTAATTTTTCCGATTCTAAAAGATTAGTTTGTTTCTCTGGAAATATTTTGTGTTCATACAGAATTCGTGAACAAAGACATTTCTTTATTTAAAAAAATTGGGATTTCCAAAACCGGATTGTTAATTATTGTGTTTCTTCGCTGAACTGTAGATTCAACACAGTACAGGTTACAGTATACGTCATCGCCTTCCATCTTGTATTCTTCGTCGGGTCTCGAACTTGAAAGTGTATGTCATTTTTTCATTTTTTTACAGTATTTTTCCGGGAAAATAAATTATATTTTTCAAAGCTTGTTGTTTCACTCTTTCTTGTGTTGCTGTTTATTCGAGCCTAAACACGTAACAACGTGTTAGCCTAACGAATGATGTTTCTGGTTGTATCGAAAACATAAGACAGATTTTAGTAAGGAAACGTGTTTGTGGAAAACAGTTTAAAAAAGCAGTATAAAATCTACTTTTTAGCACTCAGCTTTGTGTGGGTTTACTTAAAAGATGCCTAATATATTAGAAGTTAAAAAAGAAAGTAGAAAAAATACATAAAATAAAATATACTTAAGGTAGTCCATCTGAAGTTTTTGCTTTATTAAATCTAAACATAGCTACATTGTTTTCAAATTAATTTCGGTCAACTGCAGCCTTTCCTTTTATAGCTTATCGACATCTTCTGACAAATATTAAACTGCATTGTTTTTTTTCATATTCGTGGGTTCATTTATTTGCAATCTTCCAATCACTGTTAAGTTCAATATAGTATGTCAAAACATCTAAAGCAGAATATTCAACATGATTTCCTCTTAAGAATTCATGTGTTTGACATATAACAGTTATGCTGATGTCAGATTTACGCCAGCTTCTTTCTTCCAGGTCCCTAATCAACGGGAAATGTTTCAAATGTATGGTTTTTACCCTCTGGCATCATAACCTGCTTCAGTACAAAGAAAGTAAGTCATCTATGTTCCACTTCCAGTATCTAAAACGTCTGAATAAATTTAAACAGCCAATTGAGTGTATTTTTCCAGCTTTGTACATTCAAGTGCATTTGGTGCAGTTACTAGATCAATAATAACTATATATCACTCTGTAGACAGACATGCCACAACTTTATGCCTCTAACGATTCGCTTTTCATTTATCATGCTAGACTGCCCAGAGAATGGAACATTTATTTGAATTTATCGAGTTCTAAGTCCGTCAACAATTTAATCTTAATGCTTATGTTTATGCATATAAATGTATTCAAAATTTTATCAAAAGAGACTTGTTTATGAGTAGTAATTATCAAAATTTGTATTAACAGAGACTTGTTGATGCATAGTAAGTTATCCAACTTTGTATAATCAGAGACTTGTTTGTGCTTAGTAATTTGTCCAATTTGTATCATGGGAGACTTGTTTATGTATAACAAGTTATCCTAACTTGTATTATGAAAGTCTTGTTTATGGATAGTAATTTATTAAAAAAAATTGTATCATCAGAGACTTATATATGCAATGATACGTCTAATATGCTAAATTAACTCATTTGCTACATTAGTTTGCACACATGTATTCACAATATGAACTACAACGTTTAAATAATGTAAAAATGTAAGCTATGGTAACATTCAACATATGAAAGGCTGTGTCTAACTAAACTTAATTGCATAAAAACTGGGTTTTCAAAAGGCATCCATTTTATTCTGCCTGTATAAAATTTGTATTGTTCCATTCGGGTAAAGTATTTTCTTGCCATTTATAAACATGATATTTGGAATGTTCTTCAAAATATGCATAAATTCTGATGACTGATATTAGTATAGTCCGCTTTCATGCAAGCCATACAACTGCTGTCAAAAATGCATGAGAGAAAAACATTAATAAAAACACGTTTGTATAAATCTGCAAAACACTTTTGTATACATCTGCTCAAGTATGCATTCATAACAAATGCAAGACAATAAGATGTTTATAAAATTCATCAGTTGTCAGAAAACAACATTTGTTCTTTGTCAAGTTCAGAGTTATTTTCAGCGTAATTTGGTATCATTGAAAGGTACTTTTCACAGAGGTATCATACATCAAGTCTATATCTTGACTGACCAGCTTAGTTCATTTATGTTTTATTATGTGTTCAATCATGCAAACTGTTTTCAGTTGTTCGTTATGTTACTGTTTTTGCATTGATCCTATTCCCTTTCTACTCGTGACTGGTTCTTTAACGCATTGTCATGTAACGCATTGTTTTTAATATTCCCTGTCTAACAGTGTTTTTGAGAAAGGACTGTATTCCAGAAATATCATTCTTAACGAAAGCAGATCTCATAAGTAAAGATACCATGTTGTTATTTAGACTATAGAACTTGTTAATGAAGATAACTCTTAGTGTCTTATCTTGATGTTTTTATGACCTAGTACGTTAATAGCAACTTGTTTACTATAAACTGTGCTGTATTAACAAATATATACGTACGTATCAAGTCCTCATCCCTTCATCATCCAACAAAACAGAAATATTTTTTGTTATTGCAACACTTTATGTTCTTTATGTTTAATATTAGATTCAGGTATTTTGATAACAGTTTCAATTACCTTACTAGTATGTTAAGCATATGTTCATGCATTTTTCAACCAAACAAATTCAATATTGATATAGCTGTTCAAGGCTATATAACTTCAATGCAAAATGACAGTGCTCATCTAACGCAAAAATTTTAAAAAATGTTTCACAATAGCGGGAAACTAGTTTAATGGTAGTGTAAAATAATATGAAATAATAAAGTAGTTTCTATACTAATTTGAGAAAATATTGATGACTGAAAGACAAAATGCTGCAGAACCACAGTTGTTTTGCCAAATGAAGGGCCAATTTTCCAATTTTCTTGCGGATTGTAGCCACTCAACGTTAGGTGCCAACATCAATAAGTTAAGAAAGTGTATAGTGATACATTTACTGAACAATACATTTATACAGATAAATGGCAGCAACGTAATGGATCTAATAACTTTACTCAAAGTAATTATTGTTTCATTTCGCTGTAGATGTATGCGACAAATTAAATATTGCATTTATGTTTCTTTTACACAGCGTTGACACATCAGTTGTATTACACATGTTATTGACTAAACAAGTGTTGTTTTACACATATTGCTGATACAGCAATTGTTTTACGCATACTGTTGACAAACCGAGTTTTCTCTTAACACAGTAAGTGTCGTCATTGAAGTGTTGTTGAGACACCATTGCAGAATTTTTATCCATCTGAAATAGGAGAATCTCTTCCGAGTTTTATTCAAGTATTTGCTACTCCTGGGCGCAATATATGCAAAGCTTTTCAATTTACATGCAAACAAATAATCATTATCATTGTCAAGTCGCCTTAATACTTAAATATTTTCAAAAGGTAGTAACACTGAGATTATTTTGTAATGGTTCATAGCTTTCTTCTAGTCTTAATGGTTTGTAAGTTTCCTTATTCCGTATGTATATCACGTATAAATATGTGGACGGGTGAAACCTACACAAGTTGTTCCCATCCTTAAACGCATAGTCTAGTCAATAGTTAGCGCTCTCGTTTGCGTAATATATTATTCGTAACGGCATCATATTGTACAAAACATCACACTTTTGAATTTTTTAAGACTTCATAGTATGATCTTTCCAACTGAAGATTTCATCTGTACAAATGCGTCCATTTATTTGACAGCTGTTCGACATCGCGTGGGCAAATAAAACAGACAAAATACGTATTCATTTAATTTGCAAATACGATAACCTAATAGTAGGCAAGTCATAGAATTGAGTTTTGTTAGTAGAAACTGAAACGTTAATGCTTCTTCTTGCATTGTTATCTACCCATAACTATTTATTTGCAGCCTCTTCGGTTTACGAACAATAACAACAATTTTTTTGTCAAGACTACTATTTTGAAAACCTAGGAGCAGTAATATTTGTATGGATTGTTATGATCAGTTATTATGTTGAATAATTTTAAAATTCCTCATGATTTTATATGCAGTAACCTTAATCTACAAAACTTGTTGAGATATGTACAAATTTAATGGTACAACGTTTATTATTTTAGTTTCACTACCAACATTTTTAGGAGTGTCAAATTTTTGGTAATCGAAAACCGTAGAGAACACGACCTTGGGTCATTGGTAATATGATTTTTTTAAATGAATTGATTGATTAAGTTACTATTTGCCTTGAGGAGTTTGTGGCGTTTTTGTTGTTGTTGTTGTTGCTGTGTGTGTGTTATTTGAGACGAAATATCTAACCCCTTTCATGACTTCCCAGACACCTTACATTAACACTGTCTGCCTGCAGAGCAATGTAAATTTAACCTGAAGCAATATTTCAGGCTATCACGACGAAGTTGTAATTCGATAAAATACAGTAAGAATCCTTCCAGCCGTTTTTTTTTGTTTTTTTTTTTTGGCGACATGTGGCTGTTACCTTCATTCTTGTCGAGGCAAGTTTCTCTAAGCCATATCGAAGTTATAACGCATATGTAATTCACTGATACATATACCTTCTATTTGTGTGAAACTGAGAATGGTCCACGAGCTGATCTAACGTACCGATTAATGATAATTATAATGCAAATGGTTTATCCTAAAATAACCGGGCCTTCATTTTTACTACATTGGTATGTGTCTAGATTTAAGTGCAATTCCACAAATGACAACTACCTAATACAGTGACAACAGTATTTTAAGGAACAAGCATGTGTCTGACCGTCCAAACAAACTGTCCGTCAATCTTTCAGTCTGTTTTCCATGGCCGACCTCCCTACACCTAGATCAACTTTAATTATTTCAAATTTTAATTTTTAAGGTCATTGCTGGCACCACGAATCTATATATGATGTATGTAGCCTTATCAATGGAGACAAACCTCTCAAGACGGCTGTTAGAGGTATGATTTTGTGTGTATAACTACCCAGTAAACCTTCACTATTGTGACGGCTCAGAAACATCCGACAATATTATATCCTCTTGAAAGTTGTTTTCTATATTATATAAATTCACACAGATATTTGATTCATATTCATAAACACACACACACACACACACACACACACACACACACACATATATTCCTGAGACTGTGATTTTGTGCATGTTGTGGACCATCGTTTTATTTGAGAGCCGCGGTTGCTTAGTTCATGGAAATTCAGACTCGTAATTCAAGTGTCATGGCTGAAATTGTCGTTGAAAACATTTAATGTTAAAAGTGTCTATAGACGTCAATCAACTATCATTAACATGTTCATTTTGCCTTTATTCAAGAATTTAATTGTATATCTTATGAATAGTGATTCATTAAGTCATAAAAAGCATGAAAACCGACTTCAAACTGCATGAAATGGCAGTTGAAAAGTACAGGCCGTTCTTGCGTGATATATAGTTGTTTTTCAAGCTTCTTGGCATTATGAGACTTATACAGTTTGTATCTAAAATAAACTAACAAATCTTCAGAAATGTACATAGCTAATATCTTTCTTTAGCATTGTTAACAAATATTGTGAAAATAAACAAGAGGATAACTGAATATATTGGTAGTTTCTTTTCCGATATTAGTTGTATATAGAGTGTTATGAACTAATACATTGTTAGCTTTGTTGAAACGCATGGTGCGACTTGAACCTAATCCAAATGTTTGTTACAAAGACTTTCTACATGTTTGTCATTATAATGCACATGAATCCCCCCCCAAAAAAAAACCCCGTTGACATTTCAAGAGTGGAGGTCTTATTATCTAAACTAATGGAACACTTTTGTATTTTAATAAACCTTATGTATTGTGCTTTTTATATTAACGTAATCGTTTATAGGTTTGTCAGATTTTAGTGAGCATTTATTGATTAAGGGCAGTCAGTGAAGGAGAGCTATTTCACTGAGTTATTATCCAGTTTAGCAGACATGTACAGATTTACGAGATTTTATGGTTGCATGGATTAGTTTTGTAAAATTGAATAATTTCGTAACATAAAAAATTCTCGGGATATTCTAATCAATAAGTATTTAGCAAATTTAAATAAAAAATAGTTATTTAATTAGGTGTTCTGGTCGTATTTTGTATGCACGGCGTAAAGTACCAGTCTTCAGTTTAGTTATTGGTTGTACAAATGTGTAGCAGGAAATCTTTTACAGGCATAACATTCGATTTTCGTGATGTTTGATCATTTGGTGATTAGGAAAAACTTATTTGAGGATATTTGCACGTTCAGAAATCCTTCATTTTATAAAGACTGTTATAATATCGTTGGAAATAGTGGGACCTCAAGCCAGATTCGTTTGTTTCGCTCGATAGTGAGACCCCCTTTCGTGTTAACTTGTTTCTCATTTTATATTATTGTTGGTGGGGATTTATAACAAACCAATTGCAACCGTTTAATGTTTTCAGTTCATAGCATTCCCGAGCCCTGCCCATTTCAAGGTTCCTATACATTTTCATACGCAAACGGAACGGTAGGAGTACTACACTGTGATAACCCAATTTCCGAAATCAGAGCATGTGCAGACGAAACAAGATTTAGGTTTCTTTACAAGCAATGTGCAAACGTTCCCGGAACATATAATCAAGGTATGTGAGTTCCTATTGATTCTTCTCTGTACGCTGGAACCATATGCCTCATCGGGATTTAAAGAAATTGTAATCTATTTAGTTCAGGACGATGAAATGTTAAAGTTTTTCTTCAAATCACGTTTCAAATCGTATAATCTAGTCAACTCGCAGACGTTTCTGAAACAAATGAACCATGTGACTTAATGCGACGCAGTGAACTCTAGACTAATAGAGTTTTGCCTCGTTTAAGTGAAAATAATGAAGATAATGCTTCATTTTCGCGCATTTATTTCGTAATTGTTATTGCTTTCATATCAAAGGTGTCAGCTGAATGTACATTTCCTTCTCGTTTGCAGAACTTGACTTTGAGTGCCTGGCAACCTGGGAGAATGGAGAAAAATTTTTGTATGGAAAGTTTACAAATGAAGAGAAAACAGACGACACAGGCTCATACAGATGCTTTGTAAAGTGGATGTTCCATAAATAAAATTTGTTTTTAAGAAAACTTTTTATACTTGGGTCAGACGTATTAAAGTATTAAAATTGTTGTAAGGAAGTCCAAATTTTATCTTTTATCATATTGCATGCAAGAATGGAGCCATCCACAATTCCGTTTCTTGAAGATATTCGAAAACTCGTTTCTCGGGGAGCAACGTAATCAGTCATATACACCTTTTTGATGTCTGCTTAAATTCTCAGAGTCTTTGAAAAATGACAGTAAAGTTGTAAATTTATCAACAGGTATATCATTGTGCAGATACCTGAAAATATGAATATAGTTTCTTGCTGTTGAGTGTCATGCTAATTTTACATTTATTTCTAGTGTCTAGGTACATTTCATCCTTGTTTTTCCACTGTCTTCGAATGTTCGAACAGTAAATAGAGTGTCTATTTCTAGATGCTTATTTTATGCATGATAAATAGACGTCAAAGTATAATATAATATCTCCATATTACTGGATGAGATCAAATTGTATTAAAAAAACGAACGGATATATATGCAGGCCATTCGTGTCAATACATGTCAATAACTCAACTAGTAATTCCGCATAGTATCCTAATTTCATGACACCGTAACGACCTTTAAAACGTCACTTTTTATATTTCCATCCCATTGGCGTATTAATAGATTCATCAGACAAGAAACTTGAACAGGGATAAAAAAAATAATTTCTTTCCTATAATGAATGTTTAGCTTTTTAATTAAATTTTTTAAAGATTTATTCTCTTATCGTTTATCAGATGCACAGCCTGTATGGAACCAGGGGGGAAATGTCCATGTCTATAGACCCGACATGTCAAGGACTTCAAAGCCCCTCTCTCGGCATAATTACCATGAAACTAAGTAAAGGTAATGCTAATTAACTACAAACGTTGTGTAATGTGTTAATTTTAAATCATTTCTAAAGTACAATAAAAGCTCAGAATAATTAATTGTACGTGTTTCGTCTTCAGAAAAAATAAAATATGATCAATATTGTGTTCAGTTATTTCCAGTATGTAAGTTAGAATGGAGTTGTAAGTGTCCAGCTAAAATATGCTTAATCTTGTCTTGACAACGAGACAAAAAAAATCTGATTGTCGACCGTCCTCTGTTCTCCTCTTTTAATAGGCTTTTCATCCAAGGTGTCTGGGCAGCTTTTAGCTGATTTTCACTTCTATTGTATCTTCTTTAGTCTGTCATCTGTATTGCAGATCAATATGTTGTTTTCTATTCGTAAGACCTCTTGCCAAAAGCTGTCTTTATTCTATAGATATGTCATCCCTGCTGCGAGGATCCTGCAAGTTTTCTGACTTTCTTTTTCGACATCAGAAATGGCGAGATCTCGAGGGACGCTTTCTGTTTCAACTAGGCGATGGCCTACAGATGATGAGTATCAAGGAACGGAAAAACACTGGTGATCGCTTTGGAATTTCCGTGACGAAACTGGTTGTTAGATGCGTGGAGAGGATTCATCAAAATGTGATATATTCCCACGCAATGAATAAAGGGGAGTTTATTGTACGCTCGACAAATGACACTTGGTAAATTTTCATGTTTTGAATCAAAGGTGATTAAAAGTGAATGGGCACTATGATTTAAAATATTTTTATCAAAGAGACAAAGTGTACTCAGATATTACTGGTGGCTTATATTGACATATAGAAAGTGTCATTATGAATTCAATATAATGGTTGTGAATAATGAATACCATCAATGTACAATACTATCATTTTACAACAAGTGTTTGGTGTAAGTTACCGTTTACCTATACCAAGATTTTAGGGGAGATGGTTTTGAGTAGACTGAACAAAATTACTTTCAAATTACAAATCTTAATGAATCAGGCATATAACGCCATGATACTAAAGGCCATATTAATGTATGTTTTTCAGTCCGCTTAAGTTATGCCTAAAACACAACATTTATTTTCAGTTACTCTTTCCATCAGTGTATTAGAGTCAATGAAAGAGCTCAAGATGTTGTTGAACTGATATTTGGTAAGTATCAGACATTTTATTTCATATCATAGAAACAAATACATATGATAAATAAATGAAAGACAAGTCTGTGCAGAATATAGTGAAAACGGTAATTAATTAATGTGAAATGAATCTGACAATGTTTGGGAAATATTCTAATAATTCATACATTATGCTAATCCCTTGATAGTTCATAAATTCATGTTAATCCCCGATAGTTAATAGATGCGTGTTAATGCATTATAGTTCGTAAATTCATTTTAATTCATGATAGCATACATTGATTACTTCATAGATTTTTATTCTGAAAATTATTTCTTAATCTGTAAGAAAGACATTGTTATGGCAAATAATAAATAAATGATTAAAATGTACTGTATATCCAATTTTTGTTAATAAAATATCTGTTAATCATCACTGATTTCTTAAAAAAGAAGATAGTTTGATTTTTCCAATTAAATTGTCTTCCTTTCTATAGGCGACGTTTTAGAAGAGAGAAAATTTGCATGCTCTTTCAAGGAGACAAAGAAATATGTTCTCATTCGTAAGTATAACTGTTCAGTATTATACCTTCTTTTTAGATTATTTCTTGCAACTAAAATGTGGCAAAAGATTAAATTCCAATATCCTAATCTTTCGTGTTTGTTTCTACAGCTCTAGAATTATGCAGCAGTGACGTTTTCAGAATCGTTTTATTTAATACTCTAATAGCAAGTTCAATATTTCTTTGAATGTTAAGAGCACTACTTAGAATATTGTCTTATAAAACATTTTTGTTTTAGCTGAAGTAAACACGCCATCTCTATGTCCACTACATTTACAAGGAAAATACCACTATACAGACAAGGCTTCTGAACGCACAGGAGAGATTAATTTAGGCTGTCGTGGCAACCACGAGATGGTCATAGAAACTATAGGTCCTGCGGGAGCAAAGTCAGGTAAATCAGTTAGAAAATAAAATGCACAAAGCATAAATACTGGAAAGAATATATGCAGTGTTTCTATCGGAAGCTGTGAAAGGAACTATAGTTTACCAAAATTTAGTATAGTGCCTTACCTCAAGCTGGCTTATAATAATTTTCTGAACAAAATATATGTACCTATTCCACTTGCTTACATTGTAGCCATTGTCTCATATTTTTGATTGGGTACAAGTGATGATTCGAAACAAATGTTTTTAGTTTTCAATCAAAGGTTCGTTATGATTGCTGGCAATCAGATACAATTTTACAGCTGATTCTTGTCTCATGAAAGCATAACAGGTCCACTTGGGAAAAGTTAATAGTAAATACGTTCCAGTGAACATTTTGAATAGTGAATTTATTGTTCTTTTTTAACACTAATGCTATATCCGTATTTGAGTTGGAGCTTCGATTTATATTTTGACAGTGAATATCCTTGAGTGCTTTCAAAAATGGAGAGAAGACTCAACAACTTTTCTACTGGCTAAATATCCTGGAATTTCTGGTGATTCTATACAATGTTTGGTAAGAACAAAAACAAACCGTTGGTCAAAAAAAGAAACTTTTCCTTATTCATTTTAAATAAATAACAACAAGTTTAACTTTTAAACAAATGCAAGCTGTCAGGGATTAAGAAATACAGTTTTAATGTTGTCATAAATTAGATATGTTATACAATGTTTGTATTATGCATATTGCATGATTGTTAAAACATAATGTTTAAATTTCAATCCAAACAAAACTCATTGTTAGTGATAATCTCTGTATAACTTACATTCACAAAGACTCTTTAAATCTTGACATAGAGAGAACAAAAGCACGGATTTACTCAAAATGTTAAAATTCCATATGAATATAAACAACGGTAAACTTCAAAATTATTAATAAAACTCAATGCACGATCGAATTCAAACACAGTTCTTTGTAGGTCGCTTTTATAATCAACATGCCACCCTAAAATAACAATTCATCAAAATTATCTTGTAACGTTGGGTACAATTTCTTAATTGTAGTACATAAATATATGGAATCATTGCTCACAGCTTAGTTTAAATGTACAGACCATACTATTTCAGTTACAATTAGTTTAAACGAGAAGACCATACCATTTCAATTTCAACTTGGTTTATGTCTGAGGACAACACTATTTCAAGTAAAACTTGGTTCAAATGAGAAGACGATACTATTTCAATTACAACTTGGCTTAATTGTGTATACTTACTATTTCACTTTATTATGGTAGCTTAGAACTAAAGATTAGACAAACACCCCTAATATAAGGAAACGATTTCAACAGGCAGATTTTTTAGTTTTGATACTGTTTCCAGATATTTGAAAGTACGGAGTTCGGAGTTGAAATGCAGGGTGACATTTTGTGCGAGGGAAATAGAAGAATCATCAATAACAAACGCATTAACTTCCTACTACATACTCCACCAGGTATTTTCAACACTTTTACCTTTCTAAGGTATTATTCCATTATGGAAGAAATGGAGATTAAATCATTTGCAATTAATACTCGTAAGTAATACATTGATTTAGTATTTGGGAACTTGGGAAGAATAAAAGCAAAATGTTTACAATCTTCTTTTTGCAATTCATTAGTCTACAGACAAAACACCCGGAAGATATCATTTAAATATTTAGACAAAAGCATCCACGGCGTATAGAACTTTTCATGTTTGATGTTTCGTTGGAAACAAATACCAAGTCACTTATTTCGGCTGCACGAACTAATTTCGATATACACATAACAGCTGATAATAGCTTGACAATAAAATGCAAGTAATTCCTTTTTTGTACTAAAAATGTAAAGCAAACATTAAATTTTATTGGAAAATCTAAATATTGTTGAAGATTAAAAATCATAATTAAATCCATAGATAAACTTTACGTATATGTATTATCGAGTGTCATCTTTTGTCTTTCACAGAGACCTGCTATAAAAATATTGCGATGCAATCCGACCAGAATCCTCGCACAGGCATTCATAATACACATGACAGCAATAGGATGAACTTCTTAGATTATCCTTCGAGAGGAACTTTCATGTCCCAAAACTTTATTCTTTTATCGGTTTTGTTTACATTCGCAATACGATGGCATAGGTGATGAATAAAAGTGAATGGCATTCGCCGGCATTTGTGCAATTTTTTATTGGAAAGAATTGATGGATGAATGACTTTCACGGGGATGTGTTCACATATCGATTGCACAAGATTTGTTGTTGGCCCACTGATGTTGCATCGACAGGAAACGGAATGAAGCAATTATCTCAGGGAGTCAGTTCATTGTATTCACATGAATCCTTATTCCAGGCATCATTGGGCAATACAAATATCAGCTTATAAGTCTTGTGAGAATGCCTGCCATTTATTTAATGCACTGAAGATTCTAAGGATGTTATAAGTTTGTATTCAATACTATAGAATGTCATATTGTCCTTGAGTCGCTGTCATGTATTGCTACAGTGCTATTATTACTGTACAGCTGTACACTCATATTTGCGTTACGCCGCAAGCTTTGTAAGGCACTCATGTCTTGGATTAAAAACCCAGAAGAAAGAAAACAACGACTATATAAATTTGGGAAACATTGTTTCATATTCCCAATACTTGTTGTTGAATAAAGTGGTCCAGGAATGAATATGAATTCTCGTAGAACATATTAAGTAACCCCAATTTTAATTTTTTCTGCATAAAACCGACTACTTATCAACAGCTGATGCAACATTTTGTTTATATGGGTCAATTCTTATTATAAATTTTAAAGATAATGTTCGATGGAAAATAATACATTAGATGCAATGAATTCTAAACAATAGAAGACGACTAAGTCCATATAATCATGAATGTTTAAAATTATTATTTAAAGTATTGTATAAAGATATATAGTTCTTGTATTGAGCGGCATATATAACATAATTTTATGTGCAATACTTGATGACTGCGTTATACATTAATAATAAGGCCAAACAATTCTGCACAAAAGTTCGCTGGTGTTTAAAAATGGCAATTTCTCTACTTTCTCAGTTGTTCCCATTACGTGCTGTGGGAAGGAACATTATTCTACCAAATGACTAAGGCTTGCAGTGTTAGATACTTTTCATAGAGATATATACGACACTAGACAAAGCATCAATATGCGATTTCTCAATAAAAGTAACAACTAGGTGTGACAATATGAGTGAAACTTCTTGCAGCCAGCAGAGTTTTAAATCGATTTTGGAGAGAAAACAGTAGACTGCCTTAATAAATTTTTAGATATATCTGGAAATTAGAGTCTCATTATGCTGGGAAATTTAGAAGTAAACATCTAATTAGTAAATAGGGTGAAATTCGGAAAGTGGTGTAAGCTATTGCTGGAATAAGAAACTAGAGGACCTTGGAATTATGTTGTTGCATTGAAAACGCTGTTCCTCTGTTAGACTAGGCTTTTAACGGACATATTCTGCGTATTCGGAAAATTTGCTAAGGTGTTTACCTTTAGTGTTATTAAGGAAGAATGTTATATCATGTGTAACTTAACTTTGATGGTATGTGACCGGTCTTTTGTGGCCTGTCTTCCATATCTGTGATACTTTTGAATTTTTATTGTTTGTAAAAACTAATGGTAGATATGTCATATATATTTTACATTATATATGTTGTTATACTCATTAAACATCAAAGGAAATTTTGTAAGAAGATAATGAGAAATAAAGGTTTAAAATGTACTTTCTAAGCTTTCTCAATCGACCGTATTACCATAGAAGTATGCTTTGGTAATAATTAACGTCGCCAATATGCAGGTGTAAGGAGAGCGAGTTTTATATTGCCCGTGAAATAGTTATATTATACTTGTAAATTTTACCGTCCTGTAGTTTTCTCTGACTAAAATTAAGTTGTCATCGTAACTGATATTTAATATGAAAATTTTCTGCCCTGCTGATATTTGTTTTTATTCTCCAAACAGACTAGAACATTATTGCTAGCTCAGCTAAATACATATGTGATGAAGTGTGATGTGATGTGATTTGGATTTTTAACGTAGCTTTAACAGTTTTTCAGTCATATCGCTACGATGTCTGCAATGTGGCAGTTTATAGTAATGTCTAGCACTGGGGCATCATGCCGCAGACATGTAGCATGATGTCCCACCCAGTCACATTATCCTGACACCGGGCCGACCAGTCCTAACACTAACCTCTTAATGCTGAGCGCCAAGCGAGGCAGCTGTTAGTACCGTTTTTAAAGTCTTTGGTATGACTCGGCCGGGGATCGAACCCACGACCTCCTGCATCCGAGGCGGACGCTCTAACCACTAGGCCACCGGAGCGGTTATGTGATGAAATAATGACAGTGTCATATTTGACTGAGGAAGGTAGAAAAACGAAAAGAAAGAATGGCAGAAAGAGGTGTGTTCTGACCAATATTTTGGATATTCATAACAACATGGGAATAAACATTATAATCAACATAACTATTGTTAATTTATTGTTAATTTACATCTGAATAAAATGATTGAAATAGTATAGAAAATTAATTTTTGTTAAACGTAGGTTAACATTTGTGTTATTTAGCAGTACACTATATTTTTTATGCACATCGAACTATCTAAGGCGACTATAAAGACTGCCTTTACGTCATAAAATGAACACAGAGTTTGCTTGAATATCATTTTGCAATCAACGGTGAAAGACTACCAATGATTCTTTTTGTTATGTACTTTGAAATATTAGCTGGGTGGATTAAAGCCTAATGTTTAAACTTGTTTGGCAAGTAAATTGAATCCAGTAGATTAGTTGCAACATGCAAAATTTAGAGGAAAGAAAACAAACGTGTGAGTTAGAAATACACCTTAGTAATCTGACTAATTTAAATTAGATTCTGGAAGAAAAATACATCAGAACATAAATCGCACTTTGACCAAGTAAAACGGGTATTATTTGTGCGGATCTGGTGCATATCAATCATTTTGTAAGAGAACGTACTGTCATTGCCCAACATAAACGGACCAAACCCACTAATTACCAGAGAAGATAAAGATACTACTGAACTAAAATGCTTGTGATACTGTAATAGTTATTTTATGTTATTATACGAGTTTATTTTCTATACATTTTTTATAGCATTTCATATATTAAATTCCATTATTCACGAATTAGTCTAAACTTTTATAAAAAAAAGAACAAGAAATAATGTGTTTTTGTTTGCTGAGAAAAGCTCATAATGTAACTACAAATGTGGGTTGGTTGTTTCGCGTTTAACGCCATTATTTCATGCATGTAGGTTAGTTTATTGGATTAGGAAGAACCCGAGAAATCCCCGTGAAGAACCATCGACACAAGGAAAGCTGCAAGCAAGCCTTCTCACACATTACGTTGGCTGATCCTGTGATTCGAACCCACGCTGACAGAGGTGAAATGTCAGTGATATGTAAAGGCCAGTGCCTTACACCACTCGGCCACGCGCGGCGCAACAAAAGAATGTTCCTATCCCAAATATTATGGGGTAAAATAAAGCGACATTCAGAACAAAAATGAATGTTTTGTTTCGAATTGTATTAATTTTGCATCCAAATAACTGCATGATCTTTAGGACCCTAAATCATGAAAGATCTAAGCAGTAAGGTAGTTCAGAGTTATCTCTCAATCAACCTGTCCTGTCCAGCATAAACTGGTTAACCAGATTTCATGCACCTTAACCACAATTTGTACATTTATACAAAATAATGTAGCCATATGCCATTTTCTTTCTCTTTTTTAATATGTAACTTACTGGTCGTCAAGCAAACTGTATAAAGCAGAAACAAAACATCCGGATCAGTGGAAATCAAATTTTTGTTACAAAAAAGTGG
Source organism: Sinohyriopsis cumingii (assembly GCA_028554795.2). Taxonomy (NCBI): domain Eukaryota; kingdom Metazoa; phylum Mollusca; class Bivalvia; order Unionida; family Unionidae; genus Sinohyriopsis; species Sinohyriopsis cumingii. The sequence goes on from CM068824.1 coordinate 94,903,650, forward strand.
CTCCGTGGTTATAAAATTTTTTAGAATAGACATTCAGCTCAGAGGTCCTAATATTATTTTGAGAAACGTAGGAATACGAATCGCGAAAGTAAATTTTTTGATGAGAGAAAACTGGCTCACTGTCCCGCAAAACGGTTGTTTTAACAAAGCGCAACTTTTGACTCAATGGTCGCCCCATAAGTTCTTAAAATACACAGCAGAATATAAAAGCCAGCAAATTGTAATAACTACAAAATTAATTATACAGCGTAGTATGAATGATGATAACATTTTGCGAAATGCCTACTGTACTGACTTAAGGCATGCCCCTTGGGATATACATAGTAAAAAATACCCTACGTATTCTCATGTTGATAATTTTACATGGCTCTTCGTGCAACTCATGGTTGAGACAAGCATATCAATGTATTCGGGCTTTGATTTGTTTTGTTTGTTTGTTTCGTTTGTTTTGTATGTTTTTGTGGTGGTTTAGGTGGGACGGTTCGCAATATTATAATAACGAAATAAAAAAAATATTCTCTGTAACGAAATCTATAACTGAATATCTCTGTTATCACCAGCGACTGAAAATATATTTCTTTCTAAGACTGTCGCTCTACAAATTTTTGACATGACTTTGTCACTAGGTAACTTGCATTCGCCATTAAGTAACGGGCATTACTGTGAAACAGTACTAGGGAAATGTACCTGACGTCCTGTCATGTTACATGCTTCAAACAAATTTTCCATTAATTACGTATTATAATAAATTTATCGTGGCTTACTTCATTATTACAGGTTGATTTTTTCATTATCTCGTCAATGCTACTCAACCTTGTTAAAACGAATTTGTTATGTATCAACTTGTTATTTATTAATCTGTTGCTATAAACCTTGGTAAAGTTTACCAAACCATATAAAAGCTACATACATTCCATCGGACACCCTTGTCGTTCCATTTTGCTTACCTTTTTTGTGTCAGTATTTCTTTTCTATTATAACTGGTAGCAGTAACTAATGTTAATGTTGTGGGGTTTAACGCCCGTTTTCAGCACACGATAGGCTATGCATGGCGGCCAGTATTAATAGTGGAGGAAGAACCCGGGATATCCCCGGGAAGAACCACCGACCCACGAGAAGCTATGGCAAGCTTTCTCACATACCCACATTGGCCGAATACTAGACTCGAATCCACGCAGACAGAGGTGAGATTGCAGTGATCCGTAACAGAGAGCGCTTTACACCACTCGGCCACTCGGGGCCCTGGTAGCAGTAACTGTTGTGCTTTTATATATTCAATCGTTGACTGGCAAACATAATTTTCTCTAGAGCCAGGTTACTTGGTGAGTCTAACCTACCATTAAATAAAAGATTCAAAAGCATACTATAATTTACTGTAAACAGCCTAGTTTTATACTGCATGGTAAATAATGTTCAAAATGTTATTCGTTTAGCTTCCCATTTATTTATATAATATTTTACTAAATTTAACCATCGCTACGCTATTAAGTAATATATTAATCTACAACATTTCTGGAAATGAATTAAGTTTAGGTCACACCTTGTAATTATAGGTATTTTATTCTTGCCTTGATGGTGAATATGGTGTAGAGTTACAGGCGAAATGAGGCTTAAAGTCATAATTTAACTGACCTAGGGTAGAATAGGAGAATAGTGTCCTGTATTTGATGATTGAGTTGTATATTTTCATGGCATGAAATACTTGCGCTTCGTTACCGAAATATAAGACGGAGAAACCATGCAGTTGTGAGGTTGGTATGCAATCGTGAAGTTGTGATGTAAATGTTTTTATTTATATGTGTGGCCATGCGTTGGTTAGAGAAACATTATTTATAATCTGGACGCGTTGGAACTTCCAGTAGATAACTATTGCTGTCAAGAAGTCAGTGGAATCAAGGGGAAAATAAGTGACGTTTAGCAGGATTCATGTCAAGATTGAATTCGCTTGGTAAAGAGGCTTGGTAAAGAGGCTTGATAAAGAGAATACCTGGCTTAATACTATACTGAATGTCATCGAATTTAAATTGAAAAGTTGTTAAACTTCACCATTTAGATTATCTTTAAAACATCTTAGGTTTTTTTCTTCTGAATTTCAGCTCAATGAAATACCTTTATCTCTGCTATTATAGTAACATCCATATTCATTTTTAAATTCCATTCTCAGTAGAATTAAGACGATTGCTTGAAAAATAGTTCAAAATTATGTTGGAGACGCTGGCCGCATTTAAGAGCAAACCGTAAATATATAGACTAACCAGTACTTAATTTGAGATCAGAGAAATAAGGTTTTTGTGTAATTAAATTGACGATGTAAAACGAGCCGGTAATTGAAGTAAAGAGGATGGGTGTTGTTACTCATTACCAGATTAGCGTTGGCAACGTCCAGTTCACGTGTGTAATAGAAATATATGATAACATAAATTTTATGATGCATGTCTGGAGTAAAGAGTTACATTAAATTGCCAATTTTAATTAGTAAACGACGGACGTCCTCGCATGCAGATGGAATATTGGTTGTCGCAAGCCGGGGGAAGCACACATATTTGTGTAACACTCGTATAGTTTTACAATCAACCAGCATGCAGATTCCAGTGTATCTAATATATCATGCTTTGTACAGTAATTAAACAAGGTTTAGATTGAGAAACAACAAAGATAAAGTTACTAATCACTTTATTGTCTTTTATTTAAAAGTGCATAGTTACAAACTAATTTTGTGAAGGCATGACCAGATATGATATAGACGAGTCAAAATATTTTTTGCAAGAACTCTCCTTCAGAATGACTGGAATCAACTGTTTCAATCTAAACTGCATTTATCAGGTCCTATTGTGGAATTTTTACTTGAGTTTGATTCCTTTTGAAATGAGCTTACTTGTGGAGTTAGTTTGAGACCTTATAGGCCTCAACTTTCATAGGCAAAGAAACATTCATGAAAATGACTGAAAAAGATTAATCTCATAAAATGGTCCTTTCATTGTCTCCATGACGTCATTAAAATATTTTATCAATTCATAACTAAGGTTTTAAGATACTTTAGTTCAAGGATATTGTAATCGCATAATCTACATATACATGTTAACATGAGAGAGAAAGAGATCAGTGTTAGTTCACCAATATATTGCTTTAACAATTGACCATGACGAGAATATGTGAATATTAGAGAATTAAGAATAAACCAGCTATTAGTTAAATTATTAATAGAATTACTATCACTTATGAAGTCAGAAGGCAATATTAATTAAGCATAAGAAGTTATCTCTGAGTGAATCTTCTCGTTTTTAGAACAAATTGATGTTACTTTCTGAATCAAGATATATGTCCAGTAATGTCAAGAGTACATATATCATGCAAAATTCGCATCGAAGTAACACAGGTTTAAAATATCTTTACTGTATATCTTTAAGAAAGATATAATAAGTAATTTAAATTATTTAATGAGAATAGAGGTCATTAATTAATTTAAAAAAGACAAATAACACAGTACCGGAACTTCTAAATATTGATGTGTAGGAAACTTGTGGACTAACTATGTGGACTAAAGTTAACTTGAGATATAGGCACGTTATGTATGATGATGACGTTTCTCAACCGAGTTTTCACAGATTTAATTTCTGTAGGCAGCGTCAGCCGCAGATCTATTAAGTATTCTAGGGTTTCCTTTATATTCAAATTCGGTACAGGACTGAACTCAGTGACGCATATATTAGGTCTAAAAATCTAATTGTTTGTTGTAACAGTCTGGATTTCTAAATCTGATCAAGACATGATATTAATTGAGTCTGCTCATATTTACAGTATGGGATCCATCGCGGTGTTGGATGTATCTGACATCTCAATATTGTAGATCATACTGAAACTACTACGAAACTGTTTTACATTTTCATGTAATCGTCAAGTGTATTTGGAGTAAATACTAGACACGGACATATTAAGCATTATATAGGCTTGAATTTCTTAGTCTTTTATATAGTCTTTTTTTGAAAACTAAGCGTTTGGTATTCCCATGACGAAAAAATACACACACACACACACACACACAAACACACACACACACACACCAGCAAAGGAGTCTGTGTTTATGGTTACTCTACTCCACTTTCACACCAAACAATCACCCATGATTGTACGGACAAGGGTTTTGTTATGGGAAAAAGTACAGACACACACTACCAACAAACACTAATATTATTGGCAACTTGATCAATCTCTTTTCTAGAGATGTGGGCAGCCCTGAGAAGGGCTGTTTTTTAAAACTCCAAATGCACCTGGTTAATGCATGCACCTCCCACGCCGGGTACCACACACGCGCCGCCGACTCCAATCCTGCTCCAATCGACTGCTGTTGTTGGAAGCCCAGGTGGAGTATGAGTATCTGCGTCATCCTAATTCTCACTTTGTGAGATAGTGAAGACTTCCGTCCTTCTTCTATTCAGCCTGAGGGAAACCCTGATTCTGTGCTGGTAGTGGCTATGGTGCTTGGTGATGTGGAGATGTCCTCACCATTGGCTTCATTTCTGCCTTAGCATTAGGTGAGGCAGGATAATTTTTTCTTCTCCTCTTCTTTCTTCTTTTTCTCCTCCTCTTCAATCTTTGCTTCTTCCTGGATTGCCTCCATGGCAAGTAAATCCAGCAGGCACAGGGCAATACTCCAGAGCATTTGGAGTTCAATAAGTTTGGCTTTTCTGCTCATGTTGGATGTTGAAGGAGAACTCCTTCGTGTCCACTCTACAGTCTACGTTTTCTAGCTAAAGACAAGAGATATCCATAATGGTCACAAAACCATCTATTTACTTTATGACCATTTATAGAAGAGTCATGATCAAAATAAGTCACTAAATGTTCTAAGTGATATCCAAGACTGTGTTAGTGTGTTAATGCGTAAAATATTTCCAGATGCGTTCTTTCAAGGTGCGTTGAAAACGTTCCGCGATGCTGGCTTTAGTTTTGGGATTCTCGTTGGTGAAAATATGAATGTCTCATTTCTTCAATTCTTTTTGGAAAGCTTGGTTCAGAAAGTCCGTGTCTTTCTCGGTTTGCCATCGAAGAAGGTTACCAATACTTTGTTTCAACAAAGGTTTTAGGGCTCGCACTAACTAATTGAAAAAATGTCGATGACACAAAACAAATATTTTTTGTCACAATTGTAGGTGCCCAAATGAGATACATCGGCTTGCCATTGATGATATATGCCCATAAGTCGGGTACTTTTTCTGAAAAATATTTGGCCAATGGGTTTGTATAAGGTGTACATGGCTTGTTCTTGTAACCACATGAAGTAGACGGACATTTTTGAGTCTGGCTTTGGCAGGACGATATAATTTCTGAACTCCTCCGTATCCTCTGAGGTGGTTGTTCTGAAACGGCTTTACGTGTCCTACGTGCCAAGGGAGTATAAATCGAGGGTAGTGGTGGTGGTGGTGGTCATGGGATGGCTTTTGTCTTGCTTTCTTTTTTCACTTCTGCTTTCCCTTCTTTCTTTTTCCCTTCTGTCGAAGGAGTAGTGGACATCATCCTTTTTAACCCAAGCTTTGAGTTCTTGTCGTTGGGGTGTGGGGGAATGGGTCAACAAGGACCCGTGAATCTTACTTGGGATGGGAGCCGCTGCCGGTGTTTGAAAGACTTTTCGTGCCCCTTCTTCCTCAGGCATCCGTGGGGTTGACGACCTCTTTGACTACTGAACCACTTCTTTTGTCTAAGCCTCGAAACTAAAACTTGTCCAGTCATGTACATCTTGTCAGTGAGGGTGTAAATCTCAAGCTAATCAAACATCTTCGTAAACTTCCCTAAGTGGTAGAGAAGTTTCTAGATGAAAGAGCAAGGCTTTTAAAAGAATGAGTCTCTCGGGCACATTTAAAGGTACCACCTTCATGTTTTGGTGGTAGGTACTGTTCGTAAAGAATCCACAAATAATCGACTGGTAAACGAAATCCAAAAATGATGTCGCTAAGACACACACCACAGGACGACCCCAATTCAATGGGCACAGTTCTTGTAATAAGTGTAACCCTCCACAGTCTGAATAGAGTCATTTACTTCCTTCCACGATATTTGTTCTATCACGAGTGATAAAGACCGTGGCATGGTAGCAAGTTTTTTTATACTCTCTTTTGTTAAAGGTAATACATGTACATTTGAAAAAGAAGCGGTTTTATTTCAGTACCGTACCAACTTGTTTAGTCACGAACTCACACACCACACGTTGCAAAGAAGTGTCCTCTTGAACCAAGATTTGTTCGTGTAAACGAGTTTGGTAATAATCCTCTGTCTCTTCCTTTGGAATTCGGTGTACTATGGTCATCTTGTAAGCAGAATGAGTAGCATCCAAAGCTTTCTGAATCCCGTGTGATTCATCAATGTCTGATCATTGAAATACTTTGAAATGAATTAATCCTATTATACCATTCAGGTACCAGTGGTTCTAACATTGGTGAAGCAGAAGATCCAATTGTTCTTTGCGTTTCACTTGTATTTTGTCAAACTCTTGGTACATGCGTTCTCTCAGCTCCAGAGATAGATTCTGAATGTACTCTTTAAAACTAGACATTCACAGCAATGTCTTTTTTTGTTGGAGGCAATAAGTGTACTGTTTATATAGAGTTTATCGTACTCCAGTGACGAATATAAATTGTTTAGTTTTCTCTTGAACCAAGATCAGACTGTGTAAAAGATTTTGGTAATCCTGTAACTTTTCCTCTGGAATTCGTTGCAGTAAGTCCACCTTTTAGTGAACATAATCAGTAGCAAACCAATCCTTCTCGTCCTTGGGTAGTTGATCAATGTCTGACCCCTGGAACGCTTTCATCAGAATCAGTCAACTTATAGCATTCATGTAACAGTGGTTTAAACATTGGTGACGTCACGGATTCAATTATCCTTTGTGTTTGACTCTTATTTTGACGAATTCTCGGTAATTGTGTTCTCTCAACTCCACAGGCAAACCACGAACGTTCTCATGTAAAGTATCTATGAAGAAAATGCTGAGGCCATACTAAAGGTAGGTAGTGATTGTGCGGAAACCAGGTAAGCTAAATCTTTCTCCTCCCGCCCGCGAAGTGACACACCGCAACTGAAGCACTCTTGACTTTAACACCATCGCCAAAAGGTAGATAAATCCGGCACTGGCTAATTTTTTGGGGGTAGGCCCTCCCAGATATTTAGGCCACTTTCATTGGAAGGTTTGGAATCGACTTTCAAAGTCGCAGTAATCAGACAATCGCACAGGGAATGAATATTCTTTTTTCACAGGTTAATTATGATGAGGGTACGGTGAAACCGTTTGCTCAGGCATGGATGACATCCGTAGGTGCTAGACGCATGGTTTTACATTGATGATGAAAACCAGTAAAGAGTACATAATAGCGAGTGGCATCGCTTTCGCATCTGTCAGGTTTGACAAACACTACATCTTTTTCCACGGTAGGTGTTGTAGTAGTAGTAGTAGCATAGCGAAGTTCCCATGATGTAATGCAGAACTGCTGAGGTCACAGCATACGGCATTGTGGAAATCGCAAGGCATAGCATCACACTCCACTTGAGAATCACCGAACGTGAACTGCATCTGTCTGAACGGATTCATCTTTCTCTCTTAGCAACATATAGTCACAGTAAACAATCTGTCTTAGACGTTTTCGCTTTTCAAATGCTGACCAATATTGACGTGTCCGTAAGGTAAAATGAAGTGGTTGTCAAGAATCGCTCGCTTCTGGTACACGATGAAGTTTTTTCCAAGGTCGACTGACGATTTGATGTATGGTCAAACGTACAATCTTGTGAGGCTCGTAGGTGGTCACTTTGAAATGCTGATTCTCTCCAGACTGCAAGGCTTCTTTCAATACCCCAAAATTTACCACTTGAATGGTACGATAATTTAGGGTCAATCCTTTCACTTTACACTCGGTGTGCACTTCTTGTTTGTCACGGAATTTGTAGCCGTAAGGTTTTTTTTACCGACGGTCTCCTTCGATGTCAGAGTGGCGATGACCAAGGCAATCGATGTAGATGCAACTGTCGGTGTCAAGATACAGCCACGATCTCCTACCTGGTGTAAGGCTTTGTACAACTTGAAGCGATCATGGGCTGTCAAGTAGGCTGCAATGTTGACATTTCCATATTCGTCGGCCTGTACAAAGTCCACTTCTTCGTAATTGACAATGAGCAAGTTTTCACGAAGGACGTACACCTGTTTAATGTATTTGGATTTGTGGTGAATCATCTGGAAGTAACGGGAAGGTTCTGTAAAATAATCCGTCTTGGGTAAACACGGTCGTTGTGCCATTTTGCCCCACAAGCAATTCATTATCACTTTGGCAAAGGATAATCAATCTTATTTTTTCTCTATTTCGTCTTCGGGAGTGTGGCACCAGGAAAAATAGCCGCTGACTACTTGTTTCAGTTTAAAAAGGCATCCACGTAGTCGGCGAAAATGCCTTTCTGAGTCTCACCACCCTTGTGGTACTGATCTGTCTTGGGGAAAATGGTAAATTTCGTACACTTCTAACAATTAGTATCCCAGGTCCAGAACATTGAACAATTTCACGCTGACTCACGTTCCTGTCAAGGCGCGTTCTTCCTGTGTGTGCTGACAATGATTGGTCTTGGTTGGACGTTTCGGCACAAGTACGACACAAGGGAAACAGTAAGGATACAGCGAACACCGTACTCGTGTGCCCGTATTTCCACAACTTGGTATCCTTGCTGTTCTAACAAGTGGCTTCGTACAAGTCTTCTGTGGTACGTTGTAAAAACTGATTTTGGGTGTATCATTGAGGGTAGCAGATCGAAAATCCGTGAAATAAGCAACTGTTAAACACATATACGATCTTAGGAATATGTTCCGATGGCCTTTTCAACTCCTCCGTTTCGGGCGTGTTGGATCCAATTGTCTCCCTCGTCGTACAAGTAATGTAGAGAGCGTAGAGTTTTAACCGTGTATTAACGTTTGACAAAATTGGTCTTATGAGGGCGTATGACAGCCAGGGTCTTCTCAGGCATGACTCGTTTGCAGTACACTAAGGAACACGCTTTGTCATTGGTGTAGGTTTTTTCTCAAAGGATCGATCCCTCCGTTCTCCATGAACAATTCTTGAAATTTTCTACAGCATCGCCGTAAAATGTTCACGTCGGAACGACAATACTCTAACATTTCTTCCTGAAATTCGAAGGGGTCCTAAGCATGAGTTTGGTACCAAGCATAGAAAGCTTATGGTTGTTCGGTACGCACTTTGTTGCGGTCGTCGTCGTAGGCCTCAGGCTAGAACGGTGTGTTGATTGGCTTCGGTATTGAAAAAGTGAGGCAATAACCTTTAGCCAGTTCTGCCATTCCAAATGTTTTAGGCATTTGACTCAAAGGCATGGCCAAGTAACTCATCGAATCTTTAAACTGCACGTGTTCCACTTGCATAGAAATGTGCTTGACTCCGTTCAAAGTCACTTTACGACATTAGGTGCATTGTTCCGTATAGTATTTCAGACAAAACTGTCCATCATATCCAATAAATTGTAAGCCATCACCGTAACATTCTCATGGCAATCTCCGTTACGTTCGATGTCCTTTCGACTTCACGTTTCATCGATAGGGTCTAAGATCCATTGGTCAAAATCGGTCAGAGTGTTGGGTCCCTGAAAGATTTTTTCACGTCCTCCAGGAATCTTGCTACAGCGATGAGCCACTCTGAAATTAGAAATGTGTATCTCGGTCTCTTGCATGAAATCGAAATCAAAAAAGATGAAATTGCCTTTCTTCTTGTGGTCATCTTCTTCCTCCGTTTGGGGTTGGTATTTTTTAATGAAGCATTCGTGTTCCATGTCCACGATTTGGTGACAAATGTGACAACGTTTATTTTCTAAACATACGTGCGGCTTCGTACTATTTGTACGTATGACGTTTCCTCAAGTAGAACGCAATCTCAGCAATTGGCAAGTACTATTCTGCTGTGAACCGTGCCTTCTTCACCTTGGACTGAGAAACGTTGGCTGACAAGTTGGGCAGTGCACTCGTTCTTGTCCTTCGGCAAGACAGGGTTTAGAGGCCAAACATCCTTCACATTTCGATCCCCAATGCTTGTGTTGCTCTCAATTGTTACAGCCATGGTCACATTTCTCACAATAATAATTGTATGCCAGGAATTCATTAATACTGGTAATGGCATAAAAATGTTCATCGTGATGATAGACGTGAATGTATTCTTCGTCTTGGAAATCTTTGCTTCGAAACAACAGAGGTCCTCGTACTTCTTGAGGGTGTACTTTAAAGGTGTGGCGTGGATCTAAGACGTTTTGCAAATTTTGCATTTCAGGAATGCCACAGGTAGTGTCTTTGGATAGGCCGGCTTGCTATAACAGGAGTTCTGCTTCACTCGTTGTTTGGCTATGTACGATCTTTGAATAGTTTTCCAGGCTCTTTTCCATTCTACTGTGTCTTTCTTGTTGGCATACGTTCGTCCTGAGTGTTAATTTGGACGAGGCTCGTTTTTGTGCTACGAAGGTCGTCCACCAATAATATTTTTTTGCATCCGGTCCCATTGGGAAGAGAAACGTGGGCTATGTACAGTGTCGCATTTCCATATATAAGGTGAAACTTGTCGTTGGACTGCCGTACGTGTTGAATGTTGTCGATGACATTGGAAGGTGTCAATTCTGATGACCTGCTAAACTCGATTCAAACAGGTATTTCAGACTGTTATGATAAATGGAAAGTGTCAAGCGATCGTCTTCTTTGGCTCCACATTTCCGTTTCAGTGAGGTTAATAAAGAATCCCAAAAATCGGCAATGAACCTCTCTGTTTTCTTCAGTGGTACGTCTCACTTGAAATCTTTAAATTTCACAGTGTGTGTAGGCCGTGGTTCTAAATTTTCTAAGGGAATGTTTATCCCTCTCTCGAACGTGCTAGTGGTTTTCTGGTGTTACTGGTGGTGGACTCTGGGGCTCTGGATTCTGGCTCACTCACGTCATCTTCAAAATCGCTGGCATGATTTTGAGAAAAAGATAGCTACTGTGCGAGGGAATAGGTCACGTGTCTTCCTCTTACTTTCTTCTCTTTACCCACGAATTGGTGCGATTGTTTAATCTTGATTGCAAAATGTCAAATGAATACATTTTAAACGCCATGGTCCCCTATATATCAATGTAGGGTCAGTGCCGTCCCTATATAACGGGTTAGTGTCTTCCCTCCAAGTATTCATTTCACTCTCAATCCTAGCAGAAAGATGGAAGAGGGAACAGAGATCAAACTTCTGATCAAAGCTTTGCGAGGTGTCAAACACAGGTTTTCTTCAGAGAAGCCGACGGACTACACCCCTTCCTTTCGAGATAAAAGTCAAGACACTTTCTATATCTGTCAGAAGAAAGGACATTGGTCTCCAGAATGTCCACAACGTCAAAGCAAGACAGTCGTTAAGAGAGACAAATGTCAAGATACCTGTTATCTTTGTCCATGGGTCTTCAGACTGCCCTAAAATAAAAGAAAACCGAGCCAAGAAAAAACAGGAGCAGGGGGAGAGGACTTCCAAACAGGAAGAAGAGGTACCCTCCAAAAAGGAAGAAGATCCCATACCCGTGAAGAAAGAGAAAAAAAGAAGATGAGAAGAAAGTGAGGGAGAAGAGGAGAAAAAATTGTGACATTGAAGAAATTTAAAGAAAGGAGAACGTGAAACGAAAAGAAGAAGCTAATAAACTTTTTAAAGTGAAGTGTTGAGAAATTTGATTGTAATTTATACCAGAGAATATACCAGAAATAAAAAAGCAAGTGTCTCTTGGTTTTGATTTGGCTTTGACATACACTCACGAACTCATACACGTCCATCATGGGATAAAAGGGATTTGAGTTTTCTTGGATGTTGGCAAACACTAAGTAGTCTGTTTTCGAGATAAGTGTGTGGCCCTGAAAAGGACCGTTGAGTGTTTGTTTTTTGAATTTTTTTTTAAATTCAGGAACGGGAGGTAATGCGCTTTAACTGCTTTATCCCTTTGCCACTGCCAAGACCTACTTCTGGAGCTGCTACTGTCGATGATTTGGTAGAAATCACTAGTTTTGGTATCTCAGGAATAATGGAAGTGTTAACGGAATTGGAGTGTTTGGCTCGGGAAGGTCTTCTTCTCTTGGGTCGTATTAAAGAAGTCTGATACATTTGTTTCAGACTCCTTAACTCTGCCAAAATGTCTACGAGTACCGTGACCGTTTGACTTTCATTGTCCTTCTTCTCTCCTAGACCTTGTTTCCTCTCTGCTTTTTCTTCTTCCTGTCGTTTTCTTCTTGCCTCTTCTTCTTCCCGCTGTTGCTGTTGAATGAGAATGGCTTGTTCTGCTTCTTTCTGCTGTTGCAAAAATGTCTCCAATTCTCCTTTCTGTTTCTGTTTAAAATCCTCGACGTACGGCGAGGAAAGAGACAGCGGGGAAGGTGCTGATAACGGAACACATTCTTGTAAAGGAGAATATCCGCTAAATCCTAATTAGAATTGTTCTCTTCTGGAAGCAGAACTTTGTTTTGGTACCACTGCTATACCATCGCTCCTCGTCTCCTCGTATGGTTATTTCAATAAAATCAGATCATACCTTGCTTAAAATGACTACATTATGATAGTCCAAAGGTATGATGTTTTCCATCACTTACGCGTGATGGAAAATTTAAATCCTACTTCATAATATCAGCTGGTTACCGAATGGCCTCACTACTCAGACAAATACAATACCAATAACATATTCCTTACACAAGACGAACTGTACCTGCGGATAGAGATATCCGCCGTTGCACCTGTCTTTAAATACATGTATTATGCATGTAACAGGCAAGCAGCAGAGAGGGTGAACAGACCATAGAATTCCGACAAAACAAATAAAACAAACAAATAAAATCATCTCGTAGAAAGGTCAAGATTTTACAAATGAACTTTTCCTTCAGATGTTTTATTTCTGTAATGACCGATTGTACTAATAAAACCTCAGTTCGAAATAGTATCTGAAAAAATAAAGTACTCTACGTGTTTATTTATTTCTTGTTTATTTTTTTGACGACCAACGTTGGTAGGTACCCTCTCTGCTGCTATTAATTTACCACCATACCAAGTTTGATGAATATTTTTCAACTCGTTCTCGCTGTCCTTTCTCCTCATCTGTTTCATCTTCATCTGTTTCATCTTTATTTGTTCTATGTTTCAAGTAATATTCAAGTTCTGATGGTGGTTTTTCTATTTTTGGATTTACGTTCTTTCTTTTTCTGTAATAGTTCATCAAACTTCTGTATCGATCTCCACCGCAATTTTTACAAATCTGATATAATCCTCTAACGCCGTTGTTACATCCAACACAACTTCGTGGACCAGCATGAAGGTTTTTCTTTATAAGATAATTATGTTTCTTGCAATATTCTCCACGGCACCTTTTGTTGCATTTATCTGTTGTTCCTTGACGCAGCCAAGCACAGTTGTTCATTATCTGTTTAATTAAATTTAATTTTATCATCACCCCTGTTACCCAAATATTTTATCAAGACCCACACGATATCTTGTTCTTGGATTATGTAAATTTATTGTTATAAATCCATGTGGAGTAGCTTGCGCTCGTGAGAAGAAATTTTTGAATTTAATTATATCCATGTCACCACCACACCAAGTTTGATTAATATTTCGCAACGTGTGTGTGTCTACGCCATTAAACACAACTAAAATGTTGCAGTTGTCTCTGATCACCTTCGGAATGTGTGTATATCGTTGAGTAACATAGATCACGTCTGTATTTTTGTGTCTACCTCGGGAAAATATTCTGGCTGGATTTGATTGTTTATCTAGCATCACATCGTCGTATACAACTAAATTATTAATAAATCCGTCTATGGAATCTACGGATGGTGCTTCATCAATATCGGTTATAAACTCTATAACATCATTATCTTCATCCAGTAATCGCGCGTTTTCATTGAAATCTTTAAGTACATCATAACATCGTTGATCATCAACGGATGGTGCTACTAAATATAATTTATCCCATTTCAACCATCTCATTATCAGATTAAGTAATAATTGCGTCTTACCCGATCCAGATGGTCCTATGATAATCATTCTGATGGAGTTCGGTAGCGCAGGATGGTGTTTAACTGGCTCTCGTTGCCGAGTTGCTGAGAAATCAATTATATCCATATATGTTATAACATGAATCTATATTGTTTACGCTGTAAAGTTAAAACTCCAACCACTGATTTAGCTACGGTTATAACAAAAAATAAAAAAATAGCGTACGGTGGAAAATGTTCTATATGCGGTAGAAAGAAATTTTCGTTTTTACCTAATAGGCGCGGTGGTGATATTGCTAATTTGATGTCAAAGTTTCCAGGTGCTCCATGGGCTAAATACAGTGGAGAAAAACATCTACCAGGATATAATTATTGCGGTCCTGGTACTCGACTCGATATCAGGCTCGATAATCAGGATCAACCAAAACCAGGCGAGGAACCAATAAATGCTATTGATCGAGCTTGTCATGCTCATGATGTAGCTTATAAAAGTCAAAATCTACAACATAGGCATATTGCAGATGTGAAATTAATTCATGCATTAAATTCTGTAAAAAATAACAATATTAGAGAATCATTAGCTAATTGGTTAGTAAGATCCTCGATGAAAGGTAAATTAGCGCTTGGAGCTGGTAATATATAATGGAATTAATTTATTATTCACCGAGAGGATACTGGAGAGGCAAAGCAGCAATTGGTAAACTTGCTGATGCAGCAGCGGTTAAACATTCTACTGCTAAAGCGTGGTTGTCCAGGCAGGCAATATGGCAAATTTATCTACCACGTCCTAAACAAATTCAGTACGCGTATTTCGATGTCAGTGTTCCTAATGAAGTTCATCAAGCTGATATTCTGTTTTTACCGCATGATACTGTGCGTGGAAAAACGTACAAGTACGCGTTAATCGTAGTTGATGTTGCAAGTAGATATAAAGAGGCAGAGCCGCTATCAGCGAAAACATCATCTGAAGTAGCCGATGCGTTTGAACGAATTTATCAACGAGGTGGTCTGCGATGGCCACAGCTGCTACAGGTTGATCCTGGTAAGGAATTTCTTGGTCCAGTATCATCGCTGATGAAACGACATAATACCAAAATACGACGAGGTCATACTGCAATTCATCGTGATCAAGCAATTGTTGAGCGATTTAATCGAACACTTGCTGAGCGGTTATTTGGATATCAATACGCGAGGGAATTTATTCAGGATAAAAGATCTCGCGAATGGGTGGCAAGATTACCAGGCGTGATAGCTGCATTAAATAATGAGATCACACGAACAACCAACATGAAACCCATTAGCGCGGTCACAAAAAAAAATATACCAACACAACGAAAAGATGTTGGAAAACAAAAAATATTAGGTGATGTCACAGTCAGATATTTATATGAGCCTGGTGAACTTGAAGGTGGTAAAGCGAGAGCGACTGATCCTATTTGGAGTGTTACCACACACAAAATATCTACCGTGACAAGATCCACTGGGAGAAACGTAGGCGTTTTCAGACCTGCAATCTACAGATTAGATTCGGCCGCTCCTCAACGTGGATTTACACGTGAACAACTACAAATAATTCCCGCGGATACACAACTACCACCAAAATCACTCCGGTGATTTCGATCACTTAACTAGCACCAGCGCCTCTACGTCGATTACACTCAAGACAGGTTAACATGGTATTTTCTCGTGTATGACCGCGACTATTATCTTTTCTATCTACGGTGAATTGTCTTGAATCATTACTCGAATATCGCCATAACATTATACAATTACAACTGGTGCAATGATTATTCTGCTGCTGTTTTAACTCAATAATAAATTCAACATCAAGATCAAAGTCACGTTTATTTTTTTTATCAGATTGTTTGTATCCGATTAATTTTTTTCTTATTATATCATCATCGATGATGTTAAATTTATCAACGATTTCAGGAATTATAATTCTACGTAATTGAGATATATTTCTGACCCTCGATACCGCTAAATAAACTAAATTTGACCACTCGATGCGATCGTCTACAATCCAGACTCGTGTATCAGAAATAGTTAATCCCTGAGACGAGTGGATCGTCATAGCGTATCCCAATACCCATGGAGATTTGTCAGCGTGTAATGCATCTTCGACTACACTGATATCAACGGCGACAATATCATTTAATACGAGATTATGATTCTCAGTCTGTCCTGGAATATCAACATTAATATTCTGTTTTCGTGTATCTGATGGTCTATAACACAACGGTACGGGTAATTCTGAGTGTTTTTCTTTATGCAGCTGAAATAGTTGTTGTAAAGCGTCTCTGATTATTTTTCTACTTGCTACGATCAAATCGGTGGGTCTCCATAATTTCAAAAAATCACTCATTGATGTCTCTGAGATCACTCCACGTATTATTTCACACTGAATTTTGTTTGATTGTAATCTGATTAATTTTTTAAACTCCCTCAAATTTGCATCAAGAGCTCTATGATCATCATCTATTTCTTCGTAATAATCAACGAAATTTTTTAACCAATCATGTGGAGATGGTCCAACAAAAGGCGGCGGTTGACCATGATCGCCACACATTATTATGGCGGTATTTTTCGTCAACAACCAATCAAGAAACGTTTTTAATGTATCCAATGACACCGTGCATATCTCATCCCAAATAATTATTTTAGGTATATATTTTTCTCCCATCCGTTCAGGAGTCCATGTATCCCCGCGCCACCGAAAGAAACTATGATACGTGCACGATTGTACTTGCCGTTGCTTCATCTCACGTGCAAGTCTATGTGTGGGTGTCAGCACGATTATATCTGAATTTCTAAAAACATTAATCGTTCGAGTTGTTTTGCCGCATCCACCAGGTCCATTGAGATATACTGTCTTATATCTGGTTATTGGATCACTCAACGATGGTGCTTTCGACATTTCTGATATTTTATTACCCTCACGATAAAAATCTCTCATTGGAACATCTGCTGATTCTGTATAATTGTGTAATATTTCCTTTTTTATTCTCCACGAACCCCATCGTTCATCATTACTTGTAAATTTCATAACAGATTCTAAATATTTACTTGAAATATAAAACGAATCTGTTGCGACTCTGACTGCGGTCTCAGGAAATCTATTAACCATCGATAATAAATTTATAGAAACATAAGCCAACATGGAAGATCTTAGATGAGTATATTGTGGGGATACGTCATTTATGTAACTAACGATCGTACCTAATTTTGTTCCGTCGGATAAATAAACACTTTCTCGATTTACAAATATATTTTTCGCCGTTGTGTCAGCGATTATAAAATCGTACTCGGCATCATCTAGAATTAATCGTGCGTGATGTCTTTTATAATCATATGCACCACCTTGAGTAAATTTACCTATAATTTTTCTACCGAGATCTTTTGCGGTTTTGAGTTTATTAGGAATATCATCTTCGGAAACATCCTTAAACTCGCTAATAACTTCAGAATCTGACATGGGCAACCAAACTTTGGTCTGTGCATGATATGATATAATTGCCTCACTGACCACCAACGATGTCAGTATCATACAATCTAGCATATATCGCAACAAAACTATAGGTGCCCAACGTTTTTCACAAAAATGTCTACCAAACCAAACATAACAAATCTTGTGAAGATTTTCGTTAAACTCGAATGATTCAATACAGGCGAATCCAGTCAGATCAAAATCAGGTAATGGTCCATTAATTGCCACTCGCGTCATCTCGTTTGTTGGGTGACCAAATCTTTCAAAGT
Source organism: Sinohyriopsis cumingii (assembly GCA_028554795.2). Classification (NCBI taxonomy): domain Eukaryota; kingdom Metazoa; phylum Mollusca; class Bivalvia; order Unionida; family Unionidae; genus Sinohyriopsis; species Sinohyriopsis cumingii. Next base: position 94,921,412 of record CM068824.1, read on the forward strand.
ACACAGAACAATCTCCGTATCCCAGAAAACTTCCTGGATAACATGCAACCATATCAACCGAAATAACATCATTGTAATTGTATTTGGTATTCCATAATCCGCCATGTCCATATTCGACGCAACTTGCGCGTACGTCCTCGAGTAAATCAAATCGTGTTGGTTTCCATGAATTTCTCTCTCTGGCGAAATGAGCCGCAACAGATGGAACGGTAAAACAATTAGTTAGTAATTTTTCAGTATTTTCCGCGTGCTTGCACTGTAAAAACTTCGCGAGATTTTTCATCTCGTCATGGAGGGATTCTGTGCGATATATTTCACCGTTTGGTTTGACAAACTGATCAAATTCACCTTCTTCATTACTTTTAAATAACCATACCGATACAGGATCGGTTTTACTTATTTCTTTAATAAAATCAAACATATCTGGGGAGTAAAATCTAACAGTTCGATCACGTGGAAATATTGTTACTGCGTTAGTCCATGCGTGCGCGTTATGATCGATAATATTTATTGGAGCTCCCTTCGATTTATATTTCGATTGGTACAGTACTTCTCCCGTTATTGTCGATACGGTTATTGGAAATTTTAATATTTTTCCTAACTCAGCAACATCTTTTATTGTAGCACCGGTATCCTTAACTGAATCAGCCCACGAGTTTATTTTTTCACGCCTTAAATCAGTTAATCCATTTCCACGCATCGCGTTTGTAAAGTGTTCTATTACTCGTTCGGCTACACAATTTAACCTTGAAAATTTCATCGGCGCTAATTTATCAACGTTGGGTTTTTTATTTATCTCATAAATTCCATAAATAACCGCTGTTACAGGATATGCTCGCTCATAATACGGTTTGTCAATACCCGTCAGTAGACCCGGTCTGGAATTTTTACTTAATATGACAGTTTTATTATTACCAAGGACAGGATCATATTTGTCACGGATAATCCAACTACCTGTTTCTGTTAATACAATAAATTTTACTCTGAAGAAATATTTTTGATTGCCCTCGTATTCAGCGATGTAGTTAATGATAGTTGCCGCTCGCTTGTCGTTCATTGTGGCGTCCGTGACTTTGTCGACACTGACTTTGTCAGCTTTCTTGACTCCGTCAAGGCGTATAATCTTGAACGTTGACCATGTATGAGATGCACCATCCGTGTAAAATTCTTTCTTGGCGTCGTGAATTTTCGAGATCAAACTTTTATTTTTCGGATCAACCAAATCTCGCACTGGCAAGTCAGAAGATAATCTGTCAAGGTTGAATTTATATTTAACAGGCCTAGTTTGGGATAATCTCTCAAACTCGTTCATATAATTAAAACAAATATTTAAATAAAGAAAATTATATATATATATATATATATATATATATATATATATATATATATATATATATATATATATATATATATATATATATATATATATATATATATATATATATATATATATATACAATGTCTCAATGCAGATGGTTGATGATCGGCTCAGTAAATCGATGCAACAAATCCTGCAGAAAGGAATTTTGTTGGATACACTCACAAAACATACGACGAGGAAGTCTAGGACCAATACCATGTCTGCGGTGTGGTATTGGAGTGCGAGGAAAAACAGAATTATGTGGAAAGTGCGGCGGAAAATGGTTCAGAGAACTTAAAAGATATTATGACAAAAAAAATAATAGCGGTGAAAACGCTATAAAATCCGTGGAGGATTATATATCAAGATTTCAGACAAACAATGATTTAAACGAATAATATTATTATAATGGAGCAAAATATATTTGTCCCACATCCTGTCATAACAAACTATGAATCAAATATTAATGGTATCATCAGACACTGCAAGTTGAAGAGATCAGTTGGTTATATTAATAATTTTGGTTATCTAATGTTTACTGTTGGGGGGAGAAAACATTATCTATGTCATAGATTTACGTATGAATGTCATAATGGGATGATCAATGACGGTCTTGTTATTGATCATATTGACGGGGATACTCAAAACAATAATTTATCCAATTTACAAGCTATCTCTCACAGCGAGAATAATACACGTGGTAATACTGGAAGATGTAAGACAGTTTCTAGAAGGGCGGTAATTTCCACAAACATAGAAACTGGTGAAGAAATAATATTTCGTTCAATGCATTCAGCTGCGAAATATTTTGATATTCACTCGCAATCAGTACAAAGAGTGGCAGAAAATATATATAAAACCGCCTTCTCGAAAAAATATAAACAGAAAATTACCTTTCAGTATCAATAACTATCATCACCACATTGAATTAATTTTTTTAATTTATGTCACAGTAGGTCCTCCATACACTACTGAATTTTTGATTATATAAAAGGGAGATTACTTTGTAATATATAGTTTTCTTCGTAGATTTTTGATTTTTTATGATCGTAATTAGTCAGTTTAACTAATTACATCGTAATTAATTACTCGTAGAAGTATTATTTATGGTTTTTAAATATTTCCCATCATACAACATTACGAGAAATCATGATAATGTTATTGATCCGCAAGGAAGCTGTGTAGGTACAGAACAGAAACCGTTGTAATGGTAATCGATCTGCAGGTGTGTTCATGCCACTGTTATTATTGATTCGCAGTCTGCTTAGGAAAAACGCTGTTTTATATTCAGAAACTGTTGTTATTCAGAAACCGCTGTTTTATATTCAGAAACTGTTATTATTCAGAAACTGTTATTATTCAGAAACTGTTATTATTCAGAAACCGCTGTTTTAGTGTAAATATTGGTTCCTTAGCTATATAGCTTAACTATATATTAACTTCCGAAACATATGTTCGTAACAAGGTTTGATAGCTCAATCAGTATGGTATTGGACTGTGACGCTCGCGGTCCAGGATCGAACCCCCATGGCTGACAATTTGTCGGTGGTGTGCGCATAATTGCGATTTTTATAATAGTGGGGGAACCGCAAACCCCCCCCCCTCAGCAAAATTCAACCACAATATTGACTTGTGGTTGATACATATTTTCGTATCACCCACTGGATTAATTATTGTGGGTGGGATTTTTGCTGAGCGTACATGTTTGTACTGTCCTTAGTTAGTTATATGTTTGTGCCGTCCATGCATAATCTGAGCTCGCTAATACACTCGATAGGGGCTCTTCATTCATAATCTGAGCTCGCTAATACACTCGATAGGAGCTCTTCATTCATTGTATATAACCATTTCATTGTATATATCCATTTCCTTAGTTAGTTATATGTTTGTGTCGTCCAATGCATAATCTGAGCTCGCTAATACACTCGATAGGGGCTCTTCATTCATTGTATATAACCATTTCATTGTATATATCCATTTCCTTAGTTAATGTGCCGTCCAATGCATAATCTGAGCTCGCTAATACACTCGATAGGGGCTCTTCATTCATTGTATATATCCATTTCCTTAGTTAAGTTATATGTTTGTGCCGTCCATGCATAATCTGAGCTCGCTAATACACTCGATAGGGGCTCTTCATTCATTGTATATATCCATTTCATTGTATATATCCATTTCCTTAGTTAAGTTATATGTTTGTGCCGTCCATGCATAATCTGAGCTCGCTAATACACTCGATAGGGGCTCTTCATTCATAATCTGAGCTCGCTAATACACTCGATAGGAGCTCTTCATTCATTGTATATGTTGTGCTGTCCCTGAAACATCCCGACGAACTCGCTAATACACTCGATAGGGGTTCTAGGGATATTTTTTTTTATTTTAAAGATTTATATATTATATAATGAACCATGAAAATATCAATGATGTAATTGTTGCTATTAAAAAATTGAAAAAAGATGGAATTAATATATCTGATGAACTTAATCCTGAAAAAATAGTTTCTGACTTTGAGATTTTACAAGAACGTAAAACCCAGGGGACACACACACTATCATCTGAATACAAGCTCATGAAACGGATTCAGGCGGCAATGTTTCAGTCGCTAGCTACCGTAGAAGATGATCATGTGAAGGAGTTCGTTCCTCTCTCTGCCGCCGTAGAAAGAATTAAATCGTTATTATCCCACGAGTATGAGGCAAAGAAAACGATTAGTACCCGTATAAGACTATTAAGAAAAATTATGTCAGAGAGTAACCCCGTCCAAAGTAGTAATTTTGAAGATGACTGAGATCTTTGATCAGAAATATTATTCTGAATTTGATGGGTTAGTTGGTACTTAGAATCGAAGATTCTTATTTATGCAATTTGCAATTTTGATGGGCTACTTGGTACTCAGATTTATTATTTATTTCTGAATTAATTTATTTATTTACTGAATTAATTTGTTTTTTTTTACTGAAATTTAACAAAATTGTACAAATTTCTTAATTTTAACTACCATTTACCCCATCAAATTTACAAAATTGTACAAATTTCTTAATTTGAGTACCATTTACCCCATCAAAAACATAAAATTGTACAAATTTCTTAATTTTGACTACCATTTACCCCATCAAATTTACAAAATTGTACAAATTTCTTAATTTTACAAATTATTTATTCACTGAATTAATTTATTTATTTCTGAATTAATTTATTTATTTACTGAATTAATTTGTTTTTTTTACTGAAATTTAACAAAATTGTACAAATTTCTTAATTTTGACTACCATTTACCCCATCAAAAACATAAAATTGTGCAAATTTCTTAATTTGAGTACCATTTACCCCATCAAAAACATAAAATTGTACAAATTTCTTAATTTGAGTACCATTTACCCCATCAAAAACATAAAATTGTACAAATTTCTTAATTTTACAAATTATTTATTTCTGAATTATTATTTTATTTATAACTCTGATGGGTGAGTTGGTACTCAGATTTATGCAATTTATAACTCTGATGGGTGAGTTGGTACTTAGAATCGAAGATTCTTATTTATGTAAAATGATCAAATTTTCAGAAAAAAATAAAACATTTTAAAAAAGATGAATTACCTCATCAGATATATTTATTCGACTTTGATGCAGGAGTGCGCCGGAGTTCATCTAACTGTTCTTGTGTTAATAAGAAATCCTCGTTTCCGTGTTCATCAATGGCTAAATTGTTCTGTTTTGTGAAAACGCGCGTTTTCAAGTGTATAAAAACCCTCACGTGCTGGTACATTACTGGATCTTTAAAATCAAAGATCTACGATAAAAGTCTTACGACTTTACATACAGATTTATTACAAGTTCTTCTTCACGTATGTCAATTAAGCGATTAAGGTGGTCTGTGAGTTTAAAATTGATTCGTGTTAACATATTATTGTGACACCGCAGATACACAGGATTAGTTGGTTCTTGCACGATTAAACTTCCAGGGGGAACTTGTGGTGTGAACGTGTACAGGATGTATCTTTGTTGAGCTTGATTTGATCTTCCGAGATCTATTTGATAGCTGCCATCAATTACGTCACAAACCAGATTGACCGCGACCGTCGGTGTTATATTAACGATTCCCGGAGATATGTGTCTTCCGCCGCCATGTGGATCATTATCATATCTAAGAACAACTGCTGGTGGAATTAATTTTCTCCATGCATCGAGTATTTTAGGAAAAAACTCATCAATGACATCACTGACAGATTTTCTTAACTCGGTTACACTATACCCGGGAAATTTAAAATTTGGTACATCGGCTTCTGTTAATTTATATTTATCTAACCATTTATCTCCAAAAAATTTTTCAGATGGTTCTAAACTAAGCATCGCTTGAACTATTCGGTTATTAATATATTCCATATCTGATATAAGCTGATTTAATATTTCCACACGCGTGATGATTTTTTCACGCGATGACGCTGATATGTCAAAAATATGTTCGTTAAAATATTGATTTAGTTGATCTAGTTGTTTTTTACATTCTTGATTGATTTCCTGAAAATATTCAATAATCTCACTCCGATAAATAGCAAAATTATTTGCTTTTTCCCCGGAATTTTTAAAAGCCCATAACTCATCAAAATCGTGAATTAAAACCTTGCTGAGCATTGATTTATTTTTAAAAATACGTAGTTCTTCCCCGTATGATGGATTAATTTCATGATATGATTGCCTATCCGTGACATAATCAGACTTTTTCGGTTCTGGTGGTATCGGTGTTATCGGTGGTGATATTTCAGGCCATCCTAGCACGGATCTTATCGTGGATTGATAAATATCAACGGCATAATCAGGCGAGTTTATTTCAATCGTCGAGGACAGGGTGGGTTCATGAACATTAATTGATATTTTTGATTCTTTTCCTGTTATTGATTTTATTCTACGCGCAAATTCCTCACTGATCTATTCAATCTCGTAACTGCCAGTTGGTATTCCAACAACAACCCAGTCAGGTGTTCCATCGGGTTTGTTGTTGTTAGCAAATACGAGCGAATTATTTGCTGGTGTACCATTAAATGATTTTGATCTGATATTTGGCCAGCTGTAATATACTCGTAATTGTGCTAGTGCTATTTCTTTTACTGGAATTGCAGTAGGAAAATTAACACTAAATTCAGGATTAATTGAACTTACCGAGATCATCGTTATCTTTGGCGGAGTTGTGTTGGTCACGATCTGCTGGAGTAATTCTGTCATTATTGATACTTGTATCTTTAATACCTTCGTCGTATATTTTGGTTATCATTGAAAATTCGAAATCAGATATAATTCCATCACTGAGACTCGCTGATAACAACGAGGATAATTTCGAGTATGCTACCGTCGCTGTATGTAATTTTATTTTGTAATCGGATAATTTTTCGTTCGTGCAAGTACATATTTTTTTTGTGATGATATTAAGCACACCTGCAATAGTTGTTGCTGCTGAAATACAAATAGTCACAGCTACTGGTGCCATCGTTGTCAACGCTGATAATATTACACCGGTTCCAGCAACAACAGCGGATACTGAATAAACAATCACATCAACGATAACCAATCGTCGTCGATATTTTTTTACTTTTACTGTATATTGATCAACTTGATCTTTTAGCGCCGTCTGCCATTCACGCGCTTGATTGTACCTGTATTGTGCACCGTCCATATATATTTTTATGCAGTAACCAATTGAGGTGTTTCAGCTACAAATTCCAAAAACCACCAGAAGGATGTTGCGGTTAATTTCTTATCAGCTGCTTCCAGAATAAATATTTCTTCGGTTCCGTTATTTAATACAACAGATACAACCCCGGAAAACCTGTCGGTGGAATGACGCCATGGAAACGTTGTAAATATTTCAAATTTTGCAGCACTAAACACAGACAGCCTGTACACGCCAGTGACTGTTGCGGTATATTTGATAGTATTATTTTGCTGCGACCATGTTGCAAATCCCGATGATACCGTGCATACGATGTTTGTGATATGCCCGGGAGTTATTCCAGCTGGAATTTTAATCAAATTTGTTTTGTTGACAATCTCAGGAATTCCCGCTACGATGTCTTGCTGTGTTTGTTTGATCGTGTCTAGGTCAGTTTTGATATCAGAAAGTTTCATGTTGATGACTGAAGGAGTGCCAAAGAACTTATCAATGGAATCATCGGTTTTTTGAAAATTTCTTCGAAGCCTCAAAAAACCGGTTACGTGAACATCATATTCGGCCCGTAACGTGGATAATTTACCGTCTACGGTACCATAGTTGACGTCGACGTATTTTTTTGTTGCTGCGTCTTCGTCAGATGTTGGATCTCTTAAAACTACTATTTTGTTCCCGTTCATGCTAAGTTCACCCATCATTGTGTCACCGGTGTTTCTCACGCGATTAGCAACACTTTTTGCAATTTCATCTCTGATGGTTTTAAGTGACATACTTAAATCTCTGATTCTACCACCGTCAGTAAACACGGGAATATTATCCGTAATTGCACCGAGTACTCGCCGGACTATATCATTCCATTTGATATTGCTGGTTTTTAGTTTACCATATCGATCCTGAAAAATAACAACTTCATCTGGGTCAACTCCAGCCAGGTTCATGATATCAGCGAGGTCATCCTTAGTCACATACTTCGACAGATCAACGTCGCCGGGCTTTTTCTTCGCGCGTGAAGAAGATCGTCCGTAAATATCAACCATTATATAAGATCCGTTGTTTAAAACGCCTTACGCGCAACAAATCGGTTGCTTGTATAATCGTGCACGACTTTATGTGGCGGCCTGGATGATTTTGATATAGCGTCGAGTACATTAATTACTTCACGGCCGCATATTGGCGGATCTGTCATTGTTTGTGTGGGTAGCGTTGAATACCAAACTTTACAACCAGAGGTTCCTGCGTGAAGTGGTGTGACATACTTGATAAATTCAACAGGTGGAGCTAACCCGTACGAATCAAAATAAACAATTCCACGTGGATCAACCGCGTATGATACCCAATGAGTACCGGGTCCGGAACGTTCATCGAGATTAATAATACCTGTTTCTAGTTTGTTTGGTTATTTCGGTAATTGATCTCGCATAAAAACACCTCTAAAGGCAGATATTTTTAATTTTTTAGCGGCATTAAGTAAATCAAAATTTGATGCTGGAACGTCTAACGAAATGATCCTGGAAGCCTTAGGCCTCTCCCCCAACGAGATCCTGGCAATCTTAAGCCGCGTCCCTTTTTTTTGTATCCTTGCCCTGTTGCTTTCTTTAGTGCCATTCCAGCAGCTGTTCCAACAGCACCTAACGCGGCTGCTTTTGCTACGGCTGGAGCAGCTGCAGCTATTAATGCCGGAATGGCCGCAAGTAGTGGAAATATACCACCCGTTTTAACCATGTCTTTGATGGCGCTCGGGGAGAGATGAAATTGAACTCCAGTTTTTGATTCTAGGGCTTTATTGAAATGTTTAATCTGATTATTTGTCAACGATAATTTGTTTGGACCACCACTAATATGATCTCGTTTTAGTGATATTTTAGTTCCGCATTTGTTGGCGGTTTTTGATTGAAGCTTTTTTACCTGACCGGGGGTCAGAGTAACATTAACATGACTATACGACATTTTTTATATAAATAATATTTTTCTAAATAACACGATTAAATATTTTCCACCGGTGCATCAACAACTCTCATTCGACCACTACCACCTTCAAGTAACATGGCTTTGTCGCTAAGTATGACCGCGATTGCTCTGTAGAAGGCACCACCAGGTGGTGGGTTAGTAACATGAGCTCGAAAGTGTATATCAACAACAGATTGTTTGGATAAATCAAGATGTTCTAGTGAAAAATAATAAATCGGATATAGACCTGTAAAATCTAAGTGTGATATTTGCAAACCGGTATCTATATTTTGATCACGTCCCATGAATGACATTAAACGATGATATGCGCGCTACATGATTTTGTGCATAATTAAGTTGTATATTTTCTGTTGGTTCTTGATGTCCATTTATCCGTAAGGAAACTTCATTAACTCCAAGGTTATCAAATATCATATGTGAAAGTTCTTGATCATTTATCCGGTCAATATTTTGCAGTGCAATAAAAATATGTCGTGGTGCAGAAACACCCTGCTGTGATGCTATATGCCATGTAAATAAACCATTAATATTGCTTTGAACAGCATCTGTGGTTACTGTTAACCATGATAGCAATGATTTACCGCCTTGATCCATAAAAGATAGTAATTTTTATTCCTCAGTAATAGATGGAGTTACTACTGGCATCCACAATGAAAGTTTTGATATATTTACTTTACCAGCAGCAACACCATCACCTCGCCAGATTGCATCATTATCATCACCTTTTCTTACGAGCACAATTGTGTGTTTAGCTCCAAAGATGACTTTTCTAACATTTCTGCAAAATCCAAAGATGTGAGATAATGGAATTGCACACGAAAAATTTCTATCATCTCCCGACAGCGCTGTTCGGCGTGTTGCAAATCCCAGGTTGTAAGTCGCACTAACACTTTTTATAATATCAAAAGCAGCACCCGGTCTGTCTTCGTGTTCAAAATCAGCCGGTTGTGGATTAACTGCAGTATTTTGTGGTGTCTGTAACTTAATATACTGAACATGATCAGCGTTGTTGGTAATATCCTTAGCAAACATCATTGTTGGACCAGCTGATCTTGTAAAGTCGTCAGAATATCTCGCCAGACCAATTATTGTTGTAGCAACGTCGACATCATTCTGAATTGATTCAATATTTTTTCCATCAATCATGTATGTGGCGCCACTAAATAATGCCATGATCCCGTTGTTGACAAAACCAACACGCAAATTAGCAGCATATGGCGTATTAGCTACAACATCCGTTACAAGTCTACCTTCTACTTCAATAAACGCCTCAGCGGGCAAGAAATATCTACTTGTATCATGAACCTGTAATTCGATTCTCCCTCGCTGATTTGGTAGTCTTGCGTCATAAGAATAAAATTGATAATCACGTATAGATTCATACTTAAGGACAGGTGCCTCCATATCAAATGCTGGGTCTGATTCGCGCCTGAACATTTTTATTATAGTTACCATTTTTCAAATGATGATCATCGTCGACGAAGACCGCTTCCTGCTATTAAATTTGCTGTTATATTTTTTTCTGCTTCTTCGGATATCGCCGCTAGTTTTTGATTTGCAGCCTGATTTATTATTTTACTTACGTCTGCGGGCATCACCTCAGTACTTGCCAGTTTCACCGGTGATTGTTGTTTTCGTCGCAATAATCGTGCTAGTCTTTCTTTGATCGCCGAGAACGCCTTACCAGCAACATTGACAATTGCACCAGGAGCTTTATCACGAACAATATCAATAGCCTTCATCGATAATTGTTTTGCAACAGGTGCTACTTTTGGAGCTATCCTTGTAAATAATCCCTGAATGACATCACCAAGACCATTTCCGTAAATAACACTATAGATTGGTAATCGTGAGTTTACCGCTCTAACCTGTGTGGGTTTACGATGATTATCATGCACAATCATCTTATTTTATTTACCATTTATCTAATCGCGGTGACTAATCATCAACGAGCTCATCAATAAGTTCTCGGTAAACGCCAATATCCATGATACCACCTTGAAATAGTCGCCGACAAATATCAGCTGCTTCATTAATTATTTCTGGTGAATTATTTCCGGCACGTTTTCCTCCTATGAGAACTTCTAACCGTGACACGTCATTGATGATATTATCAGGACATAAACCAGATCCTGTTTTAGGTTCATCTTGAGGTGTTTTAAATACTGGTGGTTGCATTACCGGAGTAAGTACTTCAGTGGTGACCAGGGGTGAGTCACCTTCTCGAAATCCATGTGGTGAATCTATCGGTGCAAATGTTATATCCGGTGCAGAAATTTTACGTAAAGGTGAAGGAATTTTCTTCGAGGGGGGTGATTTAAGTGACTCTTTAGCCCTTTTAATTTCCGACTTCAACCTTTGCTGCGGCGAAGAAGATTGCTGTTGTTCTATCTGTTGCAGAGGTGGAGGAAGCTGATACTGGGAGGACTCTCCTTGTCCTAGTTGTTCCCGTCCCCCTCTAAGTCTATTTACTTCTTCATTAAATCTTTTAAATTCTTGACCTCTAGCTTGTTTTTTATTGTAATATACGCGATATATCCATTTAATGAAATCATCATCATTTGTTTTTCCATAAAAGGGTTTTAAAAAATTAGATTTATCAGATATATTATCTAATACCTTCTTAGGTAATTTCTCTCTTTCAGTATTTCTAATTTCCTCAACAACTCCTTCGTTAAATCTTGCAATTAATTTTAAGCTTTCTCCTGCTGATTTGGATTTAGATGCAAGTTTTTTTCTCACATCGGCGACTTCAGTACGAAGTTCTCCAATACCTTCAAGTATTTCCTCACCAACAGGTGGAGGTTGAGCTGCAGCTATGTCAGTTGGAAGGTCTCGTAAAATCTTCTTTGCCTGTTTAGTTCTTCTCGCTATTTTTTCTGATACCGGAAGAAGATCTTCTTTGATGACAGTTGTAACTTTCTCAGTAGCTGCAGTGACGGGCTTAAACAGTTTTTTAGTGTCCTCTTCGTACTCAACTCGTGCTTCTTGCTGCGCTTGTAGATTTTTTCTAAATGAGTCTTTGACAGGAAGAAATTTTTTAATTGCTTCTAATCGTTCTCGAGCTGTTCTTGCAGTATGAGATTCTGGATGTATCATTTTATTATAACATAATGATTTAATTAATATCAGCAGAAGAGGAGCAGCAGAGAGGGTACCTACCAATGTTGGTCGTCAAAAAAATAAACAAGAAATAAATAAACACGTAGAGTACTTTATTTTTTCAGATACTATTTCGAACTGAGGTTTTATTAGTACAATCGGTCATTACAGAAATAAAACATCTGAAGGAAAAGTTCATTTGTAAAATCTTGACCTTTCTACGAGATGATTTTATTTGTTTGTTTTATTTGTTTTGTCGGAATTCTATGGTCTGTTCACCCTCTCTGCTGCTAGGCATCTTAACAACCAAATAAGTAATTTGATCAATTAAAAACCATCAATGCCGGAGGGGTATCATATACGGGGAGGTCACTTAATGACATCCAAAGGGACCCCAATATGAATTTCTCCGCTATTGCTTTCAACTCTCATTACAATAATGACTCGACTCCAAAATCCAAAGTATTCACCACAAATCTAAAATTACTCTTTGATGAATAACATCAAATAATTTACGATTTATTATGGTTTAACAACTTTGGTGGCGGGATTACATGTATGGGGAGGTCACTCTGTGACATCCGAAGGGACCCCAACATGAACCTCTCCACTTATTTTATCTAACCTATTATTTAAAAAAATTATACCTAAAAGCAGATTAACCTTGCCTATCAATCAAATAGTGACGGAGTGGGAAAAGGGAAAGTCATACTTTCACACCTACAGAGGATCCCAAACCCTGCCTCTCCACTATGCATTCAATTTTTTTTTATACATAGAACCAAATATGTGCGGATACTAAGGTATCATACAGGCTTGAAAGCTATACACCTACCAAAAAAGTATTTTTTAAACTTTTATTACAATTTGACGAAAACTACACAAACGTACATATCAGACATCTTCACATGTCACTCTCACTCTCTGACGGACAGAAGATACAATTCTGGTAAGGAGCCACCGATTTCCCTCCATGGACATATGCACCCCGTCACCTCCCAAATAAAGAAACCTCTAATCCGTCAGAATGCAACGGCCTCTAATCCTTGGAAAATCCGGGCGATTTCTAGGTTTATCCAGCGTGCCAACCTTGAATACTGCCCTGTGCTCAATCTACGTGGCTGAGTGCGGGGCAGCATAGCACCCATACAGATGCAGCTTACTTAATCTTGTAATAATAAGTCACAAAGACTGATCAAATGTGCAACAATCTGGTTGGGGGGAACTAATCCAATCTCATTTTCCCCAATCTTCAAGAAACCACACCAGGAACTGGGTTTAAATTTGGCATATTTATCAAATAAACTATTTACATCTGCACTTGATCTACCCTCGAACTGTACTGTCATGTCCGCAGGAACACATTGATGAACTAACCATGGTAACCGACTCAAACGAGCAAACAAACTATGTCCCAAGATAAGGAGATACATTCTTCCAAAACGCTTCAAAGCAATGGAAATATAAAAAGCAACTAACTGTATTATATATGTTTCAACAAATTAGGGTGTTTTCCATCACGTCTGCGTGATGGAAAATCTCAATCCCTCTAGGTAGCTGCATGATTGATTGATTGATTGATTAGTTGGATTATAGTGGTGTGCGCACGTTGTGCATGTACCACTGTTGATGGTCGCACAGCGACCTGATAATTGATCCTGGGGGAAGGAAAAAGAGTCTCATCCCCCAGGCGTTTGTGTGTACAAGGTACACTGGTAATTATAGCCTTTAGCCGCGGGTCCTTCTGGTTCCCATTGCGGTCTGATTGGAGGGCTGTTTCATAAGTGGGAATGGACCCACACTCTCATGATACTAAAATAAATGTTCTGTTTACCAATCACTGTGGTGTCCACCAATGCAGTTGTAACGTCAGTCGCGTCAGTTGCGATTGGTTGGTGACAATGACGTCACACTGGGACACCAATTTTAGGCGGGTGGAAATCGTTCCACATCTCCGCCCTTTGTACGAATGTCCGGACGTGGGAAGTGGAGGGGAGTTCCGGCATCAGACAACCGCCCGTACTTAGCCAAATTATGTACAGTTGTTTGTAATTGGACCCTAACAACCAATATTGTGTGAGCCACCTGTGCAACTGAATCAAATTCAAATGAGTCTGATAATTTTCCTAACTCCTAACAATTGAAATAGTTCTAGTACATAGTGTACATAGTGAGATGCCCTAACAATTTTCCTTTTCTAATTGTCTAAGCGACAAATAAAAGTTTAGTCACTGTTAGGTAACTGGGTTTAAATTTTGATGCAGGTAACCGAAACGATCAAGTCAGCTTTGGGTGGTTTTATCGAACTAGGAAACCAAGCCACACTGGTCCCCTTAGATAAATGGCAATTTGAAGCCCTAAGAAGGGCTGTTATTTCTCCCCATGCGGGCAGGTGCCTCGGCTAACTTCTTCCTCGCATATTGCTTCCGCTGTCCGTGTTTCCTTTCGCTTTCTGGCTGGAAAACCTTCGAATCCATGGAACCCGCTTAAAACTCCGGCTGCTTCTATCAGTGTATTCACGGGATGTTGAGTGTAGGCAACGTTGAACCTTTTCTTGAGGCTGTGACGTTCTGTGTGCCACTGCTGCGACGTGGGTTTTCTGTCCTTAATTGACCTCCAGCCTATAAATACAGTTGCTTTCATACAATCGTGCGATAACCTGATGTCAGCTGGAGCCATCTGAAGTCTCGCAAATAACAAGATCATGGTCCCAAGAAACCAACACACTAACAATCTATATCCACAATAATTTGACAAAATAACCATGTACTAAGGCATAACTTAACAAAACCAAAACATCTGGATGCTCTCCACATTATAATGAGGGAGAACTCCATTCTTCTTCTTCTTCATTTGAATTATAGTGATTTTCGTTCATCTAGAACATGTATCACTGGTTTGTTCACGCACTGCGTGATTTTTAATTACTCCTGGGGGAAGGAAAGAGAACCTCATCCCCCAGGCTTTTATGTACTCACAAAGTACTTATTAATTTAGCCTTAGATTGTGGGACTATTGAGTCCCTAACAATCTAACTGAATGGCTGTTACATGAGAGGGAATAGTACCACACAACTCATGTTACTGAAAAGTTCAGTTGCATTGAAAAGCGCCAGGTGTCAACCCAAGCAGTATGTGACGCCCGCTGCGATTGGTCGGCAGCGATGACGTCACATTAGGACACCTGGTCGTGTGGCAGGTGGAAATCGTTCCACATACTGCCACGTGTACGTTGTCCGAGCATGGTAAAGGAGGAAAGGCACTCGGCAAGCCAGCCATGGACGTTGTGTACTTCCCGAAACGCTAGCCCGTACTTATTTCAAATTAAGTCCAGTTTTACTAGTGGACAAAATATACCAATAATGTGTAAGCCACCTCTGCAATTAGCCAGATTATTAGAGTTATAAATTTTGAAAATATATTTACGAACAAGTTTGAATTTCGTGTACATAATTGTTAAAGTTTAAATATCAATCGGTGAAGTCTTAACGACTTATAACAGTTTAAGTCACGCATAGTTAAAAAGAAGTGTGAGAATTTAAACGGCGGTACCAAAACAGTTCAAATTAGGTATGTAAGATTTAGTTGTTCAAAGAGGGACACCGAGCCAAAGTGGGTCCCTATTAAATTATAAGCAATCTTAGGAGCCCTAAGAAGGACTGTTGTTATTATTCCTGGAAGGTGCTACGCCGCTCTTCTGCCCTCACAACATGTTCCGCTGTCCTTTTCTCTTGTTTAATGACATCGGGGAATAAGTAGCCGTGGTGGGTAGCGATGTATGCGGCGGCTTCGGTCAATTGGCTGAGGGGGTATGCAGTAAAGGCCCGTCTGTAGTGTTGGGGGAGAACTCTGGTCCCAAAGCCCCATTGTGATGGTCTGGGTTGAAAGGTGTCGAGGGACCGGAATGCTACATATTGCACTGCTATGATAAATTGCCCAGCAATTTTAGTACTATGTAGTGGCAGGTCAAGTCCCATTTCCGTGTATTTCTCAACCATGGGGTCGGTATCGTCTCCTGATTTTTCTTCTACCTCCGCTGCCCATTCTTTAACCGGTGTGCTTCGTTCATCTTCAGTCGAAGTCGATACTTCAAGGTCAGACAAAAGGACGTCGTCCGTAGTGGTAAATTGTTCTTCAGGTATGATTGCCTGGGTTCAGGCGAGCGTATCATTCTAGCAGTGAGCTCTGTTAACATATCCGATAATGTTTGTTTATAAGCAGCTAGGTCAGTATCCTGGGCCCGGTTAATGTTTTCCTTTGGTGAGGGTTCAACATTCAGGACTGTCGGCTGCTGTGTTTTTTTTTTTTTGGGGGGGGGGGGCACCAGACAGGTGCCCCCCCCCCACTTAACCAAAATAATAAAGTTGTTTTATGCATGTTTGTTAACCCCCTGATATGTTGTTTGTTTTCTTTAGAAAAGGATTCCGAACAAAATTTTATTTGGAGTAATTTTGTCGGGGTATTTGTTCTTTAGCCCTAGTGTTTTCTACAGGTTAGATTTTCCGAATCGGTTTCATTCACCGTCTTCGAATTTTCATCCCTGTGTGTATAGTGCTATATTGTTTGTATGCTATATGGTATATTTGTTGGGATAGCCTTCTATTCCAAATTTTGCCCCGTCTTTTTTCCTCTACCTTTTTCTTTCTTTTTTTTTTTTTAATTTTTTTTTTTTAAATAAGTTATTTTGCTTCTGTTTTTGAATTTTGCCGATGAAACTGTGCACTATTTTGAAAGAAAAAAACCCACATCCTAATGGTTTAAATGCGTGTTCAAGTGTGTCGTTTCGTCGTTATAAGGTATTGCAAGCAGTTCGGTAGGTTGTATTCGAGTCAGGATCCACACTCTTTTTATTTATCTGTGTATTACCTGGATCGAACTAGACCTCCCTTTATTTATTTAATATTGTCCAGAAAGTCTAAAAGTTGTTTATTACTTGCCACTTATTGTGTGGACTACTTCCCCATACAGTTGGAGCTGTATGGATTTTTTAGATAGAGAGACATAGTCAGAGATTTGGATAATAGTGTTTGATTTTTTGTATGTGTTCGCGTAGCGCCATGTGGTATAGCCCCAGGAGTTCCTCGTCTTGTACTTTCCCATGTAGTTAATATGTATAGTGACGTTCTATTGTTGTGCTATTAAGTGGTGCAGAGAGAGACAGATGTTAATTGGGAAAAAAAAAAAGGACTCTCAAAGGGGGAAGAAACCGGGATATATTATAGCTTCACCTCCTTTTACTTCTTTGAACGCCTGATGTATTTCCGCCGCTAGCTCCATTTTTTTGGGGGGGGGGGGGGGGGGGGCACCAGACAGATGTACCCCCCACTTAGCCAAAGAGTAAATGTTTTTATGTGTTACTGATTTCCCCCGATATGTTGCAATGTGTATTTATATAATAGAATTTTGTTCAAAAATTTAATGAATTTTTGACGGGGTATTTTAAACTCCCTAGTGTATGCTATAGGTTTGTTCTCCCGAGTAGGTTTTTATCACCTAGCTCGGAGTCCCGCTCCTATTTTTTATTATGTGACCTTGGCTAGAGGTCCCTATATCCCGTGTCTGCTATAGGTGTTTATGTTATATGTTTGTTTGTGCTATAAATGTTTTCGTGTAGGGATAGCCTTATGTCGTATCATACCCAGTTGTCTTATGATCTTCATAAACGGATCTTATAAATGTATTCAAAGATTAATTTAATACATTTTGGAATTTAGGCGAAGTGGCGGCGCGTTACATTTTATTCAAAAGAAAATACTGTTAGTGTTTTGATGTGTGCTATATATGAGTCGCTCTTCGCAGATTTTGTATAAATGTATCCTAATTCGAGAGAGCTCCGTATTTTCTTTAATATTTTATACTTCACTCCCTCGAATGGGTTGCTTCTATTTACTTACTTATTTCCGAAATCAAAAGTCTTCCAGAATATGATTTTATATATATAAAAGAAGGGGGGGGGGTGCGGCCGGTGCGAGTGCATTTCCTTTTAAGGTAACTATCCCATGGATAGTTTTCATTGCACTCACCCCTCCGCCTTAAGTCCCAATAACTATCACCTGACCACAGGCCATGATTGTTTTTATAATGTAACTACTAATTTCATACAATGTTTTTTTTTGTGAATTTGCCATCTAAATATAGAATATTTTGTTTCACATACGCATTAGTTTTTTAAATTTCATTTATAATTTTTATACGGTCTTCAAGTGTTTGTTTTATATTGTAACATAACATGAGTTTTACAGAAAGGTCCTATTTTGCACAGTGGACATTTTGGCGGTACTCGGACCATACGCCGTCTTACTGCAGCCTGTCCTGTTAACCATGCATTATGCATGTATTTGAAGCAGAGGCTTTGAATTTTCAACGATCCTAATTTTTTCCAATTACCCCATGCCCTATCCCAATTAACATATATATTTTCTTTTCCTATTGTGCTCTTTACATTTTTTTGTAATTTCTTCCCTAATCCAATTATATGTTAGATTTTCTTCTTTTTCCCATAGTTCCTTTTTGTCTCTATATTTTAAAATTAGCTCTTTAGTACTCCTATATTTCTTTGTGATTTCTAACTGTTTAATTAATTTATTATTTTTGTATATGTCGTTTCTATTTCTCATTGAGAATCCATAACGGTATATGTAGATACCTTCCCATGGACTCTCAAGCTCTGCTCTTATTCTCTTAAATCTATTTAACATATTTGCTACTTTTATTAAAATGGGGCTGGGAAGTCCTAACCACCCCCACCCCCTTCTTTAGCCTTATACAATATTTCTTTCCTTATATAATGTAGCTTAAAATTCCATATGTGGTCTAGAATAGTTTTATCTAATATATCTAAAATTGTATTACTTATATCAATAGATTTCAAAATATAATTCATTTGTACATACATATACGTTTTCGCTACTTGCGTACTTTCCATTAAACATAACGGCGTTAGACCCCAGGTTTTCACATTTAGTTCAATTGCTTCTTTTATCTTTTTACAGTTTTCCTTCTCTGCATTTTCTCCAAAATAAACCCCTAGCGCTTTAACCTGCTTTTTAATTAGATGTGGGGGCAACCCCGAGTGTTTGCCTTTCCAGTTTCCTATTTTAAGTATCTCAGTTTTTTCATGATTAATCCGTGATCCTGACGCTTTACTAAACTTTTCAAATTCTTTAGTCAGGTGCTTAAAGGAGTTTGCATCCTTTATAAAGTTAGTGCAATCATCAGCATGTTGTAACATTTTGACTTCTTCTTTTATGTTCGGTATTTTTATACCTTCAATATCTTTGTTTAGTAGGATACTTCTATTTAGAATTTCAATGGCTATTACGTATAATAGCATAGATAGTGGGCATCCCTGCCTCACTGATCTTTTAATTTCGAATTTACCTGTTTTGGCTCCATTTACCTGTACTCTTGAAGTTATTTTGTTGTACAGGATTTTAGTCCATTTTTGGAAGTTATTTCTAAAACCAAATTTTTCTAACACTTTTTGTAAATAGTTATATTCTAATCTGCCAAAAGCTTTTTCTTGGTCAAAAAGTACCATGGCAGCTTTTTGTCCGGTATCGTTTATGTGTTCTATAATACTTCTAATACTTAAAATGTTATGTTGTACATCCCTCCCTTTTGGTCCACACGTTTGATTTATATTTATTATATTTCCCGTTCCTTTTTTTATCCTATTTGCTAAAATTTTACTAAGTATTTTGTAGTCAATATTTAGGAGGGAGATGGGCCTCCAGTTTTTAAGCTCTTTTCTATCACCCTTCCCTTTGTATATTAGTGTTATTATTCATTCCCTCATACTCACTGTCATAGCATCATTTCTTAACAATATGTTGTTATATAACCATTCTAGCATTGGCGACAGCTCACCGCAGAATTTCGTATAGAAATCCGTGGTGAGCCCATCTCCTCCTGGAGATTTCCCTTTTGTAAGGTCCCGGATACTTTCTATTATTTCATCTTGTGAGATAAATCCATCACATAAGACTTTATGTTCTGACGGGATTTTCTCCCATTCAATATCTTTTAAATAATCGTCTATTTCTTTGTCTTCTATTTTTTGTGATGTGTATAGTTGTGTATAATAATCCTCTATATGCTTTAAAATATAATTTTTATCAACTGTTGTTTTGTCTCCATTGGTTTTTAAAGCATCCATCACTTTCTCCCCTCCTCTTCTAATTTCCTCTCGCTTGTATAGCCCTCTCGCTTTCTTATATATCTGTGTAAACTTTCCAGCTCTTATTTCGTTACCCCTTATTTTTTCCTCTTCTATATTATTTAATTTATCCTTGAGTTTGTTTTCGAATTCTATTGAATTATCTTTCTTAAGTTGCAATTCGATGGCCTCTTTTGCTAGTTTTAGTTTCATGCTCCTTGTTTGTGCAAATTTGATTGCTATATTTTTTATTTTAATTTTCAAATCATCCCACTCTTTAATTATGTCCATATTTCCATTTTCTATCATATTATTTATTAAATTTTTAATCTCTAAGATACAATTTGGATCCTCTAATATTTTATTATTTAGTTTCCAAGTCCCTTTTCCCCATTTGTTTTTATTTGGCATAGTTATTTTCATATATATCAATTTGTGACCTGAGATCTTAAAATTTATTATTTTTGCTTCTTTATAATTATTTTCTTTGTAGTTAGTACATAGAAATTTATCTATCCTACTCCCTTTATTTTGTTTGTATTCAAAAGTATATTCTTTTCTTAATAAATTTAATTTACGATATATATCCGTAAGTTTATGAGCATTAACAAAGTCCCTCATTATTAGTTTGCAATTCAGGTCATTAGTGGTTAACTCCCCTTCTTTGTCTATATTTTCTCCTACCCAATTGTAGTCTCCCCCTATTATTACATTTTCCATGTTATATTGTTCTAAATATTTAGATAGATTTTTTATAAAGCTACGTTTTTTTATAGTTTTTTGCTGGTACATAAATGTTAATGAAATGTATTTTTCCAAATCTTATATGAATCATCCTTCCTTTAAAATCATTCCCCTCATTTAGCTCCATTTTTAGGTGTCACTCCTACTGTGTTCGCTGCTGACTGAAGAGAACTCCATTACCATGATTTTGAATACATTATGTGCTATGGCACAATCAATTTAAAACTTAAAACAAATGGGATGTTTTCCATCACGTCCGCGTGATGGATGATTTCAATCCCTTTTGTACAACATGAGTATCCATTCGCGTTGAACAAGCAGCAGCACAACATCGATGGAACACACTGCAGCATCAAGAGGCATAGAATCAAGAATTTTAGTAGTCCATGCAGTTATACCAACTCCAGCACTGAGGGCCATAATAGAACTTGGTAAAAAAAACAAGCAACTAATTGAAGTTTACGAGCAGGGAAAACCAGAACAACCCTACTACTGGTCTGGACTACCAACAGGGAGGGTGAGGACCTATGTGTCCAAGATGAGCAAAGCTACTGTACGGCCAAAAGGAAAAAAAGCAGAAAGTATAAACAGAGGGGGAAAACTGACCAAAAGGTAACAGATAACCACTGTGATATACCTGCTACTAACCGAGGCAATATACAAAAGCAGCAACACTCGACAAAGGCTCCCCCGACGATGGGAACAACAACAACTACAACATCAACCCAGACCAACGACCGGCAACAGGAAGATGCAGAAACACAAACGATGGTATCCTCAAGAGATGCCACCACCATAACCACCACCGAAACCGAAATCCAAGAACAATCACTGGACGAAACAACTGCTACGCCTACAACAACATCGGAAGAAGAAACCACAGACGAGAAAAAAGAGGAAGGAATGACGATTGAACAATGCGCTGAACTATTGGGACTAGAAAAAACTTTAAGTGACCCCAAAAAGCCAAGAATTTTATTAGCACGATAAAATATATGTCTTGGAGATCATTTAAACCAAGAAGAAAACCCAATACACAACAATGGCTCTTCGCTCAACATATCCGGACTCACCACTACAACAAAGCCTACGTAGAAACACAACTCACCAGTCTTGTGGACTACGCAACGGCATTAGCAAAATATTACGAGTTTGAGGCATTCCCCACCGAAGAGTACGAAGAGACTCATACAGCGGAAGAAATCTGGTTCTACGAGAATGACCGCAACACATTCAGGCTGCCGACCTGAATAAAATAGCCCTTTTTAGGGCTTGAGAATGCCTATTACTAAGAGGTTCCATTTTGGCTGGGAACCCCGATTCGACACAACTATCTAAACTGATTTGATCCCTTTACCACCGCTTCTAAATACACCCAAAAAATATACCTAATAACGACCGTATAAAATCTATTTACTTAACATTTTTTTTAAACTTTCAAGTTCCTAAGACAGAACGTTAAACTCTTACGGCAAACAACGTACACTTTGTACTAGAATATTGGCAAAATTAATGGATTAGGAAATAGGAAAATTCCGAAACTCGAACAATTTGACACAATTACAGAGATGGCTAACACATTATTGGGAAATTGTTTTTGTCCATTAGTACTACTGGACTTGATTTGATAAATAAATGCGACCTGGCGTTTTGGAGCGTAAACAACAAGCAGCTCGGCGTGGGAGAAGACGATGGATTTGTCAACAAGATTCTGATCGGGTATTCTACAAAATGAAATTTCAATCCCTAGGTAACTATTATAACTAAGATCGGAAAACGGATTGAAACTCACACGGATTGAAACTGGAAAAACTGGGTCCGCAACTTTGCGCGGGACAGTCAGGTTTGTTAACTCGATTCTGATTGGTAGTTGGATTTCAATCCTAGGAGAATTCATTCATTCATTGGATTAAAGGCGCGTGCACCTTTCGGTATGTGCGACTGGTTAGTTTGTACACGTTTGTGTACTTATTGAACTGTGCGATTAACCGCTATTTGTACAACTCCAGATGGTTAGTTTGTCTTTCGTTGTATTATCCATGGTTGTTGTTACACTTTTCAGAGAAAGCAGTTGCCCATTGTTCTAAGTGGGTTAGACTGTCCTTGAGTGACCTAATGATGTCATGATTTAGTGTATATGTCATGTAGCTGTTGTCCCCTTCTAAAGGGTTATTTAATAATTGGGTATTTACTTGAGTTGTATGCTTTGATTTTTCTTCCCCCTCGGGTGGTTTAGGGTTTATGATATTTCTTTGTGTGACTTCTGTTTGTATGGCTATTGATTTCTTAACTGAGGTGTTTAATAGGGTTAGTGGGTTTCAGTTGGTTGATTTTTTCGTTTGTTTGTTTTTTTGGGGATAAATTTACATTAGGTTGTTTGATGCTATAATATTACAACACTTAAACCAAAAAGAATGTAGTATAACTTGTGGTGTAGCTTACAATTTGCCGAAACTATATCAACGAATCCTTTTCTTTGATCTAAAGAATACAAGATTTTGAAATTATCAGTAATAAGAACAAGAAAAGGCGAGTGACTGAATAGACACGTTTTCCTTCATGTTTGAAATCACAAACATGGGAGGTGATAAGGTACCTCAATATAGAAACTTCCAATATTAGTATGTTTTCAATCACGTCCGCGCCTTTACTAATTTCAATCCGTTTTTGTTATCAAGAATAACTATGTATACATATTATAAAGGTGACAGACCACCGCCATCAGGCCCAGATACACACGACAACAAGAGTGGTAAGATATAAATAAACACAAAAGATTCTTAGGCCCCAACCATCTTAAGACTATAAGGTGACTTAAGCCAAGTCAAAAGGTCACACACACACACACACACACACACACACACACACACACTGCGGAACTAAATAAACAACACAACAACTCAGGCCCCAATTATTAACACGACATTTAAATCCAACACTGATACTCAGAACAAACATACTAATTTATACAACAAAAAGGGGCACAATATACCTTCTAAATTCAATATAGCTATTAAAGGCACAATAGTGCAGCTGAGGGTGAATTTTCTTGAAAAATGTTGGGACATTTATGTATATCAACTGATTAAATACTATTTAAAAGGCAATTTTGGGGTAGTATAAAGTACGTAGGGGTTCTCATTATGAAATACAAGCTCTCTGAAATCTTCGTACGTAGAGTAACGAATATATCGTCTCCATGTTGAAATCCCGCTCGGCTGTGATCGGCAGATCCCGAATGAATAACACACATAATTCCGGTGACCGAAATTTGCATAATTATAGGCCACATTGTAAACACTGAAGATGATGACGTAAAACACAACCACGCTTCGAGATCGCCCAAAATGTCAACAACGGTGAGTACGATATCCTTCTGATCTCGTTCTTTTCTTCTTATCCTTGTCCTTTCTAATTATAATTTTGAGAGGAAACAATGAAATATATGCAGAACTACTTTTATAATTATATTTCAAAGTTTTTGTGGTACGAGAATAATTTAAATCGACGTGCTCTGTACAGTATTGCAAAAACCCACATGTACTCACTCTATTTCTTGCCCAGTAGAATTCGTACTCCCTCACGTACACCACTCAATTTTATAAATGAAAAGCATCACATACTTCAAAATGCTCAAAAACTGAGTAATTTCATTCATCAATTTATAAATTCTAACCAGATTGTTACCAGTGGACCCCTAACATCCATCTTTCTGACGTTTCA
Organism: Sinohyriopsis cumingii; assembly: GCA_028554795.2. Lineage (NCBI taxonomy): Eukaryota > Metazoa > Mollusca > Bivalvia > Unionida > Unionidae > Sinohyriopsis > Sinohyriopsis cumingii. The sequence goes on from CM068824.1 coordinate 94,946,131, forward strand.
AACAAAGCGGAAAAGAATTTGTGTGTTTCTCCAAGTTACTACTTTACATACACAAGGTTTTAAATAAGCTTTTTTTTTTTACAAAAATCTGCGACTAGAATATGGAATCCAGGTTCAAATTCGGGGCCAGATCATAAAAAGTACACACACACACAAACGTACAGTCACTTGTCAGTTGAAGTTTGACCACAGCTTTATTCTTGCACATGTTTATTGGGTATTGTGCACACTGAGTAAATAGACACACAGACTTTGCTTTGGTGCCCATTCGAGGAAAGCAGGGGCCCTTTTTAAATTTTGGACCCGCACCCCACCCAACAGTTGACCTGATCCAACCCAAAAAAACTTCCATCAAATCACAACCTCTCATGTATTAAATTTTGATCCAAAGTTAGCACTATATTCCTATAAGTTTGATAAGTAATCACGAATATATTAGTTGTCAAATTATGAAATACTTTTACATATTAAAATTCATTAGATAGACTTAAATCAGCTTACTTTCACGCTCAATTCTAGAGTGACCTTTAAGAGGAAGAGGGAGAGGACGGATGAGATATGGAGCAAGAAGTTGAAAAACCAGATGGGGGAGAGGAGGAAGACATGCTGTGCAGCATAAAAACTGAGCTGACCAAGCTCTACACATAGTTCAGACAAGGCAGACAAGAATGAGGGTAATTGTTTATTTATATCTTGCAAAACAAGTATTGATAGATATTGAAAAATGTTTGGTACTAAGTAACTTGGCAAAGTCTCTAATATCTATGTCAGTAGTGTTTTGCACAACTTAGAAAATGCATACTTGTATTAAAGGATTAGTTATTTTACCAAGCAATGTATGTTTAAACTACTTTACCTTTTGTTGCTCCTCAACACCCCACCCCAATACGGTTTGATAAAGGAAGACCATGCACAGATACCATAGAAAATACAGAGGCCACCTCATTTATATGGCCACCTTATATAATACCAAAATTTTAAAAGTAGTATGGAGACAATCTCATTGAGTACCCCATTGCATGATGACATACATATAATTGATATGAAACTAAATACAAAAGGTTTTAACATTAAATGCTAACCACAATGATAATCTATTTCACTGTCAAGGCTACAATAAACCATTATGCAGGGACAGAGAGACGGGGGGTGGGGTGGTCTTGTATACATTACAAGATGTAAATGCAGAAAGGCGACCTGACTTGGGGTCACATGAAATTGAGAGTATTTGGGTAGAAATTTCACAAAATAATGCAGAATCATTCCTAGTTGGTTTCATTTATAGGCCACCTTCCTCCAGAGCAATTTGGAATGATAACTTTTTGAAACAAATAGAAAATGTTCTTGCACAGGAGAAAGAAACATATATACTCAGCAGTGTAAATAAGGACCTACTCAATACTCAAACAAGGAGTAACTGGATGGAATTTATTTAATCATTAGGCCTAGTCCAGCTGGTAAATGAGCCCACAAGGGTAACAGAAATATCAAGCACTCTTATTGATCACATTTATACCAGCCTACCAAACAATGTGGCTTATGTTAATGTACCAAATGTTGGTCTTAGTAACCTCTATTCTACTTTTTTGACAACAAAGGTTAAATGCAACAGAAATAGGAAAAATACACACAAAACTATTACTTACAAATCTTTCCAAAATTGAAGTAAATAACAATTTCAAGATGACCTATATAAAGTTCCATGGAATATTATCCAAAATATGTGAAGCTCTAAGGGTGTGGACTGATTTATGGATGTAGTCTCTAAGCATGCACCACTAAAAGTACATCGAGTAAAGTATGAAATCCAACCTAACTGATTTACTACTGAAATTCTAGATACTATGAAGACATGAGACCAATTGAAGGCTATGGGAAACCATGCACAATATCAAGTATGGAGAAATAACAAACAAAAACTTTTTATCAATCAATGCTTGAAAACACAAAGAGCAACACAAACTCCATTTGGAAAGTCTTCAGTGAACTCATTGTGGTAACACACGAAGATGAGACAAATAAAATTCACTCACTTCTGGTAAATGACACAAACGTCACTGATGACACTGACATTGCAAATGTTCTGAGTGATTTTTTTTCACTAATGTTACCACTAAGTTAAAAGAACCAGTGATAGAAAACAACTATAATGAACTGAAAAAATCCCTAAGGAGGTATGTTTCTCTAACCCACAGGTATCAACAAAACTGCTAAAAAAAATGTCTCAATAAACTTGATATCAAGAAAGCTACAGGACTTGATCAGATTGGTCCACCACTCATTAAAACTTCTGCCACAGCTATTTCAGATAGCATAACATTCATAATCAATTTAAATATTGCAACCTCATCTGTCCCCAAAATATGAAAAACTGCAAAAGTAATGCATATGCATAAATCTGGTTCTAAGAACGATGCTGATAACTACCAGCCAATTTCAATACAACCAAAACTTGTCAAAATTGATTGAAAAACTTGTCCATGACTCGTTCATGTCATATTTAATGAAACAGTTGCTGTTACACCCTATTCAATCAGGCTTTAGACAGAAACATTCATGTGAGACTGACTTGATCTCTCTAACTGATAAATGGGTTCAACCACTTTATCAAAGTTGAATAATAGGATCTCTGTTTGTAGATTTCAGGAAAGTTTATGGGTTGGTGTACATGAAATTCTTTTGAAGAAACTGAAAATCAACCAAGGTGATGAAAGCACAATTAGATGGTTTACTTCAGAGTTAAGTGAGAGAACACAACATGTCTATATAAATAATGTTCTGTCGGAACCTGCAACAATTAAATATGGAGTACCACAAGGTTCAATTTAGGTCCATTACTATTGATACTATTTATTAGTGGCCTACCAATTTTTACTAAGGGACTCAATTTCATTTACAGATTTCTATGCAGATGACACAACATTGTCAGACATCCAAAACAAAGCACAAACTAGAAATTTATTTACAGGATGCCCTTTCAAACTGGACAACTGTTGCACATGCAATGGCATAGTGGTAAATACTGGAAGAACTAAAATATTACTTATCTCAACATGGCAAAAAAGAACAAATCTTGGTAGTGATGAACTATGTCTGACATGGAAGGATACAGATGGTTTGTCATGAAGAAAACTATTTTATAACAGTTACACACAACCCTATTTAGACTACTGTAACACAGTGTGGAGTAATTCAAATGATAAAATCATAGCAAAGCTGGCACATCTTAAAACAAGTGCATTCAGGCTATATCAATCCAGAAAGCAAGCAAGGAAAATTTTAGCTGGTAAGTTAAAATTATTACCTATTAAAGACTGAATCCGGTTGAGAAAAGCCAAATTAATGTATATGATATCCAATAATAGTGCTCCTGAATATTTACAATCACTATTCCAGTATAGGCTACCTGGTAATACTCCACACCTGTGATCCATGTCTAACAAACAGTATAAAATTCCCAAACCAAATAAGGATTTATTCAAAAAATGTTTCCAGTACTCTGAAACTTTCCTCTGGAATAGCATTCTAGTTCACATTAGAAATGCCAACTCTATTTCCTTCTTCCAAACCAATCTATACAGCGGCTTCAGACATACACTTAAAATAAATAAATTCCTTTGTATGAGGGCCTAAAGGTAGATTAGCTAAAATCATTTCATATATAGGTATTAGTGATCTAAGTAGTAAATGGGGGCACCCTAGCGTCAAGGGGAATTAGCATTACAAAACCCCTTGGGCAACTCTAGCGTCAAGGGAAAATTAACATGGAGAAAAATCGTGGGTCAGATTAGCGTCAAGGGAAATTAACATGGAGAAAAATCGTGGGTCACTCTAGCGACAAGGGGAATTTAACATGGAACTATAGTGTGGGTCTGTCTAGCGACAAGGGGAAATTAACATGGGAATAGAGTTTGGGTCTGTCTAGGGACAAGGGGAATTGAACATATGGAAATTGAACATGGTGGGTCTGTATAGCGTCAAGGGGAATTGAACATGGTGGGATTGTCTAGGGACAATGATGGTAGAGGGTCAAACACAACAGAGACAGAAACATACATACACTAGTACAAGCGTGAGATTTATATATAAAGCATTACCAAGACCTGAAATCTTGCTGGGGTGTTCAAAAATTTGCATAATTGTAATGATGCTATAAATAGCTATAATCAAGGAAATGCTCAACGACAAAATGGATGTGACTAAAAGTAACGCTAAAATGACGAAATTGTCCCAGAATTTAAAGGAAAATAAACATATCCCCGAAAATTAAGTTACAATGGTTTAGACTAAAATGGATAAAATTAGTAACTACTTACAATATCAACTTCTGTGACGATCGTGAATAAATACCTGTGTATCTATAATCAGCTGAAATTCCTATGAAATCCCACTATCTATTTATAGCTCCAACTTGTGGGTTTTTCCTTTGGAAAATCCCACTATCTTTTTATAGCCTCAGCTTTGAGTGACGTTCCTGTTTATGAATTCTAGTATATATGTATAGCTACAAAATGTGGAAATCCCCAAGTCGATATTTATAGTCTCAAAATTTCCAGCGTCAGTGACGTCACTGTACTGAACACTAGGGGATAAATGTCAACAGTTTTGCAAGTGGCTGACCTGAATACACGCTACTGCAGGTAGGTAGGTAGAGTGTATCTGATAGGGATAAAGTGAGTTTTTATAGGGACAAACAGAGACCAATACACACACACAACGTACGCGCGCAGACATACGCACAAACACACACACACACACACAGAGGGAAGAGGAAAAAACAAACCCCAAATATACTATCAATACAGAAGGGAGATAACACAAACCCCAAATAAACTATCAACACAAACGTACGCGAACGCATACTAACCCCAAATATACTATTCACACAACGTCGCTAACGCATACAAACCCCAAATATGCTATCCACACTCGAGAGGAAGAAGAAAAAACAACCAAATATACGATCTACACAACGTACGCGAACACACACACACACACACACACACACACACACACACTCACACACAGAGGGAAGAGGAAAAAACAAACCCCAAATATACTATCAACACAGAAGGGAGATAATACAAACCCCAAATAAACTATCCACACAAACGTACCCGAACGCATACAAACCACAAATATACTATCAACACAGAAGGGAGATAATACAAACCCCAAATAAACTATCCACACAAACGTACGCGAACGCATACAAACCCCAAATATACTATCAACACAGAAGGGAGATAATACAAACCCCAAATAAACTATCCACACAAACGTATGCGAACGCATACAAACCCCAAATATGCTATCCACACTCGGGAGGAAGAAGACAAAAACAACCAAATATACGATCTACACAACGTACGCGAACAAACACACACACACATACACACACACAGACACACAGAGGGAAGAGTCAAAAACAAACCCCAAATATACTATCAACACAGAAGGGAGATAATACAAACCCCAAATAAACTATCCACACAAACGTATGCGAACGCATACAAACCCCAAATATGCTATCCACACTCGGGAGGAAGAAGACAAAAACAACCAAATATACGATCTACACAACGTACGCGAACAAACACACACACACATACACACACACACACACACACAGAGGAAAGAGTCAAAAACAAACCCCAAATATACTATCAACACAGAAGGGAGATAATACAAACCCCAAATAAACTATCCACACAAACGTACGCGAACGCATACAAACCACAAATATACTATTCACACAACGTCGCTAACGCATACAAACCCCAAATATGCTATCCACACTCGGGAGGAAGAAGAAAAAAAAACAAAACAACCAAATATACGATCTACACAACGTACGCGAACAAACACACACACACACACATACACACACACAGAGGGAAGAGGCAAAAACAAACCCCAAATATACTATCAACACAGAAGGGAGATAATACAAACCCCAAATAAACTATCCACACAAACGTACGCGAACGCATACAAACCCCAAATATACTATCAACACAGAGTGAAGAAGAAAAAGTTTTTTGAAAGCACCTAAGCCCTCACCTGCAATGACCAACTCTGCCAAACACCTACACCCCACCCCCACTCCCAACACTACAAAACCCATTTAACCCGTTATTTTATGGCATCAGTGTGTGATTTAGGAAACATCAAGACACAAAATGATGGATGAATAGACTGACTATTGTTTACCGACTTGCATGCCTAAAGAGCGTGCGTGAAGGAAAACATCCTTCCATTTCAATTCTAACTAAAACATGATCCAGAGGGATAGAGAGAGGTGAAAGAGCACAATTTCATAAAGTGTGAGTAAAAACAAAACACGCCATCCTTATTATACAATGTCAAGACCAAGAGACACTTACGTTTTCTTTCTGGTCTATTCTCTTTTAGAAGGTAGTATGAAATTTCACATCAGGGCCAACGCATCGGCTCACATTGTCAATTTTTCCATTTCCATGTCTTTACTGGCACAAGTTCTTCATCATCTTCAATTTCTTCTTCTTCTGAATCCCTCTTCTCTGTTTCGTCTTGTTTTTGTTTCTTCTCTTTTCTCGTAGGGCACTCTGAATTCCAGTGTCCTTTCTCCTGACAACGATATTAGGTATCTTGACTTTTGTCTCTCTTTCTTAGACGAAGCAGGTATTCTGGAGACAAATACCCATTTACCTTTGCAGATATAGCAAACTTCATTAGCACTTACACACTTTCGTATGACTCTCATCAAATCAACGATCAAAAGAGTAAGTTTTGTTGCCACTTTCGCATGTGAATTATGCTTTCGTATGACTTTTAGCAAATATTTGACCAGCAGGTCGATCTGTGCTGACTCTTCCATCTTCTTGATCGTTTGAGAGCGGAATGAATACTCTGACGCTAAGACACTCTCCTTATATACAGGGACCTGCTGCGTATGAAACCTAGTCAAATGTAATTTTGCAATAAGATGAAACGATTTCATTGAGGAAGTAAAATGCAATGATGTACCGTATCGCCTCACACAAAACCTGAAGTGTTAGTTCAAATCCGTGTCAGCGATTTCGAAGACGACATAACTGAGCTTTAATCAATGCTCTCCAATTATGCCACAAAACCACGAGTCCTGATTCACGCCAAAAGAAATTTCGTTCGGTCCATAAAAAATAGTATCATATCTGAGAAACGCACAAAGGAACTTCCAGAAAACTGAGAAAGACGGCTTACACCTACAACGTAAATGTATGAGTTCAAGTAGTGCGTAAAACTTAGTCAAATTAAATTTTTACGGTCAAGACGAAACGATCTCTTTTCGAACAAGAAAGCAGACACCAAGCGACAATGGCGATCCGTGTCACACAACACTTTTCAAAATGTATATTATCAGAGGTTTGTTCTAGCGATCTGCACGGTTAAATTAAATGTTGATGTATTTTGCAATAAGACGGACACAATTTCCATGGGATCGCCCATGGTACGAATGTTCGTGCATTAGTTTAATTTTTAAAAATATTTTTTTTATATAAATCGCCTATAGAATAGACCCAGTAAAGCATGGCCATTCTCGTCACTGTCTGAATAGCTACTCAAGTCAATTCGAAGCGAACGCGGTAAGAAAATAAGTATAGCCAATGAAATGGCTTACAACGGGTGATGCATTGTTTTGTTCTAGGACTGTGTGGCATAATAATCCCTATGTTCTTGCGTTGTTACCATTACAGTGCAGACAGACTGAAATGTGAACTTACAAGCCCTCTTTGTGTGTGTTGTACCATTTCCTCTTACCACATCAAAATACTGGGCGTCACAGTATTGGTTCGCGTTTTCAAACTGACCATTTTTTTTATATCTCACTTAAACATTTCGACATAAACACTCACACTCACATCGGTAGAGTCAGAACAGACGTGTTACAGTATTGAGGGGCATGTTATCTTTTCGTTTTCAAACTAATAAATTTGGGGCTTGTATGAAGTAAAGAACCGAAAGTACAGTGAAACTCAAGGATGATGACCCAATCTGTCTGTCTATTGATGCGTGTATTTACTTAAGAAGAAATATGACCTCTAAAACACAAAGAGATACGGCAAGCATGATTAGATCAAACACAACGATGTTTTCCTTCACGCCCGTGTAATTTAGAGTTTCAATCGTCTTTGAAGACAAACTTGGTCTCCTTTTGTAGGGCTTGAAATAATAAAAGAAACTGAAAAATCTTAAGCACTTTGCTATAGATAATTTCATCAACAGACTAAACAACATAAATACCGTTACAACAATAGAAAGCCTTAAATCTTCTATCAAAAAGAAATGCATGAAAATAATTAAAGATTAACGATAACTAACCAATGAAACCGAATTTAACAAAGGCAATGACATGTGAAGAAATGCCTCTCACTTTGGAAAGGTAGGCGAATGTACTCTGTCATGCACCATCAACTTGAAAAAAATTATAAACAGAGAGAAACCTGAATTCAAAATTCAGTTGTTTCTTTTTCTTCAAAATTGTTTCGTTTCTTTTTTCTTTTTTTTTGGAACAAATCTAAGCACTAATATAGAGTGGAAAAGGGAAAATGCACATACAAGCTTTGATATTTCTGAAAAAATGAGGGGATATTCCTAACGTTCATAACCACCTATATATGCTTGGACTTGTCTGTGACTTATCCACAAAACAAGATGTACATATTTCTGGTCAAGCTGCAAGTGTGTGCGTGTTTTTGAAAATGGTAAAAATGGGATATACAATTTTCTCGTGACACTTATAAAGTGAAGAGTCTGTGCAAGTGTCAAAAGCCAAAGTCATATAAGTTTTGTATTTTGTACGGCTTGTAAAGATTTCCACTTTAGAAAATGTGAAGTATCACAAGTTATTATCACAAACAGAAGTGGAACATAGGGGCTTGCAAGAAAGAAAATAACCCAGACAGTTGGTGTCATCAAGAGTGCTAGAGACGGTACCCGAACTTGCTTGCTTGCTTACTTGAATTAAAGTGATTTTCGCTCTAATGGAGCATGTATCACTGGTTTAATAACGCACCGCGTGATTTTTAGTTACTCCTGGGGAAGGAAAGAGAGCCTCATCCCCCCAGACTTTTATGTACTCACAGACTACTTTTAAATTTAGCCAATCAGGTGTAGGACTAACTAGTCCTTAACAACCTGACTGAAAGGCTTTAAACATGAGTGGGAATTGTCTCACCACACACTCATTTTTCTGTCCGAGCGTGGTAAAGGAGGAAAAAGGTGCTCAGCAAGACAGCCATGGATGTTAAGTACTCACCAAAACGCTAGCCCGTACTTATTTCAAATCAAGTTGTGTCACCAAAAAAGACGACGTGTACGACATCAAAGGCATTGTCAAACGCAGAATGCCTCAGTGCTAACTGGCTTGGTCTGCATTTCTTGCTCCCGCTGCTGTTGCGTATATTTCTTCCCTCCACACCGAGTTCTGGGCCTAGTTCTTTAAATTTCGTTGTACCCGAACTTACATTATCCATATTATCACCAAAAAAAAAAAAAAAAAAAAAAAACGCACAGACCTAAAAGAAACACTCACTCACTTTTTACAGAACATTATTATTTTTAAAATTTTGATAAGCGACGGAAACGAACAACTTAGAGTCACACTTTCTAACCAAGATAAAGAAATCATGTGCTGATAGACTCACTTCTGTATTTTTTCTTCTAACTGACTAACATATCATAGGCAATGGAATGTTATTTCTTTTCGAGAGTATGGGGTAGCCCTAAAACTATTTTGGGGAACTTGAAGCTATGGCGATCGCTTCAAGTTCCCCAAAAAAATTTCAGGGCTACCCCATACTCTCGAAAAGAAATAACATTCCATTGCCTATCATATGTTAGTCAGTTAGAAGAAAAAATACAGAAGTGAGTCTATCAGCACATGATTTCTTTATCTTGGTTAGAAAGTGTGACTCTAAGTTGTTCGTTTCCGTCGCTTATCAAAATTTTAAAAATAATAATGTTCTGTAAAAAGTGAGTGAGTGTTTCTTTTAGGTCTGTGCGTTTTTTTTGTTTTTTTTTTTTGTTGGTGATAATATGGATAATGTAAGTTCGGGTACAACGAAATTTAAAGAACTAGGCCCAGAACTCGGTGTGGAGGGAAGAAATATACGCAACAGTAGCGGGAGCAAGAAATGCAGACCTAGCCAGTTAGCACTGAGGCATTCTGCGTTTGACAATGCCTTTGATGTCGTACACGTCGTCTTTTTTGGTGACACGACTTGATTTGAAATAAGTACGGGCTAGCGTTTTGGTGAGTACTTAACATCCATGGCTGTCTTGCTGAGCACCTTTTTCCTCCTTTACCACGCTCGGACAGAAAAATGAGTGTGTGGTGAGACAATTCCCACTCATGTTTAAAGCCTTTCAGTCAGGTTGTTAAGGACTAGTTAGTCCTACACCTGATTGGCTAAATTTAAAAGTAGTCTGTGAGTACATAAAAGCCTGGGGGGATGAGGCTCTCTTTCCTTCCCCAGGAGTAACTAAAAATCACGCGGTGCGTTATTAAACCAGTGATACATGCTCCATTAGAGCGAAAATCACTTTAATTCAAGTAAGCAAGCAAGCAAGTTCGGGTACCGTCTCTAGCACTCTTGATGACACCAACTGTCTGGGTTATTTTCTTTCTTGCAAGCCCCTATGTTCCACTTCTGTTTGTGATAATAACTTGTGATACTTCACATTTTCTAAAGTGGAAATCTTTACAAGCCGTACAAAATACAAAACTTATATGACTTTGGCTTTTGACACTTGCACAGACTCTTCACTTTATAAGTGTCACGAGAAAATTGTATATCCCATTTTTACCATTTTCAAAAACACGCACACACTTGCAGCTTGACCAGAAATATGTACATCTTGTTTTGTGGATAAGTCACAGACAAGTCCAAGCATATATAGGTGGTTATGAACGTTAGGAATATCCCCTCATTTTTTCAGAAATATCAAAGCTTGTATGTGCATTTTCCCTTTTCCACTCTATATTAGTGCTTAGATTTGTTCCAAAAAAAAGAAAAAAGAAACGAAACAATTTTGAAGAAAAAGAAACAACTGAATTTTGAATTCAGGTTTCTCTCTGTTTATAATTTTTTTCAAGTTGATGGTGCATGACAGAGTACATTCGCCTACCTTTCCAAAGTGAGAGGCATTTCTTCACATGTCATTGCCTTTGTTAAATTCGGTTTCATTGGTTAGTTATCGTTAATCTTTAATTATTTTCATGCATTTCTTTTTGATAGAAGATTTAAGGCTTTCTATTGTTGTAACGGTATTTATGTTGTTTAGTCTGTTGATGAAATTATCTATAGCAAAGTGCTTAAGATTTTTCAGTTTCTTTTATTATTTCAAGCCCTACAAAAGGAGACCAAGTTTGTCTTCAAAGACGATTGAAACTCTAAATTACACGGGCGTGAAGGAAAACATCGTTGTGTTTGATCTAATCATGCTTGCCGTATCTCTTTGTGTTTTAGAGGTCATATTTCTTCTTAAGTAAATACACGCATCAATAGACAGACAGATTGGGTCATCATCCTTGAGTTTCACTGTACTTTCGGTTCTTTACTTCATACAAGCCCCAAATTTATTAGTTTGAAAACGAAAAGATAACATGCCCCTCAATACTGTAACACGTCTGTTCTGACTCTACCGATGTGAGTGTGAGTGTTTATGTCGAAATGTTTAAGTGAGATATAAAAAAAATGGTCAGTTTGAAAACGCGAACCAATACTGTGACGCCCAGTATTTTGATGTGGTAAGAGGAAATGGTACAACACACACAAAGAGGGCTTGTAAGTTCACATTTCAGTCTGTCTGCACTGTAATGGTAACAACGCAAGAACATAGGGATTATTATGCCACACAGTCCTAGAACAAAACAATGCATCACCCGTTGTAAGCCATTTCATTGGCTATACTTATTTTCTTACCGCGTTCGCTTCGAATTGACTTGAGTAGCTATTCAGACAGTGACGAGAATGGCCATGCTTTACTGGGTCTATTCTATAGGCGATTTATATAAAAAAAATATTTTTAAAAATTAAACTAATGCACGAACATTCGTACCATGGGCGATCCCATGGAAATTGTGTCCGTCTTATTGCAAAATACATCAACATTTAATTTAACCGTGCAGATCGCTAGAACAAACCTCTGATAATATACATTTTGAAAAGTGTTGTGTGACACGGATCGCCATTGTCGCTTGGTGTCTGCTTTCTTGTTCGAAAAGAGATCGTTTCGTCTTGACCGTAAAAATTTAATTTGACTAAGTTTTACGCACTACTTGAACTCATACATTTACGTTGTAGGTGTAAGCCGTCTTTCTCAGTTTTCTGGAAGTTCCTTTGTGCGTTTCTCAGATATGATACTATTTTTTATGGACCGAACGAAATTTCTTTTGGCGTGAATCAGGACTCGTGGTTTTGTGGCATAATTGGAGAGCATTGATTAAAGCTCAGTTATGTCGTCTTCGAAATCGCTGACACGGATTTGAACTAACACTTCAGGTTTTGTGTGAGGCGATACGGTACATCATTGCATTTTACTTCCTCAATGAAATCGTTTCATCTTATTGCAAAATTACATTTGACTAGGTTTCATACGCAGCAGGTCCCTGTATATAAGGAGAGTGTCTTAGCGTCAGAGTATTCATTCCGCTCTCAAACGATCAAGAAGATGGAAGAGTCAGCACAGATCGACCTGCTGGTCAAATATTTGCTAAAAGTCATACGAAAGCATAATTCACATGCGAAAGTGGCAACAAAACTTACTCTTTTGATCGTTGATTTGATGAGAGTCATACGAAAGTGTGTAAGTGCTAATGAAGTTTGCTATATCTGCAAAGGTAAATGGGTATTTGTCTCCAGAATACCTGCTTCGTCTAAGAAAGAGAGACAAAAGTCAAGATACCTAATATCGTTGTCAGGAGAAAGGACACTGGAATTCAGAGTGCCCTACGAGAAAAGAGAAGAAACAAAAACAAGACGAAACAGAGAAGAGGGATTCAGAAGAAGAAGAAATTGAAGATGATGAAGAACTTGTGCCAGTAAAGACATGGAAATGGAAAAATTGACAATGTGAGCCGATGCGTTGGCCCTGATGTGAAATTTCATACTACCTTCTAAAAGAGAATAGACCAGAAAGAAAACGTAAGTGTCTCTTGGTCTTGACATTGTATAATAAGGATGGCGTGTTTTGTTTTTACTCACACTTTATGAAATTGTGCTCTTTCACCTCTCTCTATCCCTCTGGATCATGTTTTAGTTAGAATTGAAATGGAAGGATGTTTTCCTTCACGCACGCTCTTTAGGCATGCAAGTCGGTAAACAATAGTCAGTCTATTCATCCATCATTTTGTGTCTTGATGTTTCCTAAATCACACACTGATGCCATAAAATAACGGGTTAAATGGGTTTTGTAGTGTTGGGAGTGGGGGTGGGGTGTAGGTGTTTGGCAGAGTTGGTCATTGCAGGTGAGGGCTTAGGTGCTTTCAAAAAACTTTTTCTTCTTCACTCTGTGTTGATAGTATATTTGGGGTTTGTATGCGTTCGCGTACGTTTGTGTGGATAGTTTATTTGGGGTTTGTATTATCTCCCTTCTGTGTTGATAGTATATTTGGGGTTTGTTTTTGCCTCTTCCCTCTGTGTGTGTGTATGTGTGTGTGTGTGTGTTTGTTCGCGTACGTTGTGTAGATCGTATATTTGGTTGTTTTGTTTTTTTTTCTTCTTCCTCCCGAGTGTGGATAGCATATTTGGGGTTTGTATGCGTTAGCGACGTTGTGTGAATAGTATATTTGGGGTTTGTATGCGTTCGCGTACGTTTGTGTGGATAGTTTATTTGGGGTTTGTATTATCTCCCTTCTGTGTTGATAGTATATTTGGGGTTTGTTTTTGACTCTTCCCTCTGTGTGTGTGTGTGTGTGTATGTGTGTGTGTGTTTGTTCGCGTACGTTGTGTAGATCGTATATTTGGTTGTTTTTTTCTTCTTCCTCCCGAGTGTGGATAGCATATTTGGGGTTTGTATGCGTTCGCATACGTTTGTGTAGATAGTTTATTTGGGGTTTGTATTATCTCCCTTCTGTGTTGATAGTATATTTGGGGTTTGTATGCGTTCGCGTACGTTTGTGTGGATAGTTTATTTGGGGTTTGTATTATCTCCCTTCTGTGTTGATAGTATATTTGTGGTTTGTATGCGTTCGCGTACGTTTGTGTGGATAGTTTATTTGGGGTTTGTATTATCTCCCTTCTGTGTTGATAGTATATTTGGGGTTTGTTTTTTCCTCTTCCCTCTGTGTGTGAGTGTGTGTGTGTGTATGTGTGTGTGTGTGTTCGCGTACGTTGTGTAGATCGTATATTTGGTTGTTTTTTCTTCTTCCTCTCGAGTGTGGATAGCATATTTGGGGTTTGTATGCGTTAGCGACGTTGTGTGAATAGTATATTTGGGGTTAGTATGCGTTCGCGTACGTTTGTGTTGATAGTTTATTTGGGGTTTGTGTTATCTCCCTTCTGTATTGATAGTATATTTGGGGTTTGTTTTTTCCTCTTCCCTCTGTGTGTGTGTGTGTGTGTGTGTGTGCGTATGTCTGCGCGCGTACGTTGTGTGTGTGTATTGGTCTCTGTTTGTCCCTATAAAAACTCACTTTATCCCTATCAGATACACTCTACCTACCTACCTGCAGTAGCGTGTATTCAGGTCAGCCACTTGCAACACTGTTGACATTTATCCCCTAGTGTTCAGTACAGTGACGTCACTGACGCTGGAAATTTTGAGACTATAAATATCGACTTGGGGATTTCCACATTTTGTAGCTATACATATATACTAGAATTCATAAACAGGAACGTCACTCAAAGCTGAGGCTATAAAAAGATAGTGGGATTTTCCAAAGGAAAAACCCACAAGTTGGAGCTATAAATAGATAGTGGGATTTCATAGGAATTTCAGCTGATTATAGATACACAGGTATTTATTCACGATCGTCACAGAAGTTGATATTGTAAGTAGTTACTAATTTTATCCATTTTAGTCTAAACCATTGTAACTTAATTTTCGGGGATATGTTTATTTTCCTTTAAATTCTGGGACAATTTCGTCATTTTAGCGTTACTTTTAGTCACATCCATTTTGTCGTTGAGCATTTCCTTGATTATAGCTATTTATAGCATCATTACAATTATGCAAATTTTTGAACACCCCAGCAAGATTTCAGGTCTTGGTAATGCTTTATATATAAATCTCACGCTTGTACTAGTGTATGTATGTTTCTGTCTCTGTTGTGTTTGACCCTCTACCATCATTGTCCCTAGACAATCCCACCATGTTCAATTCCCCTTGACGCTATACAGACCCACCATGTTCAATTTCCATATGTTCAATTCCCCTTGTCCCTAGACAGACCCAAACTCTATTCCCATGTTAATTTCCCCTTGTCGCTAGACAGACCCACACTATAGTTCCATGTTAAATTCCCCTTGTCGCTAGAGTGACCCACGATTTTTCTCCATGTTAATTTCCCTTGACGCTAATCTGACCCACGATTTTTCTCCATGTTAATTTTCCCTTGACGCTAGAGTTGCCCAAGGGGTCTTGTAATGCTAATTCCCCTTGACGCTATGGTGCCCCCATTTACTACTGATCTACGCTAGTGGCACACAAACATTCAATACTATTAAGGTCAACATGCCCTTTTTTCAATTTAATTTAATAAACCAACTTAAGTAATATATTTATTAGTTTTATTTTTAAAAATTACAAAATGGTAACAAAAAGTCTATGCAATCTTACTTTGGAGTTCAGCAATTAGACCTGACTAGATCGCTTTTTTTTAATAAATTAGACATGTACAGAATTCATATAGCCATTTAAGTCTTGTAAAATAAATGCTACACTTTTATTCTTCTGTTTTAAATATAATGCATGCCTTAAGGTGTATTTCTAAAGCCCCAGAATATGTTAAGATAATGCTATATATGCACTATCATGATAAACATAAGGACTTAATATTCCTAAATTGTTTTATTTATCCAGAATTTAGACTGACATGAAGGCTTGCAAGAAACTTTGTTTTCTTCATATCTGATCTAACATTTTTGGGTAAGAATATTAATTGCCCAGTCTGCCTGGCATTCAGTGTCTCCACCTTTGAACTGGTGATTACTACAAATGATTTCTGTATAACAAATTTACTCGATTCATGGCAGTTTTGAAACTTCTTTAATTCTTTCAATAAGTTTTATATATTCCTTAAGCATGTTATTGCCAAAGCTTAAAATTTTTATGTACAAAATGTATATCACAAAAGGTATGAAAAGCTTGACAGGTATGTTGGCTACATTACAGAAAACCTCTTTCTGTATACAGGATATGTGTAGCAAATGCCTATAAATGTACAGTTAAAACTTTGATAGTTACTCTTACAATACAACATTTACAATGAATTCCATTTCCAAGGTGGACTCTCAAAGATTGATAATTGACGTACATACATGAATACATGATTGTTGTAAATATTATTTCTTTGCAACCACTGTGAAAGAATTTTAAAATTGTAAGCCGTCCAAAAACAGACATGCATACATATGCAAACGATAAGGACTTTGTTTTAATTTACAATTGATACTCATCGAGTAGATTCTTTTCATTACCTGATTTCAATGTGGGTACCTCACTGTACTAAACAAATCTAAACTGCAATCAGCCATTCCTATTTGATCCCAATGCAGGAGTCTCTGACTTCTAGAAATGCTCCACAAAAACTTTCAGCTGTCCATCTTAACATAAACTATCAGTTCTAGTTGCGATGGAACTCTCGGTGTTCATGTCAAAATAAATACCTTGTGCAGTTTTGATCCACGTGTATTTTGGAGTGGAATTTGCTGATCGAAAATGAATAACATTTGAATAAGCGCATGTTCCTATTATTTCTTAAAATATATTTGTTTACATTTTAGAAATAGCATATTACAATTGGAATAATTTTTCAGATTTTTCAAGATCTAATCCTTGATGAGGCTGTACTTGCCTTGTCCAGGATGTACAGACGGAATGTTCTTGTCCTCAACGATAAAGCTGACTTGATGAGTGCCAACAGTCATGCTACCTAAAGGCAGTTCATACTACGGCAACATGGAAGGCTTGGGTCTGGACAGAGACATGTAATTCCCTCTTGCTGTTTCTGGCAGATACATGACAAATATCCAGATGGACAATACACTGGCTTCATCCCCTCTAGGCTTGCATGAACTTAAACACTTTCTTGCATGTATGAGTTTGTATATAAATGAATACAATTGATTTTATTCATTGTTTTCTTATAAATGCACATACTATTGCATCAAACAATAATGCTTTCAGATATTTTTTTAAACACCAGTTTATTTCTGCCTATAAACAATGTGGGCATGAAGATCATAAATAATCATTATAAAAAGTTTTCAGCAACTGCAGATACAATATTATACATTATTTTATTTTAAACTACTGCTATTTCAGGATATTATATAAAGTGTAACCTGCCTTAGCAGACACCTCCATATATCAGACACTGTTTCATATTTTACATAAGTAAAATCGAGAGATCTCCTTCACCACACCAAAACTATAGTTGATGGTGGTTCTTGAGGTGCCAGGTTTCTACAAATTCTCCTGGGATCATCTTCCTTTAGTTCTCTTCTCCTCTGCATACCCTGCTTTCCCTCAAGTTGACCGACGAGTACTTTTTATATAAGCTCCCTGATGCGGGGATGTTTTCTTTTCCTTGCGAGGGTAGATGGACCATCTGCTGCTTTTTTTTTGTTGTAACATCGATGCCTGTTTTAAAGAAAATATTTTTTTCTTAACATTTGTGACAAGCATCCCCATGCTAACCGATATTAACTTTTTACCCAATATTAGAGCCTCTTGATTAGTTCCCAAGAAGTTGTTTTTGCTCTCATTTGTTCTATCCACAAAATACTATATGCGACAGGATACATGTTTGCCCATTCCTTCAGAAAGCAATACGTTTTCATGAACAGGCATTAGCTAGTAATCATCATGATGACAGCGTCTACCCAAAACATCCTGAGGATATTCCATAAACCCCATATATCCTTAATAAAGTGTGTCAGTCCCCTGGGAAAGTGCTATACATATCACTGGATCTAATTATTAGACTTGCATTGCTCAAATCAAAATAAATATCCACTAGAATGATAACAATACTAATTACAAGATCTGTATGCATAAAAATATTAAGATTCCTTACCACATATATAAATGTGTACAGATTGTTGCAAAATGATTTGTATCTAATACAAAGTTTTCATGACTTGTACATGTGAATAATATTCCATTCGTCTGATCTCCAGGTAGGGATCATAATGTACAATCAATATATAAAATTATTTCTAATTTCCTGTAGTGAAACAAGCTTACACTATCTCCCCTTCTTTGTTTCTCATTACACCTCAGCCACTATGGATATTGTGATCCAAAGCAGTTAGCTCATTCCTAATCCTGTACACAGGAGGGATGTATGAAAATCTCTTGGCACTGTACATCATGATCTGCTGATGAAAAATTTTCAAGCTCAGCAGTGCTTCAGCAATTATCAAAAACATGTATCTTGTAATATGTGTTATTTGTAATCTGCTAACAGATTAATACAATTGTTAAATAATCATTACTGTTGGTAATTTTTGCACACATAAAATCTTTACTTAAGTGTTTATTGATAGAGTGTCATGAAATTGTTTATACCTGATGTGCATGTATTATACCTGAAATTACCAAAGTCTTGAGAAGGAGAGTCACCATACATGTATCATGTGCACACATCTTATGAATTCTAACTTATTCAGATCTTCAAAGGTAAATATATACAGTAATTTATTATTAAGTTGAGAATAAAAACATTTAACGTGGTCTTCACATTTTTCTTTTAAATACCATGCAATTGTTGCAATCCTGAAATGGCATACCTGAAATTTAAGTAATACCCACTGGTTAGGAACCTTTGGTCCAAGAGCACCTGTGCCAAGGTTTTCAGCACTTTGGCTTCCTTCTTGGGATCAACTTCATCAAGCCAAGGCTTCGTCCACTCTCCATTCTCCAGGTAAGGTTCATGAAGACATTTATTAATGCCTTGGCCATGTGAGAGGCTCTACTCATGTGTATTGGTGATGTGATGTAGGACACTCCTCAAGATACTCTGAAAGAATGCCACAATCAATACCTTTAGCACCTAAAGCTGGTCTCTTTCGTCATGGTGATCATAAAGCAAAAGCTACATTGTAGAACTGGCTAATAGTTAACGTAGCAGGATTTAAATTTTGCTCAGATCATTGTTCCTTCAATATTCCTCATTACTCTGACATTTCAAATAAATTACTTTTAATAAACTACATACCTAGAAGATTTGGTGATGAATATATATATGGATAAAATATACATTAAAAGAAATCAGAAGACAAGTATTATGCACTGTAATTTTGATTTCATACAAAAGTATACAATAGCAAATGTTTACATATATGTTTCAAATAAAAGGACTGAAAACTCACAAAAAATTGTCCATAGCTGCTAGCAATCTTGCATGAAAACTAAAACTGGTTCATGTTCTGAGACCATTGTAATAAAGCCATATTATCCATTTGTTGGCAACCTTGAAAAGTAGGTAGATAAAATAAAGTTAAAAATGCATGAAGAGCAATTATTAAAACAGAAACAGCTTTTCAATTCCAAAAGTTTTATAACAGTAAAGAGTGAAAACCAACAAGTCATTTAATTCCCAAGAATAAAAAAAGAAATTTAAAAAGAACTTACAGTATTGTAAATTAAATCCCAAATAAGTTATATCACCAGTCCTAATGAATAAAGGTCTAATGAACTGCCAGTGGTTTCCAAAAACAAACTTCAACTGTTATCTCAGTATTTTGTTTTTAAATTAAATTTGTCTTATGTGCATTCATCATGAGCTAAGTGGATAGATGGGAAGAGGGTGTTAGCAAGAACTGCATGTGGGACATAGATACATGTATAAATGGGAAATGGCATTAAGAAAACATATGAGGCATGTAGACACAATTTCAATATACAATCACTGGTCCTCTAAGTATTGAGTGGGGGGAAAAAACAGCTGTGATTTTTGGGTTAGCCAGCACAGTATACTGGAACTTTTTTGCATAACCAAAACAATGACAGTTCAAATTATGCCTTTTTCTATGCATCAAGTGGCAGAGTTGAAATACCCAACCCCACTTCTGAGAAAGCGAAATTAAAGGGTTTTTTCGAACTCAAACTAAGAAAAGCATGAAGTGGGAACTCAACATGCTGGTAGTTATAATAATGTCCTTTATCAGTGTTGTATTTGTTACATCATTGTTTTCAGCAGAATGACAATTGTAAGACAACCCCCACCCACACACAAAAAGTCTGCAAGAAATTTGTCATTTTTACCTTCCTGATTCAGTAGCAAATACTTCAGATACTGAAGGTGTCTTCATTCTCTCAGTATGTTGCAAAAGCACTTGGCAGGTGTTGATGTGAAGCATGAAAATGTACTGGCCATCGGTTCTGTATGCTTGGGTTGATCTTTTGCTATATTCTTTGTAACTTTGTAACTAAAAATATGAATTAAATATTCATTTGTATTATAAGTTATGTTTTAAATCTGTTTCTGTGCACTGTGTTAAACAATTAGAACTGAAATACTTCATTTAAGCAAGAATACATTATAGATCTATAAAAAAATCACATCAGTAAAACTAGCTTGACTGCAGCTCATAACTTTAACTGATAACAATCTGCCAGCCATATATTCTGGTAGCACTACAACATCCTTTCCTATCATGACTAGAGATCCTTTTATAATTGTAGTCAATAGAGTGCTTTATAATAGATTTACTAGTAGTTGAAAGATGTACAATAAAATATTATTACTTGTTCCATCACGTTTACATGATAAGATTATTAAACTTTTATGCAAGTAATGTGCATGTCACATTAACCTAAGGTGTGTGTGTGTGTGTGTGTGAGAGAGAGAGAGGGATAGAGATGATATAAATATTGATAACGCTTGTAAATTTATCTAAGTTCCCTCGCTGAATTTAAAAAACCTGTCTCACGAAGATAATTGACAGGTGTACAAAATGACCTTTATGAGCATGCTGTTATAAAAAATAAAAAAATATTTTCCACCCCAACATACAATACAGTCACCGAGTGAAATATTGATTAGCCGATCACATCTATTTTGGGAATATTACAAAGCAAGTCCTTGTACAAACATTGTATTAATAAAACAGTGTGCTTTCAAACATACAGTAGGAACAAGATATTGAAAAATGGAGAACACTTATACATAGACATCAAAGGCACTTGATTCTGGGGAAATTAATGTGTATCACTATCATATAACACAGACATTGGCCTACCTGTCCAACAACAACTTCGCCATTTCAGTGTCTGATGCCAGTCCTAACTCTTACATCAATGTTCTCCATTGAACAAACTGGTCCCCAAGACGAATCCTTGATAAGTCCTGTTCGGTTTCTTCCCGGAAAGCGACAAGAGCGGGCGACCTTTACGTTTTTGACACTCACCTGTGTCCGCCATTTTTGTTTATAGTAGATATTTAAATTACAACCACGTGACTCATAACCGGCCCACTGGAGGAAGATGACGTATAAGTTTTTGTGGTCACGTGAGGCTTCCGTAACAGTTCGTGACCTACAAGTTTCAATTAAAGCGGGCCCCCACAAAAATTCATTTTCTCTCGTTTTTTATCAATTGCCCAATTTAATTTTCTCAAACTCTAGGATTTTTTTTTAATTATTTCAGCTTATAAGTCGACACATTTCACTAGTTACATGATCTGTAACATTCACAAAATTACAGCCACTCTGCACTATTGTGCCTTTAAACAAAGAATCGTGGCGATAAAAGACCAGTCGCAAAATCAAGATCTAAGGCAATGGAAGTCGAGTCGAAAAAGAACAGCAAACTCTATCAAAACATCAAAACACTACAACAGCACGAAGAAGGAAGAAAGAGGGTATCACAGAATGAAGAAGGAGTAAAGAAGAAAACGGACATCGACTTTCAAATTGCCAATTTATATGAGGAGCTTCCTTCGGCTATTGAAGACCTCTTTCGATACAAACTCTATCCCCACAACCCTAACTCGATCCTTTGTATACCATCATCAAAAATGAATACCGAAAGTAAACACAGCGTGACCCAAACATGTATAGGGTGCCTGTCACCCAGCTGATTGACAACATTTCGGAAAATCAAAAGTACACCATGTACACCAAATTCCAACTTTAATTAAAAATAGCAATGAAATTACACAACTCAAAGGATTAGGAAAATTACACGAGTGGCTTACACACCATTGGAATAGATTTATGTCCACTAGTATATCTGGAAATGATTTGACCTTAAGCGCTTTGCCGTTTCTGGGCGTACAGCTTTCCTGTGGCGTTTCGCGTCCCGCGGGCCCTTTGCCTCCTCTCATCAACCGGACTTGTTCATGAATTAAAAAGTGCGACATTCACACATAAAAGCGGGACTATAGTGGCTCCATTCCTACAGCCCCGTTCAATTGAAAATCTCGACCTTCGAGACTTAACCAGTCGCGAAAGCACTAGTTGCGTACGCGACTTAAATCCTTTAATTGATTGATCACAACAGAACTAAAGACTTGAACACACTACCCACATGTTTTCTAGCACGTCCGTGTGATAGAGATTATCGATCCGTTTTGGGATGCCAAGGTATTTCAAAAGTTACTATGAAATGACTTGAAACATGCACAGAAAAGTATACAATTTTACTAAATCATAATTGTGACTAACAAAAGAATAACTATCTTGATAATTATGCCATCATAAATGTGCACTATTCAATGATTGCACAACATACAAAAAAGCAAGGAACAGCTTCCAGAAAGCTCAAAAGGAAATCAGATCACTCTATAACTACCCAGTCTTCATATATACATTTAATCCAAATAAGCGCTTAACTACTCAAATTATATAAGATTTATAGGAATGACAGGACTCAAAAATAAGATATAATCAATAATCAACAGCTTAATTAAATAATCAGTCAAACCCCATATCAAACTCAGGTAAATAATTATGACGGACGACTAGGTTTCGTGGGTTCACAGACCAACACAGCCTTTCACATCACAGACGGACACTGCTCTTCACATGGGTTCACCGAAGAGCACTCCACTTCACATGGGTTCATTGAAATCGCCCACTCAAAACAATCATGTAAAAATTTTTTAGAAAAAATCGAATTTAGAAAGTAGAAAATAAATAAATAAAAATAAATAATAATAAAATATATAAAAAATAATAATAATTTTTTTGTCTCTAATTTACACTCTCTTAACCCGATTATATATCTCTCCTAATTATTAATAATAAAAAAAGCACAAGATATTATCCTTTCCAATTCTGTCAACAATAATTATCTAAATTCAAAATTCGACGCAATCATCAACCTGGATCCAGTGGACGCCGCCAAGGACAGCAGATGATAGCCTCCCTGCGCTTTTCCTCCCTTGCCACGTCTGGACACCAAAAATTAATTTCCGATATATTAACATAAAACTGAGTGAGTGCAGGTAAATTCCCACTCAACCAAACAGGTAAGCAGAAATATTTTAGTAGCATCATGAGTGCGTGGGTCCATTCCCTCTCATGAATCAGCCCTCCAGTCAGACCGCAATGGGTCAAAAAAAAAAGGTCCCACGGCTGAAGGATAAAATTATCAGTGCACCGTGTGCACATAAACGCCTAGGGTATGAGGCTCTCATTCCTTCTCCCAGGAACAATTATCAGGTCGCCGTGGAAGAACGCAGCAACAGAGGGAGCGTAATACATATATGCAGACCCAGCCAGCTAGCACCCAACCCACTAAACTCACTAAAGTGTATAAACTACAGCAGCCGGATAGACCAGCAACTACCAGTAACTAGGACTAAATCTAAGGCTGCCCAGGAGAAGAAGAAGAGTAACTGCATCTCTTATATAATACTAGCTACGATGTCGTAGCCTCAACTTGATTTGTTGTGGTTGAGGCTACGATCATGTAATGGAGCAAAAAAAAAAAAAAAATCATCGCTAAAGTCAGAAAAACAAACAGTGTAGAAATCAACTGCATAAGTATAATCATGTTGTGAAAGAAGTTTGGCTTATTTTGAATTTATTAAGCCCTTACACGATAAAATAAATTGGCATGGTTACTCTAACCTTATCCTGTCCGCCATGACAGATAACGCGAGGCTCTCGCCATGACCCCTTTTCTACGTAAGGCTTGCCAGAACATATTTTGGATATTCTACGCTATATTATTATCAATCAAGTGCGAATAATCGCTTCTTGGTTGAATTTCAAAGTTGCCGATAAACCGTATTTACGTTTAATGCGCAGAATTTCTGACCCAAACGGCGCCAAATTTTTACTACGATTTGTTTACATTTCCCAATAAGGCGTCAATATCCTTATATGGCACACAAACAAACGAGGCTGAGAATGGAAGTAATCATTATTTGAAACAACATGGCGGACGATCTAAACGAAAATATCGGCCGAAAAAAGTAAACGAGATTTTACAACTATTTCTACAATGATTTTCGATACTTCCGGTAGTAAATAAGAGGACTACTCTATTTATTGGATTATATGCAAGGAATATGTTTAAAGTGTTATTATTAAGCTAAAAGAGCGCCGGGTGTGATTCACACCGGCTTGCTCCATTAACACGTATATGCTCATGTTAGTACCCTGTCCACGAGGTACGAGTAAGGGTACTAATATTAGTACTAATATAATAATATCTTTTAAATAAAAATTTAATAGTAAGTACGGAAGAAATCGCAGTTAGTTGTGTAAAAGGGACTCATACCAATTCCCTTAATTTAAAAAAAGAAATCGTTTCGATCATAACATTATCTCGCTTAATTCATTCTGGCTAAAATAATTGAAACTTTGGCAAAAAATTTCTTTTATATGTAGAATTTATGTTTACGTAAGTCATTTTCTCAATGTTTTTCACCAAATCCTATGTTAGCATTCGTCTGCTTATAGTTATACCATGAAAACAAAATATAACAAACATCAATTCTATGGCTCTGCTATAAGAGCAACTTACGTTTTCCCTCAGAAAATGCCGAGCGTCTTGTGTTTTGTTTATTTCATATTCTTCCTTGACTAAACAATCTAAATTGGTTTGCGTGTTTACAGATGCTTAACATTCTCTCTCAAAGTTGTAGAATATCATATCGCTTAATGAAATCTAAAAGTCACTTTCTAACACCAACACATAGACATTATTTTCTTCCAAAAAGTCACACAAATGGTTTGTCTAAGTCTTTTCATAAATATAGGAAGTGAGGTCTAACGAAACATTTCTTCAAGAACTGAGATATCATACTATATTTACTTCCATGATGTATCAAAGATCGAAACCAGGAACTTAAACAAAACGAGGACACAAAACTATGCCAGTTGATGAGATGCATGATTAGGAGGCAAACATTTATAACGTAAAAATGTATTCGCTTCCAAAATGTATTCTTTGTTGCAAGATTTTACATCTTGAAATTTATTTAGAACTTTTTTGTGCTCCGTTTGCTTATCTTCTGTCCACACCAGATTCCAAATATTAAAACAAATGTCAAAACTCATTCCAGTGGCATTAGTCGGAAAAATCTTGACTTTACATTTATGACAATTTTGACAAGATTTTGGAGTCTAAACTGCCATTTTGTATCAAATTCAACCCAACCTAAAATATCAATGTCTGTTTAACTAGGGGAGGTTAGACAAAATTTAGTGATCGTATGAATTTAGTCTATTTCATACTCTTTTCGACTGATTTGAAATCTTTGTTCAATTCATTTTAAACAAATTCTAGAAGTCACTTTCATTCCTAAAAATGCAACTATGAGGTTTGAGTCTGTTTCAAAATCAGGTTGAACGAGGAATTCCATTAGTTTGGGAAACAATACTGATGAATCTTATAAGTGGCTGTTTGTCCTGTGCAAAGAGTAACAATTTTAAAGGGACTTAAAGTAAGTAAAATTCGCAAAATGCGATATCATGGTCATTATTTGGCTTTCCGCCACTGTTAATTTCTTGGTCCCTGCCATCGGTGAAAATGTATATGAAGAAATAGGCAAACTGTAAACTTGTGTATTTGTTTTATATTGAAAGCCCGATAAAGTGTGAGAAAACAAAAAGACCTGCGAAACTTACGAATGACACCACTCACAGTCCAAACTCCCTAAAAGGACGGCCAGCAGTAGACCTTGAACAGAAAGCCTTTTTATCCCCGTTGTGCCAGATATAATCGGTGTTTATTAGGATTATCTGTCATTTACATACATTACAATATCAGATTTCAACAGTGCGTCAGTAATCGAAAGGCACACAACACACAAATTAGCAACCTTTCATAATTAATCTTTGGTGCATTGGGTGCTGTACTGAAGGAAGTCTCCGGATGTGACACTATTGTGCAAAGTTTTCGTATTGTTGCTACCAAAAAGAGGGATATAACAATCATAAAATAAAAACCAAGAGAAATGAAGCTAAGTTGACAAAAGCAAGTTACCATTTACTGTGGAATTTGTATCATGAATAGATGAGCCATGATGAATGATTCAGCTAATTTGATTGTTGAGGAATCTATACGTTAATGATGGGGGAACGAAACTGCCAATATGGCGTTACCATGATACTGATGTTTAGATCTTTAATATAATTGTTATGCTTTCTTGAATTACATGAAATAAAAAACAATGTACTCTAAAAACGAGACACTCGTTTCTGCTAAAGGTAGAGGTGTGGGGCAGGTAAGGAGGGACCAGAAGACGTATAGATTCCTCAACAATCAAATTAGCTGAATGGAGAGATACATACCACTTAAAGGTGATCAAGGTGAATGTATACACACGTTCATATGGCGATTCCAGCTGCAAACTGTACAGTCCCATATCTGCCAGCGCATAATGCGATGGCATTTCTGTGACTGCAGTTAGTTAGGAGTAATCAGCCGAACAAACAACATATATCCTGATCTGCAGCCGCATTATACTATGGCAGATCCTGATATTTGTCGGTTGCCGTTTGATTCGACTCATAAATAAGTATATAAGGTATCTACATGTAGAATATCGTAGCTTTTAGATCATTAAAAATATGTTTGTTTCATTTTAGCACACATTGATTGTGGGAAACCATGAAACGTATATATCCTAAATATTTGCCTGTTTGCACAGTTGTGAAAATTATACCAAAAGTATGAAAAATAACAAAATAAGTAAATACGATCATAAATTGGATATCGGTTACTGTCAAATATACATTTTCAAAGACATTGCTAATATGTAAATGGAAGGTATAAAAAAAAATAAAGAAAATAACTAGAAACCTTTTCAGTCACTTGTTCAGCGGAATAGAAGTACAAATTATAGAAGCTTTAAACCTTTCATGTGCTTCAGCTTTTAAAATACACATTTGTAATAAGAATATTTTTCACAAAACCCGACAATACAGGGTAAAAGTTTTTAAAGATTACGTTAGTAATTATAAATTTAAATATTTTATAGTGAAAATAAGATTGGTGATTTACCACACGGTCAATAATTTGTGCAATCAGGATGGTTGATTTATTGCATTAAATGACACTTTAAACGCTAGTCCAAGTTTCCTTTGACCCCTCCAACCCCATTTTTTATATTTGGATATTTATGTTGATGTGTGGTTTAAGAGTTAATTTCTTATCGAAAAGCTTGAATTCGCCGCTACCATGCGGTAGCGGCATATGATAACCACTTTCCAACGGGCGTAGCAAACTTAAACGATGTTACATCGAATTTTACCTGAATGAAATCGATATATAAATGATTTATTACTGAGAAATCACGAGTATCATAATCGTTATTATCTTTAATCCTCTGACATACGAGAGGAAACTACAGCATTGATTAATCTTGACAAAGCCAGATTCATTAAGCAGAAAGCAAGCGTCAACGCGATAGACACGTGATGCCATGAAACCATCGTTGACATGTGCTCTATTCTTGATGGATGTGACCTTTTCCAAGCTGTTGCGACAGCGAGATGTTTTTAGTCGTTGTTCTCGGAGTAAATATGTTGAGAAGTATGTGTCCTTTCGTTCGTTTAAAACAGTAGGTAACTTTTATATAATATTTTCGAATCTTCGCACAATAACGCTGTAAAGGGGTCTATTGCTGATATCACGTGACCATTAGGCTTCTGATGTCATGGACATAGAGGTTGCTAAAGTTGTGTAGTCATCTGACTAGCAATGCAAATTGTGAGAACCAGATCAAATTTTGTTGAAAGAAATCTAAAAAATTAAATTAATTTGCATATGAAATAACCCTTAAAATATGGCATAAATGTATCATTACATTACAGTTTCCACTGTATGGAGCTTTTTTCCTTCACATACAAAATTAATATACAACCTAAATATTGTCAGGATTTTCCTCTCCGTGGATCAGCTAATATTCCACTCTTCTGCGTCCGATCAAAAGTCAATATAACTAAGATATAGTTAGATGGCAACCTAAAACATGCTCACAACCCTATTAACGAGAATTTATGTGTTTTCTACTAGCTACTAACTTCCTATTAGAAAATGATATATTTAGACCTCTTTAGATACAACGTCACAACCCGCTGTGGCTATAAAGTACCAGCTGCACTAAGCCATTTGGTACACGCTCACCGATTCTCGGTTGAAGAGTATTAACAACTTAATTACACTTCTCGTCCTAACTATACAGGGAAAAATCAATTAGCAGCATAAATGATGCAAATCAGAAGAAATACATGAAATGTACATTAAAAAACAACTGAATCCCAACTCATTCATGTAATACATGAATCATATAACATTTTAGACAAATACGCACAGGCAATTTACTTTTGAACTGAATGAAATTTTTTAGTATGAATTGAAAATGAATAAATGCAAAAATAATGACAAGATTAAATCAAGGAGCATATATTGTATGCAATCTAGACAATACCTTTGTGCCTTCCCCAGCCATCCCTAGCTTATTTTCAGATAATTCCCTTTGTCTCTTCTCTGACTTCGAGTCTTTCAGTGTTTTAGACCCTCTGTCCCTTGGACGATTTGTTTACGAAAAAAATTGCTTTATTAATGAATTTGCTCGGAATTTCTTTTCCCCTTCAGCAAAAAATCTTGGACTGGCTAACATCACGATTACCGTACAACCCTGAATTTCGCCTGGGAGCACAAACCCTTCGTTTGGCTTGGATAATCCCGATTATTTCTTTATTCGCCATCAATTGTATGACTCCCATTGATGCCATTTATAGGCATGGCTGAATATTTTGGATATAATTCACAATACTGTAAATTCTACTAACATTTTCACTTTATATATATACAACGAACAGTGCAACACTATTATCTAACATGCATAAGCACTTTCGACTCTTAATGAGTCTTTTACAAAGGCAAATACAAAACGTAGACAAGACAAACAAATAAAACACAAAAACTGCTGTGTTTGCAAAACTTTACATGGCTGTTTCTTCTGGAATTAAACCTTTAAATGTATTATGTTTCAACTAGTTTATTTCAATTTGTTGCGAATGCTGGAAAATATTTACTTTACCTAGAAATCGATGAGCCGTTACGACATCTGTTGTTTTATGTAAATTTATGTAAGCGTAAAGAGGGTATTTCATTGTTATAGTAGTAATTATAGGATATTAAGTAAATTTAGAGAATTATTTTTTTTTAAATTTGTATATATATATATATATATATATATATATATATATATATATATATATATATATATATATATATATATATATATATATATATATGTATATATATGTATATATATATATATATATGTGTATATATATATATATATATATATATATATATATATATATATATATATATATATATATATATATATATATATATATATATATATATATATATATATATATATATATATATATATATATATATATACATATATATATATATAATTTGGAATAACGTTATAATCATATGGACGGAAAGTGTATATAATTGCAATTTTTTTAATTGAAACGGATTTTTTGCAGTACGATTGGCTCTAAACGGTCACGTGATTCTGATATGGAATTTTTTACACATCAATAAATTCTGGGGCTCCTTTCGGTTTTTGTATGTTTGCAATATAAATAAACATTGCAGACACGTCATTGTGAAAAGATTGTTTCATCTTTTAAATTTTTTATTCAGCAAATAAATATAAATTTAACCTTTTTCAAATATTCTTTGATTGAAATGCATAGTTTACAATTTTGGCGTTCGTCTGCTACATAGTCGCGCAAAATGGCCGATTACAGTGATTTTTCACTGCAATTTTCTGCGTAATTTTTGTATCAGTTATATGACGAGGAGTTAAAAGAAATAATAGCAGCAGTAGCGATTGAAGCAGATGAAAATTGGATTTTGACGATAATGCGATGGATGTTACAAACGCTGAAAATGAAATAGGACAACAGAGATTGATAAATTCGCACACAAAGCACCCCATGAACTTTGACGAAAGAAAGGACGAAATTGGAATTATAAGGATTAAATGATAATGGTTGGGTATTTATCGATGTGTAAATTTTACCTAATCACTCACAAAGTTAACATATAGTCTTTCGGACTTTATTTACTTTGTGAGTGATTAGGTAAAATTTACACATCGGTAAATAACCAACCATGATCATTTAATCCTATATTAAAATACAATCTGATATCATAAATGTTCTTAAGAGCACTTTTATTACTTTAATTTGGTTTATTTGCTGCAACATCATCGAAATTAAAGATTCATTTGAAACTAATGGGAGTTGTGAAAATTTAGAACTAATTATTCATAAACGATTTCCTGTATTACATAATGCTTAAAACAGATCTATTTTGAGCTCAAAACGGAAGCACTGCATATACTTTATAATTTCCATGTCATAGAGGAGTCAAGGTAACTGTCGCTGTTTACAGACATTTCATTTGGGATAGAGGATTGCATTCATTAAAAAATTATTTTAACATGACCAATGTAAAGAATTTATGTTATAGGTTCAAGATTTATTAAATCCAGAAATGACTTTAATGGTTATATTTAATGTAATGGTTTACTCTTGCTTCATACAATACTTTGTAAATTAAGTGCTCACAATAGATCTATTAGTGATAAAAACCCACGCTACATATTTTGTACTATAGTATATATTTGTTTGTTCTATCGATGGAAAAGTACCATTGAGAATATGTCAATTAATGTCTATAAACAGAAAATAAGTCAAATATAATAGCTTTGCTATTTACTTATGATGCATGGGATATGAAAAACATCGTTCCTGTAACTCCAAAATAGTATGACTAATGAAACGAAATATCCTTCAACTTTTTTACCTGTATTTTCACTGACAAGATTTGCTTCGCGTTGAAAACATATTAACCTGACAAAGAGTCACATATTTCCCGAACGTTAACATAAATAATAAGAAAAAAAAATATCAGCATGATCACGAAAAGGGATGTTGAATTCGGTTCACTAAAAGGTTATATAAACTGTTTGGATTTTATAACTGAATCCAGCATGCGATTAGTTTCATTTTTGTTAAATAGCTATGAGAATAAAACATTTTAAATTAGGTTTAAGTCGAAAACCGAAAGGTTTTTGCAGCCCATTCACAAAAGAGTATATATATAAACTGGCAGGCATGGGTGAAAAGAGGACGCTGCGGATGGTCGCCATGACTTGTTACGATAACCTTTGTGACAAGAAAAGACTTTCTTGTCAGCGACATCGAGATCATTGGGGAAAATATAAAATATCCTTTCAAATTATAAATTGTTCGGTTTTAGTCATTTCAGTTTTCTTAACTGCTTTATGGTACTAAACTACAACATATTAAAAAGTGGAAGAATGAAAAATGTAATAAACAATGAGAACGCAATCAACATATCCCTAAAGTGATGATCAGTATTTAGGCAGACCCTCATTTTATAAGATACAAATCTATATTTCATACTGACATACCTTTAGATCTGCAGGTATTTTTCTTGTATTTTTGGACCCCGGTCTAAATTATACCAATATATGTATTCTTTGGAACCCAGTCTAAATTATATTTATTGTTGTTGTTCTCCCGTCCAGTCGACGAGGACCACTATAATCATCCAAGGGTTGGAGAGGCTGGTTCTGTTCTGTGCGTGCGCAGGTAGCTGGTGAGGCCAGTCTTTGCACGGAATGTTCGTTTGCATAAGGAACAATGGATGTGTGGAACATCTCCAGGAGGGTTGATGGCACGCGCTCTTCTGGCTTGCCTCTTCAGCACTTCAGCTACTGTCCTGCTAGGTTCGCACAACTTGGAGACTTTGTGCACGGAGAAACGACAAGTGACTCGATTGTTTGCTGTTTACTCACAGGAATCAGCGTTTATGTTGAACGTTTTCAGTACAACTTTCATATTATCTTTGAAGCGTTTCTTTTGACCTACGTTGAATCACCGTCCTTGCTGTAGTTCGCCATAGAAGAGTCTCTTAGACATCCGGTGGTCTGGCATGCATACATGTCCCGCCCAGCGTAGCTGCGATTGCATCAGGATCGTGTGGATGCTGGAGAGACCTGCTTGGGCGAGTACCCCAGTGTCTGGAACTTTGTCCTCTCACTTGATGTTGAGGGTTTTCCTGAGTCTTGTGGTGTGAACGTGGTTCAGCTTTTTGGCACGTTGTTGGTACACTGTCACGTTTCGCATGTGTAAAGTAGTGTGGGGAGCACAACTGCCCTGTAAAGCTATAGTTTGGTCTGGATGATAATGCCTCTTCTATTCCAGACGTTGGCATACAGTCTGCCGAATGTTGCACTTTCTATGGCAATGCGGAGGTTCATCTCGTCGTCAATAGTGACGTTATGTGTCATTTTGCTGCAAAATCAGGTGGAGTGGTTCACTACGATGAGTTTTTTGCCGATGCCGATGATGATGTGCTCAATATAGGGCTTTCCAGGGGCCGACTGATGCAGGATTTCAGTCATCTTGGTACTGATGGTGAGACCGAAGCTTGTGCAGGTCGGCTTCTGAGTCA
The DNA here is from genome assembly GCA_028554795.2 of Sinohyriopsis cumingii. Lineage (NCBI taxonomy): Eukaryota > Metazoa > Mollusca > Bivalvia > Unionida > Unionidae > Sinohyriopsis > Sinohyriopsis cumingii. The sequence goes on from CM068824.1 coordinate 94,979,305, forward strand.
GCGTTGAGGGCGCAGTCATCAGCAAACAAGAATTCCCTGATAGTGTCTGTCATAACCTTGGTTTTCACTTGAAGCCTCCTGGGGTTAAACAGTTTTTCATCTGTACGGGATATGACACCGACTCCAACATCTCCGTCTCTGAAAGCATTAGTCAGCATGGCAGAGAACAATATACTGAACAGTGTCAGTGCCAGAACACAACCCTGCCTGAGGACATTGGTTACTGGGAAAGGATCAGATGTCACTCCAATGTCCTGGGCTGGGAAACGATCAGATGTCACTCCAATGTCCTGGACTCGTGCCTGTCTGCCGTCGTGGAAATGCTGCACCATGGATATACATTTTCTCGGGCATCCGTACTTGGCCATTACCTTCCAGAAGCCTTCTCTGCTGACAGTATCAAAGGACTTTCTCAAGTCGACGTAGATCGAGAAAAGGACGGCGTTTTGCTCTTCTCATTTTTCTTGTAGCTGCCTCGCAGTAAACACCATGTCGATGGTCCCACGTATTTCCGGAATCCACACTGGTTTATCTGGCAGGAGACCCTGGTCAAGGTGCTTTGGTAGGTGGTTCAGTAGGATTCTAGTGAGTATCTTTCCAGCGATTGAGAGCAAGGATATACCCCGGTGGTTGTCACAGGCCTGGCGGTTCCCTTTAAGCTAATACAGGTTGGATTATGGAAGCGTCTTTGACTTCTTGGGGGTTCGTGTCTTGCTGTCACATCAGTTAAAGCAGTTGGTGGAGCCTTTCTATCAGGTATGTGCCTCTTCCTTGTAGACTTCAGCTGGGATGTAGTCTGAACCAGGGCCTTTGCCACTGGAGACCAGAGGCATCGCTTTCTGTGTCTCGAGCAAGGTTAGGGCGTCATCCAGTGCTTCGTTGATGGGTAATTAGGAGAGATGACTGATGGCTTCATCGTTGATGGTGATTCAGGATGCTGTCAAAGTGTTCAACCCATCGTTGAAGAGATTGATCATTAACCTTGGTAGGTCAGAGTCATCGTGGTCAAAGGAGACACAATGCCCGAATGTGTCTCAGGAACGATTCAGGTACTTTTGCATCGACTTAGATAACTCAGATGGTTAGAGCCCCTGTGTAGAGTATGTAATGTTCCCCCCCCCTCAGACATGCATAAATGCACGCACACAAGCAGACGTGCACACAAGTAAGCACTAATACGTGATTCAGACAAAGATTGATAGATTGATAATTCAGATGGTTAATACGCCGGTATAAAATGAGGAAGACCAATCCTCTCACATGTACAGATGCACGCACACAAAGATAAATACACCCTCTCTAACACTATAAGATAATGATGGCAGTTATATATATATATATATATATATATATATATATATATATATATATATATATATATATATATATATATATATATATATATATATATATATATATATATATATATATATATATATATATATATATATATATATATATATATATATATATATATATATATATATATATATATATATATATATATATATATATATATATGTATTGTTACATTCGCGTTCAAAAGACACACCAAGACCAGGTAAGGGTCCTACAACTTTATGTAAAATAAAGCTAAAATCTTAAAAATAAACTAGAAAACCAGTGTTCATTACAGTACCAAGCCCAGCTAAAAACTTACTGCTCTGTCACTCTGCTCTTGTTTTAGTAAGGGTTACAGACAAGGGATTCTAATTAAATTAACATTTGTGCCTTATCCAGGCTCAGATAGACATGGGAAGATAAACAACAGCACTGAACCTGTTGACAGTCTCTGGTATAAAATATACAGAATGCTGGGAATTATGGAACGCCAGAGCTGTCTTAAGATGAGAATATTTATTATATGCTGTGCTTTTGTACTTATATGATGTGCAAACTTCTTTATATGCTGTGCATTTGTACTTATATGATGTACAAACTTCATTATATGCTGTGCATTTATACTTATATGATGTGGAAACTTCATTATAATGAGATGGCCGATAGCTGCCGCCAGAATACAACGTCAAAGTAACACGAATCTGTTATCAACTTGTTATTAGGAAGTGTGAATTTCATTCATGTCAAAATTAATTGCTTTTAGACTCCCAGCTAACTGTCCAGCTAGAATGCCCCTATTTCGGTTCCCTGTGTTTGAAAGCTAGCTTTAAATATGGGATTTAATAATAATAATAATAATAATAATAATAATAAACTATCTTTAACGAGGATAACACATTTGGTCATACAAATATATATCAATTATGGATATGATTTAAAGTTTTCTGTTCAGAGCTTTTAATACATCATTCCAGCTGGTTTAGAAAGAATTTTTTTAATGATAATTTAAAAGAAGCAAGGGATGTTGAAATACGTATCCTCATTGGTAAGGAACTCCATTCAGTAGGTGCTGATACAGAAAATGAGCGTTTGTAATGATTGGTTTTCGACCAAGGAATCTGGAGATCGTTGTTTGTCGTCGATCGGAGATTACGCTCAGTATTTCATGATCTTAGTTCAATTATGTTAGAGATATAATCTGGAGAAAGACCGTTTAAAGACTTGTATGTCATGATTCCTTTAAAATAAAGAATACGTTTTTGTATAGGTAGCCATTTCAGACGTGAAAACAAAACATTTGAGGAAGTTTCAGAATCATTCGGGCTGCCCTTTTCTGGAGTCTAACAATTCTGGACAGATTATAATTTGATGTGTTTCCCCATATGGTACAGCCGTAATCTATCAGTGGTAGTATATAACCCGAAAAATAAATTTCAAGTGATTGTGAGAAATTTTGAAAGCAATTTTAATAGTTATTCTTTTGACTACCACTGCACATAAGTGATCGATATGCGCATTCCAGTTGAGGTGTTGATCAATGTAGATACCAAGAAGTTTTTGATTTTTGACAATAGATACGTCTAAGCCATTTTGAGTTAGAAGTAAATCCATGTTAGTAGATAGACGCTGCCTTGTTCCAATTGTCATACATTTCGTTTTAGAGATATTAATATGCATTTTGTTTTGATGACACCAAACTGATATATTGTTGAGGTCGGTTTGAAGTTCATTTTTAATGGAGTCTAGCGATTTATCAGATAAATGCAATGTCGAATCGTCAGCGAAAAGATCTGTGTTAGCGTGCGCTGGATACAAGGCTAAGTCATTGATAAATAGTAGAAACAGAAGAGGCCTTAATATTAATATAGATCCTTGAGTAACACCGCTTAAGATATGGTTCGGATATATGTTTACCCGTGCAAACAATCTGGTGTCTGTTTGTGAGATACGACGTGAACCAGGTATCTGAGTTTGGAGAAAACTTGTAGGCTGAAAGTTTTTTAATGAGCACCGAATGGTCAACCAAATCGAATGCTTTTTTAAAATCAATGAAGATTGCACCAGTAAGTTCACCTGATTCTACTGCTAGTAGCCATTGGTCTGTAAGTTTTGTCACTGCAGTCTGACATGAATGATTCTTTCGAAAACCTGACTGTGATCTATGGAGGAGTTGATACTTGTCAAGATATCTGAAAATATGCTTGCTGACATGTTTTTCCATAATGTTTGAAAGTACGACATTTTCAGAGTTTTGGGGTGAATTCCATCTAGACCAGCTGATTTGTTTGTGTCAAGTTTATTTAAAATATCAAAAGTGTCATTTATTGTTATTAAAGGAATGTTGAAACAAACATGATCGGGTACCCTTTCATTCACGAATTTAGTAAGTTTGTCTAAATTAGGCTCTGTATTCTTAGACCTTTCAAGCGTTTGGGAGATATTAGTAAAAAAAAATGGTTCAGCTGGTTTGCAATATCGAGCTCTTCAGTATATTTAGTGCCATTAACTAGAGGCGCAGGTTTCGTTGAAGTTAGATTTCATAAGTGATTCCAGATGGATCTGTTATCGGACTTTGATGTGATGGCTTCTTTGAAAAAGGAGCGTTTGTGTTTTACAATGATTGATTTGACTTTGTTTCGCTATAAATGATAGTTTGTGAAGTCTTTATGTTTATGGTAGTAGTTTCGTTTGCGTTGTGCCTCTGCGATTTCATTAGTATACCATTCTGGTTGTTTTGATCGTGTGGGGGCATGTTTATTTAGGATAGTAAGGAAACAGTGATTCCAGTTAGACAAGTCATAATCTGGGTCTATGTTAGGGAAATATATTGCGTTAATGTTTTGTGATAGTTCGGAGAGAAATTCATTTTCAGAAAAGTTTTTGAAACATCTGTACTGCATGTAGGAGTGTAAATTGTTTTTCTTTGCGCTCTGTTGCTTACGAGTTGCACATACATGATAGTGATCACTAATAGGGAAACATGGTACGTTTATCTCGTAGAGATTGGTTGGATGGTTAGTATAGATGTGGTCGATCAGAGTAGAAGTACAGGCTGTTACTCTTGTTGGAGCATATATTACCTGTGTAAGGTCGTGCAGTTGTATCATATGTAGCCATTTGGTGTTAGTATCAGAGATGAGGTCAACATTAAAGTCTCCCATGATAATTACTTCATTGTTGGAAGATAAAGCAGCCTCTAACTCGTGTTCAAATTGGTCAGTCCATGAGGAGAGGGAGTTTGGGGGTCGGTATGCTGAGCAGATATAGAGTGATTTGCTATTGAGGAAACTTAACTCGATCCATATTGATTCGATAGTAGAATTTTCAAAATCTGTTCTTCTCTTGTATGTCAAAATATTTTTCTATTGTATTGTGCATAATAGATTGTAGGTGATATTTTGTACCAAAATAAGATTAGCTGACTGTTAACGTGATGTGTTTGATTGACATGCACTCCAAATACATTGTCTGAATAGTGTTGTGATTTTGTTTATGTTTGAGTGTCACACTTCTTAATTGGTCTGTCTGGACGAGGCAAAAGTGGAAAGAAATTTAGGATAGACCCTCAACACCAAACAAACAATTTCCAATCTGCCAACTAATAAGAGCGTTTTATTAAATTCAATTAGCATTTCCAATAATAGTTAACACCAAATATTCCCAGCTAAAAGAATTAAGTTATTGTGAATTCAGCCCTCAGTTACATTTATTCAATCTTGCTTGCATATTACAAGTTAAATTTCTACAAGAGTATTAAACTACCAATCAAATTTGAGTTAATATATCGAACCGTGCAAGTTGCAAATCCAGTCAAAGAATTCAACCTCCAATCAGATGCAGCCTTCCATAGTTAGTATGTTTGAGTTAACTCAAGGTCTCACATGATGGTTTCGTATTTTGACCCCCGCCCCTAATTTTTAAGGTAGAAAGCATGAACCTAATTATCATAAGCCTAGCATTTATAAATTCATACATAAGCTAAATCTATAATGTGGTTTAGATTTACTTTGAGTTAGGCTTGAAAACAGGTTGGTATGTTGGTGACTACCTGTCACAGTTAGATGAGCATTGGAGATCAAATGCGTAACTTGGGCTGCAAATGAGCTGCCAACTTGGCTTAACGTATTTATGTTACCTCCCCATCCAATTAACGAACTTGATATTTATTTTCCTATTGATGAGATGTAAATAAAACAAATTGTCAAAAGTGATTTTGAAGAGAGCATTGTTATTGAACTTATTGCTATTGAACTGTTATTGAACTTAAACTTAACTGATACTATAAACATAATTTTTTTTACTGTGGTATAAAGCTATGTAAAAATATATATATATATATATATATATATATATATATATATATATATATATATATATATATATATATATATATATATATATATATATATATATATATATATATATATATATATATATATATATATATATATATCAAACTGAGGCTGACATTAGTATGTGTAGGTATGTGATACACTGAATATGTGATATTACAAAATACTGAATACAAATAATATAGAATTCTTATTATTTCTTCCTCTTGGAATTCTTGATTATATTTCAAGATAAAGCTAAGTATTCTTGTAATAAAAAAATCACAGCACTATTCAGACAATGTATTTGGAGTGCCTGTCAATCAAACACATCACAATAACAGTCAGCTAATCTTATTTTGGTACAAAATATCACCTATAATCTATTATACACAATACAATATAGAACCCCCATATTTAAAGCTAGCCTTCAAACACAGGGAACTGAAATAGGGGCATTCTAGCTGGACAGTTAGCTAGGAGTATAAAAGTAATCAATTTTGACATAAATGAAATTCACACTTGCTAATAACAAGTTGATGACAGATTCATGTTACTTTGATGTTGTATTCTGGCGGCAGCTATCGGCCATCTCATTATAATGAAGTTTCGTATAAAGAAGTTTGCACATCATATAAGGAAGAAAGCACAGCATATAATGAAGTTTGCACATCATATAAGTACAAATGCACAGCATATAATGAAGTTTGCACAGCATATAAGTACAAATGCACAGCATATAATGAAGTTTGCACAGCATATAATGAAGTTTGCACATCATATAAGTACAAATGCACAGCATATAATGAAGTTTGCACATCATAAGTACAAATGCACAGCATATAATGAAGTTTGCACATCATATAAGTACAAAAGCACAGCATATAATGAAGTTTGCACATCATATAAGTACAAAAGCACAGCATATAATGAAGTTTGCACATCATATAAGTACAAATGCACAGCACATAATGAAGTTTGCACATTATATAAGTACAAATGCACAGCATATAATGAAGTTTGCACATCATAAGTACAAATGCACAGCATATAATGAAGTTTGCACATCATATAAGTACAAAAGAAAAGCATATAATGAAGTTTGCACATCATATAAGTACAAATGCACAGCATATAATGAAGTTTGCACATCATATAAGTATAAATGCACAGCATATAATGAAGTTTGCACATCATATAAGTACAAAAGCACAGCATATAAAGAAGTTTGCACATCATATAAGTACAAAAGCACAGCATATAATAAATATTCTCATCTTAAGACAGCTCTGGCGTTCCATAGGGAATAATGTTCTGGTGTCACTAGAATCTGCTAGAATATGATACAGGCACTTATAACTATTAATATATATATATATATATATATATATATATATATATATATATATATATATATATATATATATATATATATATATATATATATATATATATATATATATATATATATATATATATATATATATATATATATATATATATATATATATATGTATATATCTATATGTGTATATATATATGTATAT